>CAHIKZ030000874.1:300000-400000 GCA_903632075.3 Acanthosepion pharaonis
TGGGAAGAAGAAGATGATGGTGAATAGGATGGAGAAGTAGAAAATGAAGAAGATGAGGATAAAGAAGGAGGAAAATGCAGAGGGGAATAATAATAATAATAATAATATTAATAATAATAATGGGAAGAAGAAGATGATGGTGAATAGGATGGAGAAGTAGAAAATGAAGAAGATGAGGATAAAGAAGAAGGAAAATGCAGAGGGGAATAATAATAATAATAATAATAATAATAATAATAATAATAATGGGAAGAAGAAGATGATGGTGAATAGGATGGAGAAGTAGAAAATGAAGAAGATGAGGATAAAGAAGAAGGAAAAGGCAGAGGGAATAATAATAATAATAATAATAATAAATAATAATAATGGGAAGAAGAAGATGATGGTGAATAGGATGGAGAAGTAGAAAATGAAGAAGATGAGGATAAAGAAGAAGGAAAAGGCAGAGGGAATAATAATAATAATAATAATAATAATAATAATAATAAATGGGAAGAAGAAGATGATGGTGAATAGGATGGAGAAGTAGAAAATGAAGAAGATGAGGATAAAGAAGAAGGAAAAAGGGAAGATAATAATAATAATAATAATAATAATAATAATAATAATGGGAAGAAGAAGATGATGGTGAATAGGATGGAGAAGTAGAAAATGAAGAAGATGAGGATAAAGAAGAAGGAAAAGGCAGAGGGGAATAATAATAATAATAATAATAATAATAATAATAATAATAATAATGGGAAGAAGAAGATGATGGTGAATAGGATGGAGAAGTAGAAAATGAAGAAGATGAGGATAAAGAAGAAGGAAAAGGCAGAGGGAATAATAATAATAATAATAATAATAATAATAATAATAATGGAAGAAGAAGATGATGATGGTGAATAGGATGGAGAAGTAGAAAATGAAGAAGATGAAGAAAAAGAAGAAGGAAAAATAAGAGGGGAATAATAAATAATAATAATAATAATAATAATAATGGGAAGAAGAAGATGATGGTGAATAGGATGGAGAAGTAGAAAATGAAGAAGATGAGGATAAAGAAGAAGGAAAAGGCAGAGGGGAATAATAATAATAATAATAATAATAATAATAATGGGAAGAAGAAGATGATGATGAATAGGATGGAGAAAGAAAATGAAGAAGATGAGGATAAAGAAGAAGGAAAAGGCAGAGGGAATAATAATAATAATAATAATAATAATAATAATAATAATGGGAAGAAGAAGATGATGGTGAATAGGATGGAGAAGTAGAAATGAAGAAGATGAGGATAAAGAAGAAGGAAAAGGCAGAGGGAATAATAATAATAATAATAATAATAATAATAATAATAATAATGGGAAGAAGAAGATGATGGTGAATAGGATGGAGAAGTAGAAAATGAAGAAGATGAGGATAAAGAAGAAGGAAAAGGCAGAGGTGAATAATAATAATAATAATAATAATAATAATAATAATGGGAAGAAGAAGATGATGGTGAATAGGATGGAGAAGTAGAAAATGAAGAAGATGAGGATAAAGAAGAAAGAAAAAAAGGAATAAGCAGAATAATAATAATAATAATAATAATAATAATAATGGGAAGAAGAAGATGATGGTGAATAGGATGGAGAAGTAGAAAATGAAGAAGATGAGGATAAAGAAGAAGGAAAAGGCAGAGGAATAATAATAATAATAATAATAATAATAATAATAATAATAATGGGAAGAAGAAGATGATGGTGAATAGGATGGAGAAGTAGAAAATGAAGAAGATGAGGATAAAGAAGAAGGAAAAGGCAGAGGGAATAAAATAATAATAATAATAATAATAATAATAATAATATGGGAAGAAGAAGATGATGGATAAATAAGAGGATGGAGAAGCAGAGAAAATGAAGAAGATGAAGAAGAGAAAAGAAGAAGGAAAAGGCAGAAGAAGAATAAAATAATAATAATAATAATAATAATAATAATAATAATGGGAAGAAGAAGATGATGGTGAATAGGATGGAGAAGTAGAAAATGAAGAAGATGAGGATAAAGAAGAAGGAAAAGGCAGAGGGGAATAATAAAAATAATAATAATAATAATAATAATAATGGGAAGAAGAAGATGATGGTGAATAGGATGGAGAAGTAGAAAATGAAGAAGATGAGGATAAAGAAGAAGGAAAAGGCAGAGGGGAATAATAATAATAATAATAATAATAATAATAATAATAATAATAATGGGAAGAAGAAGATGATGGTGAATAGGATGGAGAAGTAGAAAATGAAGAAGATGAGGATAAAGAAGAAGAAGGAAAATAATAATAATAATAATAATAATAATAATAATAATAATAATAATAATGGGAAGAAGAAGATGATGGTGAATAGGATGGAGAAGTAGAAATGAAGAAGATGAGGATAAAGAAGAAGGAAAAGGCAGAGGGGGAATAATAATAATAATAATAATAATAATAATAATAATGGGAAGAAGAAGATGATGGTGAATAGGATGGAGAAGTAGAAAATGAAGAAGATGAGGATAAAGAAGAAGGAAAAAGGCAGAGGGGAATAATAATAATAATAATAATAATAATAATAATAATGGGAATGGGAAGAAGATGATGGTGAATAGGATGGAGAAGTAGAAATGAAGAAGATGAGGATAAAGAAGAAGGAAAAGGCAGAGGAATAATAATAATAATAATAATAATAATAATAATAATGGGAAGAAGAAGATGATGGTGAATAGGATGGAGAAGTAGAAAATGAAGAAGATGAGGATAAAGAAGAAGGAAAAGGCAGAGGGGAATAATAATAATAATAATAATAATAATAATAATAATAATGGGAAGAAGAAGATGATGGTGAATAGGATGGAGAAGTAGAAAATGAAGAAGATGAGGATAAAGAAGAAGGAAGGAAAATAATAAGAGGGGAATAAATAATAATATGAATAAATAATAATAATGGGGAAGAAGATGATAAAGAAGGATGAGAGAAGAAGAAATGAAGAAGATGAGGAGAAAAGAAGAAGGAAAAAGAAAAAAGGAGGAATAATAATAATAATAATAATAATAATAATAATAATGGGAAGAAGAAGATGATGGTGAATAGGATGGAGAAGTAGAAAATGAAGAAGATGAGGATAAAGAAGAAGGAAAAGGCAGAGGGAATAATAATAATAATAATAATAATAATAATAATGGGAAGAAGAAGATGATGGTGAATAGGATGGAGAAGTAGAAAATGAAGAAGATGAGGATAAAGAAGAAGGAAAAGGCAAGGGGAATAAATAATAATAATAATAATAATAATAATAATAATAATAATGGGAAGAAGAAGATGATGGTGAATAGGATGGAGAAGTAGAAAATGAAGAAGATGAAGAAAAGAATAAAGAAGAAGAAGGAAGAATAATAATAATAATAATAATAATAATAATAATAATAATAATGGGAAGAAGAAGATGATGATGAATAGGATGGAGAAGAGAAAATGAAGAAGATGAGGATAAAGAAGAAGGAAAAGGCAGAGGGGAATAATAATAATAATAATAATAATAATAATGGGAAGAAGAAGATGATGGTGAATAGGATGGAGAAGAAAAATGAAGAAGATGAGGATAAAGAAGAAGGAAAAGGCAGAGGGAATAATAATAATAATAATAATAATAATAATGGGAAGAAGAAGATGATGATGAATAGGATGGAGAATAGAAAATGAAGAAGATGAGGATAAAGAAGAAGGAAAAGGCAGAGGGAAATAATAATAATAGAATGGGGAAGAAGAAGATGGTGAAAGATGGAGAATAGAAAATGAAGAAGATGAGGATAAAGAAGAAGGAAAAGCAGAGGAATAATAATAATAATAATAATAATAATAATAAGAAGAAGAAGAAATGAATAGGATGGATGGAGAAGAGAAAATGAAGAAGAAGGATAAAGAAGAAGGAAAAGGAAGAGGAATAGAATAATAATAATAATAATAATAATAATGGGGAAGAAGAAAGATGATGGTGAATAGGATGGAGAAGTAGAAAATGAAGAAGATGAGGAAAAAGAAGAAAAGGAAATAAATAATAATAATAATAATAATAATAATAATAATAATGGGAAGAAGAAGATGATGGTGAATAGGATGGAGAAGTAGAAAATGAAGAAGATGAGGATAAAGAAGAAGGAAAAGGCAATAATAATAATAATAATAATAATAATAATAAATAATGGGAAGAAGAAAGATGGTGAATAGGATGGAGAAGTAGAAAATGAAGAAGATGAGGATAAAGAAGAAGGAAAAGGCAGAGGGAATAATAATAATAATAATAATAATAATAATAATAATAATAATGAAGAAGAAGATGATGGTGAATAGGATGGAGAAGTAGAAAAAAGAAGATGAGGATAAAGAAGAAGGAAAAAGCAGAGGAAAATAATAATAATAATAATAATAATAATAATAATAATGGGAAGAAGAAGATGATGGTGAATAGGATGGAGAAGTAGAAAATGAAGAAGATGAGGATAAAGAAGAAGGAAAGGAAGAGGGAATAATAATAATAATAATAATAATAATAATAATAATGGGAAGAAGAAGATGATGGTGAATAGGATGGAGAAGTAGAAAATGAAGAAGATGAGGATAAAGAAGAAGGAAAAGGCAAGGAATAATAATAATAATAATAATAATAATAATAATAAGGGAAGAAGAAGATGATGGTGAATAGGATGGAGAAGAAAGAAAAGAAGAAGAAGATGAGGAAAAGAAGAAGGAAAGGGAATAATAATAATAATAATAATAATAATAATAATAATAATAATGGGAAGAAGAAGATGATGGTGAATAGGATGGAGAAGTAGAAAATGAAGAAGATGAGGATAAAGAAGAAGGAAAAGGCAGAGGAATAATAATAATAATAATAATAATAATAATAATAATGGGAAGAAGAAGATGATGGTGAATAGGATGGAGAAATGAGAAATGAAGAAGATGAGGAAAAGAAGAAGGAAAAGGAAGAGGGGAATAATAATAATAATAATAATAATAATAATAATAATGGGAAGAAGAAGATGATGGTGAATAGGATGGAGAAGTAGAAATGAAGAAGATGAGGATAAAGAAGAAGGAAAAGGCAGAGGGGAATAATAATAATAATAATAATAATAATAATAATAATATTAATGGGAAGAAGAAGATGATGGTGAATAGGATGGAGATGTAGAAAATGAAGAAGATGAGGATAAAGAAGAAGGAAAAGGCAGAGGAAAATAATAATAATAATAATAATAATAATAATAATGGGAAATGGGAAGAAGAAGATGGTGAATAGGATGGAGAAGTAGAAAATGAAGAAGATGAGGATAAAGAAGAAGGAAAGAGGCAGAGGGGAATAATAATAATAATAATAATAATAATAATAATAATAATGGGAAGAAGAAGATGGTGAATAGGATGGAGAAGTAGAAAATGAAGAAGATGAGGATAAAGAAGAAGGAAAAGGCAGAGGGGAATAATAATAATAATAATAATAATAATAATAATAATGGGAAGAAGAAGATGATGAATAGGATGGAGAAGTAGAAATGAAGAAGATGAGGATAAAGAAGAAGGAAAAGGCAGAGGAAATAATAATAATAAGAAATAATAATAATAAATGAAGAAGAAGATGATGATGAATAGGATGGAGAAGTAGAAAATGAAGAAGATGAGGAAAAGAAGAAGGAAAAATAATAATAATAATAATAATAATAATAATAATAATAATAATGGAAGAAGAAGATGATGGTGAATAGGATGGAGAAGTAGAAAATGAAGAAGATGAGGATAAAGAAGAAGGAAAAGGCAGAGGTGAATAATAATAATAATAATAATAATAATAATAAGAATAATGGTGAAAGGATGGAGAAAGAAAATGAAGAAATGAGGATAAAAAGAAGTGAATAGGAATGGAATAATAATAATAATAATAATAAATAATAATGGGAAGAAGAAGAGATGATGAATAGGATGGAGAAGTAGAAATGAAAAGATGAGGATAAAGAAGAAGGAAAAAGAATAATAATAATAATAATAATAATAATAATAATAATAATGGGAAGAAGAAGATGATGGTGAATAGGATGGAGAAGTAGAAAATGAAGAAGATGAGGATAAAGAAGAAGGAAAAGGCAGAGGAATAATAATAATAATAATAATAATAATAATAATAATAATAATGGGAAGAAGAAGATGATGGTGAATAGGATGGAGAAGTAGAAAATGAAGAAGATGAGGATAAAGAAGAAGGAAAAGGCAGAGGGGAAAAATAATAATAATAATAATGGGAAGAAGAAGATGATGGTGAATAGGATGGAGAAGTAGAAATGAAGAAGATGAGGAGGAAAAAGAAGAAGGAAAAGGCAGAGGGAATAATAATAATAAATAATAATAATAATAATAAGAAGAAGATGATGGTGAATAGGATGGAGAAGTAGAAATGAGAAGATGAGGATAAAGAAGAAGGAAAAGGCAGAGTGAATAATAATAATAATAATAATAATAATAATAATAATGGGAAGAAGATGATGGTGAATAGGATGGAGAAGTAGAAATGAAGAAGATGAGGATAAAGAAGAAGGAAAAGGCAGAGAATAATAATAATAATAATAATAATAATAATAATAATAATAATGGGAAGAAGAAGATGATGGTGAATAGGATGGAGAAGTAGAAAATGAAGAAGATGAGGATAAAGAAGAAGAAAAGAAAAAAAGAGAATAATAATAATAATAATAATAATAATAATAATAATAATAATGGGAAGAAGAAGATGATGGTGAATAGGATGGAGAAGTAGAAAATGAAGAAGATGAGGATAAAGAAGAAGGAAAAGGCAGAGGGGAATAATAATAATAATAATAATAATAATAATGGGGAAGAAGAAGATGATGGTGAATAGGATGGAGAAGTAGAAAATGAAGAAGATGAGGATAAAGAAGAAGGAAAAGGCAGAGGGAATAATAATAATAATAATAATAATAATAATAATGGGAAGAAGAATGGGAAGAAGAAGATGATGGTGAATAGGATGGAGAAGTAGAAAATGAAGAAGATGAGGATAAAGAAGAAGGAAAAGGCAGAGGGGAATAATAATAATAATAATAATAATAATAATAATAATAATGGGAAGAAGAAGATGATGGTGAATAGGATGGAGAAGTAGAAATGAAGAAGATGAGGATAAAGAAGAAGGAAAAGGCAGAGGGGAATAATAATAATAATAATAATAATAATAATAATAATAATAATAATGGGAAGAAGAAGATGATGGTGAATAGGATGGAGAAGTAGAAAATGAAGAAGATGAGGATAAAGAAGAAGGAAAAGGCAGAGGGGAATAATAATAATAATAATAATAATAATAATAATAATAATAATGGGAAGAAGAAGATGATGGTGAATAGGATGGAGAAGTAGAAAATGAAGAAGATGAGGATAAAGAAGAAGGAAAAGGCAGAGGGGAATAATAATAATAATAATAATAATAATAATAATAATAATGGGAAGAAGAAGATGATGGTGAATAGGATGGAGAAGTAGAAAATGAAGAAGATGAGGATAAAGAAGAAGGAAAAGGCAGAGGGGAATAATAATAATAATAATAATAATAATAATAATAATAATGGGAAGAAGAAGATGATGGTGAATAGGATGGAGAAGTAGAAAATGAAGAAGATGAGGATAAAGAAGAAGGAAAAGGCAGAGGGGAATAATAATAATAATAATAATAATAATAATAATAATAATAATGGGAAGAAGAAGATGATGGTGAATAGGATGGAGAAGTAGAAAATGAAGAAGATGAGGATAAAGAAGAAGGAAAAGGCAGAGGGAATAATAATAATAATAATAATAATAATAATAATAATAATAATAAAGAAGAAGATGATGGTGAATAGGATGGAGAAGTAGAAAATGAAGAAGATGAGGATAAAGAAGAAGGAAAAAAGGGGAATAATAATAATAATAATAATAATAATAATAATAATAATAAGAAGATGAAGAAGAAGATGATGGTGAATAGGATGGAGAAGTAGAAAATGAAGAAGATGAGGATAAAGAAGAAGGAAAAGGCAGAGGAATAATAATAATAATAATAATAATAATAATAATAATAATAATAATGGGAAGAAGAAGATGATGGTGAATAGGATGGAGAAGTAGAAAATGAAGAAGATGAGGATAAAGAAGAAGGAAAAGGCAGAGGGGAATAATAATAATAATAATAATAATAATAATAATAATAATAATAATGGGAAGAAGAAGATGATGGTGAATAGGATGGAGAAGTAGAAAATGAAGAAGATGAGGATAAAGAAGAAGGAAAAGGCAGAGGGGAATAATAATAATAATAATAATAATAATAATAATAATAATAATAATGGGAAGAAGAAGATGATGGTGAATAGGATGGAGAAGTAGAAAATGAAGAAGATGAGGATAAAGAAGAAGGAAAAAGGCAGAGGGAATAATAATAATAATAATAATAATAATAATAATAATAATGGGAAGAAGAAGATGATGATGAATAGGATGGAGAAGTAGAAAATGAAGAAGATGAGGATAAAGAAGAAGGAAAAGGCAGAGGGGAATAATAATAATAATAATAATAATAATAATAATAATAATAATGGGAAGAAGAAGATGATGGTGAATAGGATGGAGAAGTAGAAAATGAAGAAGATGAAGATAAAGAAGAAGGAAAAGGCAGAGGTTAATAATAATAATAATAATAATAATAATAATAATAATAATGGGAAGAAGAAGATGATGGTGAATAGGATGGAGAAGTAGAAAATGAAGAAGATGAGGATAAAGAAGAAGGAAAAGGCAGAGGGGAATAATAATAATAATAATAATAATAATAATAATAATAATAATGGGAAGAAGAAGATGATGGTGAATAGGATGGAGAAAGAAAATGAAGAAGATGAGGATAAAGAAGAAGGAAAAGGCAGAGGGAATAATAATAATAATAATAATAATAATAATAATGGGAAGAAGAAGATGATGGTGAATAGGATGGAGAAGTAGAAAATGAAGAAGATGAGGATAAAGAAGAAGGAAAAGGCAGAGGGGAATAATAATAATAATAATAATAATAATAATAATAATGGGAAGAAGAAGATGATGGTGAATAGGATGGAGAAGTAGAAAATGAAGAAGATGAGGATAAAGAAGAAGGAAAAGGCAGAGGGGAATAATAATAATAATAATAATAATAATAATAATAATAATAATAATAATGGGAAGAAGAAGATGATGGTGAATAGGATGGAGAAGTAGAAAATGAAGAAGATGAGGATAAAGAAGAAGGAAAAGGCAGAGGGGAATAATAATAATAATAATAATAATAATAATAATAATAATAATAATGGGAAGAAGAAGATGATGGTGAATAGGATGGAGAAGTAGAAAATGAAGAAGATGAGGATAAAGAAGAAGGAAAAGGCAGAGGGAATAATAATAATAATAATAATAATAATAATAATAATAATAATAATAATGGGAAGAAGAAGATGATGGTGAATAGGATGGAGAAGTAGAAAATGAAGAAGATGAGGATAAAGAAGAAGGAAAAGGCAGAGGGGAATAATAATAATAATAATAATAATAATAATAATGGGAAGAAGAAGATGATGGTGAATAGGATGGAGAAGTAGAAAATGAAGAAGATGAGGATAAAGAAGAAGGAAAAGACAGAGGTGAATAATAATAATAATAATAATAATAATAATAATAATAATAATAATGGGAAGAAGAAGATGATGGTGAATAGGATGGAGAAGTAGAAAATGAAGAAGATGAGGATAAAGAAGAAGGAAAAGGCAGAGGTGAATAATAATAATAATAATAATAATAATAATAATAATAATAATGGGAAGAAGAAGATGATGGTGAATAGGATGGAGAAGTAGAAAATGAAGAAGATGAGGATAAAGAAGAAGGAAAAGGCAGAGGGGAATAATAATAATAATAATAATAATAATAATAATAATAATGGGAAGAAGAAGATGATGGTGAATAGGATGGAGAAGTAGAAAATGAAGAAGATGAGGATAAAGAAGAAGGAAAAGGCAGAGGTGAATAATAATAATAATAATAATAATAATAATAATAATAATAATAATAATGGGAAGAAGAAGATGATGGTGAATAGGATGGAGAAGTAGAAAATGAAGAAGATGAGGATAAAGAAGAAGGAAAAGGCAGAGGTGAATAATAATAATAATAATAATAATAATAATAATAATAATAATAATGGGAAGAAGAAGATGATGGTGAATAGGATGGAGAAGTAGAAAATGAAGAAGATGAGGATAAAGAAGAAGGAAAAGGCAGAGGGGAATAATAATAATAATAATAATAATGGGAAGAAGAAGATGATGGTGAATAGGATGGAGAAGTAGAAATGAAGAAGATGAGGATAAAGAAGAAGGAAAAGGCAGAGGGGAATAATAATAATAATAATAATAATAATAATAATAATAATAATAATAATGGGAAGAAGAAGATGATGGTGAATAGGATGGAGAAGTAGAAAATGAAGAAGATGAGGATAAAGAAGAAGGAAAAGGCAGAGGGGAATAATAATAATAATAATAATAATAATAATAATAATAATGGGAAGAAGAAGATGATGGTGAATAGGATGGAGAAGTAGAAAATGAAGAAGATGAGGATAAAGAAGAAGGAATAGGCAGAGGGAATAATAATAATAATAATAATAATAATAATAATAATAATAATGGGAAGAAGAAGATGATGGTGAATAGGATGGAGAAGTAGAAAATGAAGAAGATGAGGATAAAGAAGAAGGAAAAGGCAGAGGGAATAATAATAATAATAATAATAATAATAATAATAATAATAATGGGAAGAAGAAGATGATGGTGAATAGGATGGAGAAGTAGAAAATGAAGAAGATGAGGATAAAGAAGAAGGAAAAGGCAGAGGGAATAATAATAATAATAATAATAATAATAATAATAATAATAATAATGGGAAGAAGAAGATGATGGTGAATAGGATGGAGAAGTAGAAAATGAAGAAGATGAGGATAAAGAAGAAGGAAAAGGCAGAGGGAATAATAAATAATAATAATAATAATAATAATAATAATAATAATGGGAAGAAGAAGATGATGGTGAATAGGATGGAGAAGTAGAAATGAAGAAGATGAGGATAAAGAAGAAGGAAAAAGGCAGAGGGGAATAATAATAATAATAATAATAATAATAATAATAATAATAATGGGAAGAAGAAGATGATGGTGAATAGGATGGAGAAGTAGAAAATGAAGAAGATGAGGATAAAGAAGAAGGAAAAGGCAGAGGTGAATAATAATAATAATAATAATAATAATAATAATAATAATAATAATGGGAAGAAGAAGATGATGGTGAATAGGATGGAGAAGTAGAAAATGAAGAAGATGAGGATAAAGAAGAAGGAAAAGGCAGAGGGGAATAATAATAATAATAATAATAATAATAATAATAATAATAATGGGAAGAAGAAGATGATGATGAATAGGATGGAGAAGTAGAAAATGAAGAAGATGAGGATAAAGAAGAAGGAAAAGGCAGAGGAATAATAATAATAATAATAATAATAATAATAATAATGGGAAGAAGAAGATGATGGTGAATAGGATGGAGAAGTAGAAAATGAAGAAGATGAGGATAAAGAAGAAGAAAAAAAGGCAGAGGAATAATAATAATAATAATAATAATAATAATAATAATAATAATGGGAAGAAGAAGATGATGGTGAATAGGATGGAGAAGTAAAAATGAAGAAGATGAGGATAAAGAAGAAGGAAAAGGCAGAGGGAATAATAATAATAATAATAATAATAATAATAATGGGAAGAAGAAGAAGATGATGGTGAAAGAGGATGGAGAAGAGAAAATGAAGAAGATGAGGATAAAGAAGAAGGAAAAGGCAGAATAATAATAATAATAATAATAATAATAATAATAATAATAATAATAATGGGAAGAAGAAGATGATGGTGAATAGGATGGAGAAGTAGAAAATGAAGAAGATGAGGATAAAGAAGAAGGAAAAGGCAGAGGGGAATAATAATAATAATAATAATAATAATAATAATAATAATGGGAAGAAGAAGATGATGGTGAATAGGATGGAGAAGTAGAAAATGAAGAAGATGAGGATAAAGAAGAAGGAAAAGGCAGAGGGGAATAATAATAATAATAATAATAATAATAATAATAATGGGAAGAAGAAGATGATGGTGAATAGGATGGAGAAGTAGAAAATGAAGAAGATGAGGATAAAGAAGAAGGAAAAGGCAGAGGTGAATAATAATAATAATAATAATAATAATAATAATAATAATAATGGGAAGAAGATGATGGTGAATAGGATGGAGAAGTAGAAAATGAAGAAGATGAGGATAAAGAAGAAGGAAAAGGCAGAGGATAAATAATAATAATAATAATAATAATAATAATAATAATAATAAAAAGAAGAAGATGATGGGGAATTGGATGGAGAAGTAGAAAATGAAGAAGATGAGGATAAAGAAGAAGGAAAAGGCAGAGGGGAATAATAATAATAATAATAATAATAATAATAATAATAATAATAATGGGAAGAAGAAGATGATGGTGAATAGGATGGAGAAGTAGAAAATGAAGAAGATGAGGATAAAGAAGAAGGAAAAGGCAGAGGGGAATAATAATAATAATAATAATAATAATAATAATAATGGGAAGAAGAAGATGATGGTGAATAGGATGGAGAAGTAGAAAATGAAGAAGATGAGGATAAAGAAGAAGGAAAAGGCAGAGGGGAATAATAATAATAATAATAATAATAATAATAATAATGGGAAGAAGAAGATGATGGTGAATAGGATGGAGAAGTAGAAAATGAAGAAGATGAGGATAAAAAGAAGGAAAAGGCAAAGGGGAATAATAATAATAATAATAATAATAATAATAATAATAATAATAATGGGAAGAAGAAGATGATGGTGAATAGGATGGAGAAGTAGAAATGAAGAAGATGAGGATAAAGAAGAAGGAAAAGGTAGAAGGGAATAATAATAATAATAATAATAATAATAATAATAATAATGGGAAGAAGAAGAAGAGATGATGTGAATAGGATGGAGAAGTAGAAAATGAAGAAGATGAGGATAAAGAAGAAGGAAAAGGCAGAGGGGAATAAATAATAATAATAATAATAATAATAATAATAATAATAATGGGAAGAAGAAGATGATGGTGAATAGGATGGAGAAGTAGAAAATGAAGAAGATGAGGATAAAGAAGAAGGAAAAGGTAGAAGGGAATAATAATAATAATAATAATAATAATAATAATAATAATGGGAAGAAGAAGATGATGATGGTGAATAGGATGGAGAAGTAGAAAATGAAGAAGATGAGGATAAAGAAGAAGGAAAAGGCAGAGGGGAATAATAATAATAATAATAATAATAATAATAATAATGGGAAGAAGAAGATGATGGTGAATAGGATGGAGAAAATAGAAAATGAAGAAGATGAGGATAAAGAAGAAGGAAAAGGCAGAGGGGAATAATAATAATAATAATAATAATAATAATAATAATAATAATAATGGGAAGAAGAAGATGATGGTGAATAGGATGGAGAAGTAGAAAATGAAGAAGATGAGGATAAAGAAGAAGGAAAAAGAGGATAAAGAAGAAAAAATAATAGGGAATAATAATAATAATAATAATAATAATAATAATGGGAAGAAGAAGATGATGGTGAATAGGATGGAGAAGTAGAAAATGAAGAAGATGAGGATAAAGGAGGAGAAAAGGACAGAGGGGAATAATAATAATAATAATAATAATAATAATAATAATAATAATAATGGGAAGAAGAAGATGATGGTGAATAGGATGGAGAAGTAGAAAATGAAGAAGATGAGGATAAAGAAGAAGGAAAAGGCAGAGGGGAATAATAATAATAATAATAATAATAATAATAATAATGGGAAGAAGAAGATGATGGTGAATAGGATGGAGAAGTAGAAAATGAAGAAGATGAAGATAAAGAAGAAGGAAAAGGCAGAGGGGAATAATAACAATAATAATAATAATAATAATGGGAAGAAGAAGATGATGGTGAATAGGATGGAGAAGTAGAAAATGAAGAAGATGAGGATAAAGAAGAAGGAAAAGGCAGAGGGGAATAATAATAATAATAATAATAATAATAATGGGAAGAAGAAGATGATGGTGAATAGGATGGAGAAGTAGAAATGAAGAAGATGAGGATAAAGAAGAAGGAAAAGGCAGAGGGGAATAATAATAATAATAATAATAATAAATAATAATAATAATAATGGAAGAAGAAGATGATGGTGAATAGGATGGAGAAGTAGAAAATGAAGAAGATGAGGATAAAGAAGAAGGAAAAGGCAGAGGGAATAATAATAATAATAATAATAATAATAATAATAATAATAATAATGGGAAGAAGAAGATGATGGTGAATAGGATGGAGAAGTAGAAAATGAAGAAGATGAGGATAAAGAAGAAGGAAAAGGCAGAGAGGAATAATAATGATAATAATAATAATAATAATAATAAATAATAATGGGAAGAAGAAGATGATGGTGAATAGGATGGAGAAGTAGAAAATGAAGAAGATGAGGATAAAGAAGAAGGAAAAGGCAGAGGGAATAATAATAATAATAATAATAATAATAATAATAATAATAATAATGGGAAGAAGAAGATGATGGTGAATAGGATGGAGAAGTAGAAAATGAAGAAGATGAGGATAAAGAAGAAGGAAAAGGCAGAGGGGAATAATAATAATAATAATAATAATAATAATAATAATGGGAAGAAGAAGATGATGGTGAATAGGATGGAGAAGTAGAAAATGAAGAAGATGAGGATAAAGAAGAAGGAAAAGGCAGAGGGGAAAAATAATAATAATAATAATAATAATAATAATAATAATGGGAAGAAGAAGATGATGGTGAATAGGATGGAGAAGTAGAAAATGAAGAAGATGAGGATAAAGAAGAAGGAAAAGGCAGAGGGGAATAATAATAATAATAATAATAAAATAATAATAATAATAATAATGGGGGGAAGAAGAATGATGGTGAATAGGATGGAGAAGTAGAAAATGAAGAAGATGAAGATAAAGAAGAAGGAAAAGGCAGAGGGGAATAATAATAATAATAATAATAATAATAATAATAATGGGAAGAAGAAGATGATGGTGAATAGGATGGAGAAGTAGAAAATGAAGAAGATGAGGATAAAGAAGAAGGAAAAGGCAGAGGGGAATAATAATAATAATAATAATAATAATAATAATAATAATGGGAAGAAGATGATGGTGAATAGGATGGAGAAGTAGAAAATGAAGAAGATGAGGATAAAGAAGAAGGAAAAGGCAGAGGGGAATAATAATAATAATAATAATAATAATAATAATAATAATAATAATGGGAAGAAGAAGATGATGGTGAATAGGATGGAGAAGTAGAAAATGAAGAAGATGAGGATAAAGAAGAAGGAAAAAGGCAGAGGGGAATAATAATAATAATAATAATAATAATAATAATAATAATAATAATGGGGAAGAAGAAGATGATGGTGAATAGGATGGAGAAGTAGAAAATGAAGAAGATGAGGATAAAGAAGAAGGAAAAGGCAGAGGGGAATAATAATAATAATAATAATAATAATAATAATAATAATGGGAAGAAGAAGATGATGGCGAATAGGATGGAGAAGTAGAAAATGAAGAAGATGAGGATAAAGAAGAAGGAAAAGGCAGAGGGAATAATAATAATAATAATAATAATAATAATAATAATAATAATGGGAAGAAGAAGATGATGGTGAATAGGATGGAGAAGTAGAAAATGAAGAAGATGAGGATAAAGAAGAAGGAAAAGGCAGAGGGGAATAATAATAATAATAATAATAATAATAATAATAATAATAATGGGAAGAAGAAGATGATGGTGAATAGGATGGAGAAGTAGAAAATGAAGAAGATGAGGATAAAGAAGAAGGAAAAGGCAGAGGGAATAATAATAATAATAATAATAATAATAATAATAATAATAATGGGAAGAAGAAGATGATGGTGAATAGGATGGAGAAGTAGAAAATGAAGAAGATGAGGATAAAGAAGAAGGAAAAGGCAGAGGGAATAATAATAATAATAATAATAATAATAATAATAATAATAATAATAATGGGAAGAAGAAGATGATGGTGAATAGGATGGAGAAGTAGAAAATGAAGAAGATGAGGATAAAGAAGAAGGAAAAGGCAGAGGGGAATAATAATAATAATAATAATAATAATAATAATAATAATAATAATGGGAAGAAGAAGATGATGGTGAATAGGATGGAGAAGTAGAAAATGAAGAAGATGAGGATAAAGAAGAAGAAAAAAGAGGGAATAATAATAATAATAATAATAATAATAATAATAATAATAATAATAATAATGGGAAGAAGAAGATGATGGTGAATAGGATGGAGAAGTAGAAAATGAAGAAGATGAGGATAAAGAAGAAGGAAAAGGCAGAGGGAATAATAATAATAATAATAATAATAATATAGGGAAATAATAATAATAATGGGAAGAAGAAGATGATGGTGAATAGGATGGAGAAGTAGAAAATGAAGAAGATGAGGATAAAGAAGAAGGAAAAGGCAGAGGGAATAATAATAATAATAATAATAATAATAATAATAATAATAATAATAATAATGGGAAGAAGAAGATGATGGTGAATAGGATGGAGAAGTAGAAATGAAGAAGATGAGGATAAAGAAGAAGGAAAAGGCAGAGGAATAATAATAATAATAATAATAATAATAATAATAATAATAATGGGAAGAAGAAGATGATGGTGAATTGGATGGAGAAGTAGAAATGAAGAAGATGAGGATAAAGAAGAAGGAAAAGGCAGAGGGGAATAATAATAATAATAATAATAATAATAATAATAATGGGAAGAAGAAGATGATGGTGAATAGGATGGAGAAGTAGAAATGAAGAAGATGAGGATAAAGAAGAAGGAAAAGGCAGAGGGGAATAATAATAATAATAATAATAATAATAATAATAATAATAATATTAATGGGAAGAAGAAGATGATGGTGAATAGGATGGAGAAGTAGAAAATGAAGAAGATGAGGATAAAGAAGAAGGAAAAAGGCAGAGGGAATAATAATAATAATAATAATAATAATAATAATAATAATAATGGGAAGAAGAAGATGATGGTGAATAGGATGGAGAAGTAGAAATGAAGAAGATGAGGATAAAGAAGAAGGAAAAGGCAGAGGGGAATAATAATAATAATAATAATAATAATAATAATAATAATAATAAGAATGGGAAGAAGAAGATGATGGTGAAGAGGATGGAGAAGAAGAAAATGAAGAAGATGAGGATAAAGAAGAAGGAAAAGGCAGAGGAATAATAATAATAATAATAATAATAATAATAATAATAATAATAATAATGGGAAGAAGAAGATGATGGTGAATAGGATGGAGAAGTAGAAAATGAAGAAGATGAGGATAAAGAAGAAGGAAAAGGCAGAGGGGAATAATAATAATAATAATAATAATAATAATAATAATAATAATAATAATGGGAAGAAGAAGATGATGGTGAATAGGATGGAGAAGTAGAAAATGAAGAAGATGAGGATAAAGAAGAAGGAAAAGGCAGAGGGGAATAATAATAATAATAATAATAATAATAATAATAATAATGGGAAGAAGAAGAAGATGATGGTGAATAGGATGGAGAAGTAGAAAATGAAGAAGATGAGGATAAAGAAGAAGGAAAAGGCAGAGGGGAATAATAATAATAATAATAATAATAATAAAAATAATAATAATAATGGGAAGAAGAAGATGATGGTGAATAGGATGGAGAAGTAGAAAATGAAGAAGATGAGGATAAAGAAGGAAAAGGAAAAGGAATAAGGGAATAATAATAATAATAATAATAATAATAATAATGGGAAGAAGAAGATGATGGTGAATAGGATGAAGAAGTAGAAAATGAAGAAGATGAGGATAAAGAAGAAGAAAAAGGCAGAGGGAATAATAATAATAATAATAATAATAATAATAATAATGGGAAGAAGAAGATGATGATGAATAGGATGAAGAAGTAGAAAATGAAGAAGATGAGGATAAAGAAGAAGGAAAAGGCAGAGGGGAATAATAATAATAATAATAATAATAATAATAATAATAATGGGAAGAAGAAGATGATGGTGAATAGGATGGAGAAGTAGAAAATGAAGAAGATGAGGATAAAGAAGAAGGAAAAGGCAGAGGGAATAGGAATAATAATAATATAATAATAATAATAAAAATAATAATAATAATGGGAAGAAGAAGATGATGGTGAATAGGATGGAGAAGTAGAAAATGAAGAAGATGAGGATAAAGAAGAAGGAAAAGGCAGAGGGAATAATAATAATAATAATAATAATAATAATAATAATAAAATAAAGATAATAATGGTGAAGAAGATGATGGTGAATAGGATGGAGAAGTAGAAAATGAAGAAGATGAGGATAAAGAAGAAGGAAAAGGCAGAGGGAAAATAATAATAATAATAATAATAATAATAATAATATAATAATAATGGGAAGAAGAAGATGATGGTGAATAGGATGGAGAAGTAGAAAATGAAGAAGATGAGGATAAAGAAGAAGGAAAAGGCAGATGGGAATAATAATAATAATAATAATAATAATAAATAATAATAATAATAATAATGGGAAGAAGAAGATGATGGTGAATAGGATGGAGAAGTAGAAAATGAAGAAGATGAGGATAAAGAAGAAGGAAAAGGCAGAGGGGAATAATAATAATAATAATAATAATAATAATAATAATAATAATGGGAAGAAGAATAATGATGGTGAATAGGATGGAGAAGTAGAAAAGAAAAGAAGATGAGGATAAAGAAGAAGGAAAAGGCAGAGGAATAATAATAATAATAATAATAATAATAATAATAATAATAATAATAATGGGAAGAAGAAGATGATGGTGAATAGGATGGAGAAGTAGAAAATGAAGAAGATGAGGATAAAGAAGAAGGAAAAGGCAGAGGGGAATAATAATAATAATAATAATAATAATAATAATAATAATGGGAAGAAGAAGATGATGGTGAATAGGATGGAGAAGTAGAAAATGAAGAAGATGAGGATAAAGAAGAAGGAAAAGGCAGAGGGGAATAATAATAATAATAATAATAATAATAATAATAATAATAATAATGGGAAGAAGAAGATGATGGTGAATAGGA
The DNA here is from genome assembly GCA_903632075.3 of Acanthosepion pharaonis. Classification (NCBI taxonomy): domain Eukaryota; kingdom Metazoa; phylum Mollusca; class Cephalopoda; order Sepiida; family Sepiidae; genus Acanthosepion; species Acanthosepion pharaonis. The sequence goes on from CAHIKZ030000874.1 coordinate 319,350, forward strand.
TGGAGAAGTAGAAAATGAAGAAGATGAGGATAAAGAAGAAGGAAAAGGCAGAGGGGAATAATAATAATAATAATAATAATAATAATAATAATAATGGGAAGAAGAAGATGATGGTGAATAGGATGGAGAAGTAGAAAATGAAGAAGATGAGGATAAAGAAGAAGGAAAAGGCAGAGGTGAATAATAATAATAATAATAATAATAATAATAATAATAATAATGGGAAGAAGAAGATGATGGTGAATAGGATGGAGAAGTAGAAAATGAAGAAGATGAGGATAAAGAAGAAGGAAAAGGCAGAGGGGAATAATAATAATAATAATAATAATAATAATAATAATAATAATAATGGGAAGAAGAAGATGATGGTGAATAGGATGGAGAAGTAGAAAATGAAGAAGATGAGGATAAAGAAGAAGGAAAAGGCAGAGGGGAATAATAATAATAATAATAATAATAATAATAATAATGGGAAGAAGAAGATGATGGTGAATAGGATGGAGAAGTAGAAAATGAAGAAGATGAGGATAAAGAAGAAGGAAAAGGCAGAGGGGAATAATAATAATAATAATAATAATAATAATAATAATAATGGGAAGAAGAAGATGATGGTGAATAGGATGGAGAAGTAGAAAATGAAGAAGATGAGGATAAAGAAGAAGGAAAAGGCAGAGGGGAATAATAATAATAATAATAATAATAATAATAATAATAATGGGAAGAAGAAGATGATGGTGAATAGGATGAGAAGTAGAAAATGAAGAAGATGAGGATAAAGAAGAAGGAAAAGGCAGAATAATAATAATAATAATAATAATAATAATAATAATAATAATAATAATGGGAAGAAGAAGATGATGGTGAATAGGATGGAGAAGTAGAAAATGAAGAAGATGAGGATAAAGAAGAAGGAAAAGGCAGAGGGAATAATAATAATAATAATAATAATAATAATAATAATAATAATGGGAAGAAGAAGATGATGGTGAATAGGATGGAGAAGTAGAAAATGAAGAAGATGAGGATAAAGAAGAAGGAAAAGGCAGAGGGGAATAATAATAATATAATAATAATAATAATAATAATAATAATAATGGGAAGAAGAAGATGATGGTGAATAGGATGGAGAAGTAGAAAATGAAGAAGATGAGGATAAAGAAGAAGGAAAAGGCAGAGGGGAATAATAATAATAATAATAATAATAATAATAATAATAATAATAATGGGAAGAAGAAGATGATGGTGAATAGGATGGAGAAGTAGAAAATGAAGAAGATGAGGATAAAGAAGAAGGAAAAGAATAGAATAATAATAATAATAATAATAATAATAATAATAATAATAATGGGAAGAAGAAGATGATGGTGAATAGGATGGAGAAGTAGAAAATGAAGAAGATGAGGATAAAGAAGAAGGAAAAGGCAGAGGGGAATAATAATAATAATAATAATAATAATAATAATAATAATAATAATAATGGGAAGAAGAAGATGATGGTGAATAGGATGGAGAAGTAGAAAATGAAGAAGATGAAGATAAAGAAGAAGGAAAAGGCAGAGGGGAATAATAATAATAATAATAATAACAATAATAATAATAATAATAATGGGAAGAAGAAGATGATGGTGAATAGGATGGAGAAGTAGAAAATGAAGAAGATGAAGATAAAGAAGAAGGAAAAGGCAGAGGGGAATAATAATAATAATAATAATAATAATAATAATAATAATAATAATAATGGGAAGAAGAAGATGATGGTGAATAGGATGGAGAAGTAGAAAATGAAGAAGATGAGGATAAAGAAGAAGGAAAAGGCAGAGGGGAATAATAATAATAATAATAATAATAATAATAATAAATAATGGGAAGAAGAAGATGATGGTGAATAGGATGGAGAAGTAGAAAATGAAGAAGATGAGGATAAAGAAGAAGGAAAAGGCAGAGGGAATAATAATAATAATAATAATAATAATAATAATAATAATAATAATAATAATAATGGGAAGAAGAAGATGATGGTGAATAGGATGGAGAAGTAGAAAATGAAGAAGATGAGGATAAAGAAGAAGGAAAAGGCAGAGGGGAATAATAATAATAATAATAATAATAATAATAATAATAATGGGAAGAAGAAGATGATGGTGAATAGGATGGAGAAGTAGAAAATGAAGAAGATGAGGATAAAAAGAAGGAAAAGAAGGAAAAGGCAGAGGGGAATAATAATAATAATAATAATAATAATAATAATAATAATGGGAAGAAGAAGATGATGGTGAATAGGATGGAGAAGTAGAAAATGAAGAAGATGAGGATAAAGAAGAAGGAAAAGGCAGAGGAATAATAATAATAATAATAATAATAATAATAATAATAATAATAATGGGAAGAAGAAGATGATGGTGAATAGGATGGAGAAGTAGAAAATGAAGAAGATGAGGATAAAGAAGAAGGAAAAGGCAGAGGGGAATAATAATAATAATAATAATAATAATAATAATAAATAATAATGGGAAGAAGAAGATGATGGTGAATAGGATGGAGAAGTAGAAAATGAAGAAGATGAGGATAAAGAAGAAGGAAAAGGAAGAGGGGAATAATAATAATAATAATAATAATAATAAAAATAATAATAATAATGGGAAGAAGAAGATGATGGTGAATAGGATGGAGAAGTAGAAAATGAAGAAGATGAGGATAAAGAAGAAGGAAAAGGCAGAGGGGAATAATAATAATAATAATAATAAAAATAATAATAATAATGGGAAGAAGAAGATGATGGTGAATAGGATGGAGAAGTAGAAAATGAAGAAGATGAGGATAAAGAAGAAGGAAAAGGCAGAGGGGAATAATAATAATAATAATAATAATAATAATAAATAATAATAATAATAATGGGAAGAAGAAGATGATGGTGAATAGGATGGAGAAGTAGAAAATGAAGAAGATGAGGATAAAAGAAGAAGGAAAAGGCAGAGGGAATAATAATAATAATAATAATAATAATAATAATAATAATAATAATAATGGGAAGAAGAAGATGATGGTGAATAGGATGGAGAAGTAGAAAATGAAGAAGATGAGGATAAAGAAGAAGGAAAAGGCAGAGATGAATAATAATAATAATAATAATAATAATAATAATAAATAATAATAATAATAATGGGAAGAAGAAGATGATGGTGAATAGGATGGAGAAGTAGAAAATGAAGAAGATGAGGATAAAGAAGAAGGAAAAGGCAGAGGTGAATAATAATAATAATAATAATAATAATAATAATAATAATAATAATAATAATGGGAAGAAGAAGATGATGGTGAATAGGATGGAGAAGTAGAAAATGAAGAAGATGAGGATAAAGAAGAAGGAAAAGGCAGAGGGGAATAATAATAATAATAATAATAATAATAATAATAATAATAATAATAATGGGAAGAAGAAGATGATGGTGAATAGGATGGAGAAGTAGAAAATGAAGAAGATGAGGATAAAGAAGAAGGAAAAGGCAGAGGTGAATAATAATAATAATAATAATAATAATAATAATAATAATAATAATGGGAAGAAGAAGATGATGGTGAATAGGATGGAGAAGTAGAAAATGAAGAAGATGAGGATAAAGAAGAAGGAAAAGGCAGAGGTGAATAATAATAATAATAATAATAATAATAATAATAATAATGGGAAGAAGAAGATGATGGTGAATAGGATGGAGAAGTAGAAAATGAAGAAGATGAGGATAAAGAAGAAAAGGAAAAGGCAGAGGTGAATAATAATAATAATAATAATAATAATAATAATAATGGGATTGGAAGAAGATGATGGTGAATAGGATGGAGAAGTAGAAAATGAAGAAGATGAGGATAAAGAAGAAGGAAAAGGCAGAGGGGAATAATAATAATAATAATAATAATAATAATAATAATAATAATAATAATAATGGGAAGAAGAAGATGATGGTGAATAGGATGGAGAAGTAGAAAATGAAGAAGATGAGGATAAAAAGAAGAAAAGGCAGAGGTGAATAATAATAATAATAATAATAATAATAATAATAATGGGAAGAAGAAGATGATGGTGAATAGGATGAAGTAGAAAATGAAGAAGATGAGGATAAAGAAGAAGGAAAAGGCAGAGGTGAATAATAATAATAATAATAATAATAATAATAATAATAATAATGGGAAGAAGAAGATGATGGTGAATAGGATGGAGAAGTAGAAAATGAAGAAGATGAGGATAAAGAAGAAGGAAAAGGCAAAGGGAATAATAATAATAATAATAATAATAATAATAATAATAATAATAATAATGGGAAGAAGAAGATGATGGTGAATAGGATGAGAAGTAGAAAATGAAGAAGATGAGGATAAAGAAGAAGGAAAAGGCAGAGGGGAATAATAATAATAATAATAATAATAATAATAATAATAATAATAATGGAAGAAGAAGATGATGGTGAATAGGATGGAGAAGTAGAAATGAAGAAGATGAGGATAAAGAAGAAGGAAAAGGCAGAGGAATAATGAATAATAATAATAATAATAATAATAATAATAATAATAATGGGAAGAAGAAGATGATGGTGAATAGGATGGAGAAGTAGAAAATGAAGAAGATGAGGATAAAAAGAAGGAAAAGGCAGAGGTGAATAATAATAATAATAATAATAATAATAATAATAATAATAATGGGAAGAAGAAGATGATGGTGAATAGGATGGAGAAGTAGAAAAAAATGAAGAAGATGAGGATAAAGAAGAAGGAAAAGGCAGAGGTGAATAATAATAATAATAATAATAATAATAATAATAATGGGAAGAAGAAGATGATGGTGAATAGGATGGAGAAGTAGAAAATGAAGAAGATGAGGATAAAGAAGAAGGAAAAGGCAGAGGTGAATAATAATAATAATAATAATAATAATAATAATAATAATGGGAAGAAGAAGATGATGGTGAATAGGATGGAGAAGTAGAAAATGAAGAAGATGAGGATAAAGAAGAAGGAAAAGGCAGAGGAATAATAATAATAATAATAATAATAATAATAATAATAATAATAATAATGGGAAGAAGAAGATGATGGTGAATAGGATGGAGAAGTAGAAAATGAAGAAGATGAGGATAAAGAAGAAGGAAAAGGCAGAGGGAATAATAATAATAATAATAATAATAATAAATAATAATGGGAAGAAGAAGATGATGGTGAATAGGATGGAAAAGTAGAAAATGAAGAAGATGAGGATAAAGAAGAAGGAAAAATAAGGAAGAAGAATAATAATAATAATAATAATAATAATAATAATAATAATGGGAAGAAGAAAAGATGATGGTGAATAGGATGGAGAAGTAGAAAATGAAGAAGATGAGGATAAAGAAGAAGGAAAAGGCAGAGGGAATAATAATAATAATAATAATAATAATAATAATAATAATAATAATAATAATAAAGAAGATGATGATGAATGAATGGATGGAAGTAGAAAATGAAGAAGATGAGGATAAAGAAGAAGGAAAAGGCAGAGGAATAATAATAATAATAATAATAATAATAATAATAATAATAATGGGAAGAAGAAGATGATGGTGAATAGGATGGAGAAGTAGAAAATGAAGAAGATGAGGATAAAGAAGAAGGAAAGGCAGAGGTGAATAATAATAATAATAATAATAATAATAATAATGGGGAATAAGGAAGATGATGGTGAATAGGATGGAGAAGTAGAAAATGAAGAAGATGAGGATAAAGAAGAAAGGAAAAGGCAGAATAATAATAATAATAATAATAATAATAATAATAATAATAATAATAATAATGGGAAGAAGAAGATGATGGTGAATAGGATGGAGAAGTAGAAAATGAAGAAGATGAGGATAAAGAAGAAGGAAAAGGCAGGTGAATAATAATAATAATAATAATAATAATAATAATAATAATAATAATAATAATGGGAAGAAGAGATGATGGTGAATAGGATGGAGAAGTAGAAAATGAAGAAGATGAGGATAAAGAAGAAGGAAAAGGCATTGGGGAATAATAATAATAATAATAATAATAATAATAATAATAATGGGAAGAAGAAGATGATGGTGAATAGGATGGAGAAGTAGAAAATGAAGAAGATGAGGATAAAGAAGAAGGAAAAAGGCAGAGGTGAATAATAATAATAATAATAATAATAATAATAATAATAATAATAATGGGAAGAAAAGATGATGGTGAATAGGATGGAGAAGTAGAAAATGAAGAAGATGAGGATAAAGAAGAACATATAAAATATATATATATAATAATAATAATAATAATAATAATAATAATAATAATAATGGGAAGAAAAGATGATGGTTAATAGGATGGGATTCTATAAAGAAAATGAAGAAGATGAGGATAACTGAAGAAGGAAAAGTCAGAGGGGAATAATAATAATAATAATAATAATCTCTTTAGAAAATGATGGTGAATAGGATGGGGAGAAGTAGAAAATGAAGAAGATGAGGATAAAGTAAACTGAAGGAAAAGGCAGAGGGGAATAATAATAATAATAATAATGAATAATAATAATAAATAATAAGGGCCGGAAGAAGAAGACCAGATGAGAACGAAAAGGCCATGGAACAAGAACTCTTAGAAAATGAAGAAGACTTGAGGAAAAAGAAGAACCAACCTTGGACCAAACATGAACCAAAAATGACTAATACGGTAAACGAACGAAATGGAAGAAAGAGTATGACTTAATCAAACATCCTTCTTCCAATGTCGAAAAAAGCAAAGAACACCACCAATCAAAAACAGATATGGAGAAAAAGGCAGAAATAGATAACCTTAATAATAGTAATCCGTATGGACATCAGAAACAAAGATGATGGTGAAATAGATAAGATAAAAAGTACATATATGACAAAAAAATGAACTCAAAGATTGAGGGAATGTAGAAATAAGAAAATGCAACAGAGGATGAGGTGGACGCTAAAGCGAATGAAATACGAAATAATCTCCAGGAATTGAAACCCAAGACTCTACCTTAAACGCAACCTGCAGTTCTCCAGAAAATGTACCTGGGGTCATCTTCAGTGACAATAAGTTAGAATCCCTTGAAAACCACGAAGCTAAAATCACCGAAGCGAAAATGAAGTCATCCAAGTACTCAGCAGAGTAACTTTCATACAATTTTCAGACAGAGACCAGCTCCGAAAATCCATATGACGAACTCCAACAGGCACATCGTGAAAATATACAATGCTGCTCTGGAAACACTGTTAACAGATAAACCACCGGGAAACATCACAGAAGTTAACAACGTCATATACGCAACAGCTTTAGCAACGACTCGGAATCTTGGAGTCAAGACAATAAATAAAATTAACAGACACAGAGAACCAGCTTGGAAAACCAAACTGATTCGAGAAATACAACAAATCAGATGTGAGCTTTCTATATTAGATGAGCTCACCCGTAAATGCAAAAAGATCAAGCGGAAATATAACATTAAATCCCTAATTGATATTCCATCAATCAAGGAAATGTTGAAGCAGAAACTTCAGCTAAAGGCGCAGAGAACAAGACGATACGAAAAACGTTGTAGTTTCTATCGCCAAAATAAAATATTCCGAACAGATCTTAAGAAATTTTACAGTGAAATTGGAAAAACACCTATACATGTCGAAAGGCCACCATTTGATTGATAATGTACAGACATTCTGGGAAAATATCTGGAGCAGCCCAAAGAAGTATAACCCAAATGCAGAGTGGATACGGCGTGAAGAAGAACGAATGCTGGATACACCTCTGCAAGAATGGGAAAATATATCCACAGATGATGTTAGGCAAGCTCTAACGAAATCCCAAAATGGAAATCCCCAGGAAGTGACAAGTTGCCCAATTTCTGGCTGTATCATCTCTCATCTACCCATGAAATTCTTGCAAAAAACATTATCAACGCTTGTAAATAATCCCAATGAAACCCCGGAATGGATTACTGAAGGTATGACATACCTCATACCAAAAAACAACTGAAACAGACGACCCGAAAAATTATAGACCGATAACATGTCTCTCCACAACGTATAAGTTGATCACGTCTGTATTGACGAACCGTACTTATTCCTTTCTCGAAACAAACAGCATTCTCCCGCTGGAACAGAAGGGATGCAGAAGAGGTTCATATGGCTGCAAGGATCAACTCCTGATAAATCAAATGATCCTGGAAAATTGCAGGAGACGACGCAGGAATCTAAGTGCAGCGTGGATTGATTATCGTAAAGCCTTTGATAGTGTTCCGCATTCTTGGATCCTTAAGACTTTGGAAATGTACGAAGTCCCCCCTGTGGTATTAATTTTCCTTAAGCACAGCATGGGAATGTGGAACACCAAACTATACCTTAGTCACACCAGAGGCACTGCCACATCCAACCGTCTAAATATCCGACGGGGAATCTTTCAATGAGACTCTCTGTCACCCCTTCTGTTTTGTTTGATGAGGATAAAAAAAAGAAAAAAAAAAAAAGAAAAAGTAAAGCACAGTGCACCGGCTGAAGCCGCAAAATACTTAAAAAAGAAAGCAAAGACAAATGCAACTGACCAGATACAGAAACAATGGCAAGATAAACCGCTTTATGGCCAATACTCTGTCCGTACTAAACAAGCTGACGTAGACAAAACCCGTACCCATCAGTGGCTAGGTAGTGCAGAGTTGAAAGCTGAAACTGAAGGTTTTATACTTGCTGCACAGGACCAATGCTTGTTAACTAGAAATTATCAAGGACATATACTAAAATGCTGTGTTAGACCAAAATGCAGATTCTGTGATAAATATCCAGAAACAATTGATCATCTTGTTTCAGGTTGCACAATATTAGCGCCCACTGAGTATAAAACCTGGCATGACAGAGGCCAATATCTGCACTGGAAAATTTTAACTTCTACGGGAAGGGCTTTGGTATGAACACCACCCAGACCCGGTTACGGAGATAGGACTTGTTACAATTCTATGGGACTACACAATACACACTGACAGAACAATCAAAGCCAACTGCCCAGACATTGTTATTAAAGACCACAGACAAAAAAAAGTGCCTCCTTATTGATATGGCAGTCCCTGCTGACTGCAATGTATCTTTGAAGATCTTCAAAAAGCTGTCAAAATACAAGGACCTTGAAATAGAAATCTCAAAAATGTGGCACATGGGAACATCAACAATCCCTGTTGTAGTTGGAGCCCTAGGATTGGTTGGAAAAGATTCCAGTAGACTAATTGAAGGGATTCCTGGAAGTACCTCAAACAGATACAAAAACTTGTTCTGACACGTACAGCCCACACTTTACGAAGGGCTTTATCTATGTATGTTTTTTTTTGTCTGTGGAAAGTGTCATGATGCCATTTCTAACCTTAGGTCCCTGGGCGGGACCTGGAAAGAAATGTGTAAACGCCAGAAATCAAAGGAAATAATAATAATAATAATAATAATAATAATAATAAGCCCATTCCTTAAAGAAATACAAAAAATTGTTCTCGCAAGTACAGCCCACACCTTATGAAGAACTTTGTCCATGTAAAATAGGCTGCCATCTCAAACCTTATGATGCCATCTCTAATCTTAGGTCCCTGGGCCGGACCTAGAAAGAAATGTGCACACACCAGTAATAAAAGGAAATAAAATAATAATAATGAGGAGAAGATGATGGCGAATAGGATGGAGAAGTAGAAAATGAAGAAGATGAGGATAAAGAAGAAGGAAAAGGCAGAGGTGAATAATAATAATAATAATACTAATACTACTACTACTAATAATAATAATAGGAAGAAGAAGATGATGGTGAATAGGATGGAGAAGTAGAAAATAATGAAGATGAGGATAAAGAAGAAGGGAAAGGCAGAGAGGGAATAATAATAATAATAATAATAGTAATAATAATAATAATAATAATAAATAAATAAAAAACTTATCATAAGAGACAAGAAATTTAGGAAGTGTAGACTTATTGACATAGCAGTACCATCTGAGAGAAAGACCTCCATAAAAATTATCGAGAAATATTGCAAATACAAGGACCTGGAGATCGAGATTAACGGGATGTGGAGAATGAAGACTGAGACTGTACCAGTAGTAATCGGAGCTCTAGGCCTCGTGAGCAAAGGAATGGACAATTTAACTGACAGTGTCCCAGGTAACATCAACATACAAGTTGCCCACCAGGCTAGATTCGGATATAGCATGTTCTTCTTTTCTCTAAGATATAAAGTAGGCCCGATCCTGGAGAGTCTAACCATGCGACAACAACTGCTTCATTGCAAAATAGGTGGGGGTTGGATATTGACACCAGTGTGACAATGGTCACAGGGACTCAGAAAACTTTGTTGTTAGCCTGTAAACATTTTTTTGTTAAAATTGGTCTTGCATCAGATCCGGATGTTCTGAGTTCATATTCCAATAATTGCATTCACTTACGTGCAAATACCCTTGGAAAAGATATAAAGGTATCTCCTCTCCCGGTTATGGGTTAAATAGTAGAATTTCTATCTGGAAAATCATTGCAAAAACATATTAATATAATATTCATTCACAAAAAATATCCATAGAATCTGGTTCGTGTTTAAATAACCTACAAAAGGTTGATAAACCGTGAAACAAATCAATGTCAGACCCTGTCATCAGGTAGGTGGAGTAAATACCAACAGAGAAGGCCGATATATCTCCAGACTTGGGGATGGGATAAGGATGTAGTATCTGTTCTCCTCTGCCATTTCTGTTTTCAGACAGTTCACGGTTTTGTAATAAGAGAAACCTTATACCAGGAATTCCAACCCTGCACCTCCTCCATTGCACTAAAGAGGAAAGGTCAATAAACACCGATGTCAGTGGTATAGAGGTCATATGAGCTGGTCTGTTTTTATCCTTGGCCTATATGTATGCGTACAAGCACCCCATGTGTCACATCCTGGTATCATGGGAAGGTAAGAAAAGTTGTGTGTGTGTGTGTGTGTGTGATAATAATCAAATAATGACTCGGATAATGTGCCTTTATGGGCGTTTCTGCCAGACCCTAATACAGGCAAGAGTTTAAAGCTCATCTCATCTTAGGTTTCTATGGCTGACCTTTGTATCTTCTGAATGTGTCAAACAAAATCACTCGCTGTACATAAAAAGAAAAAAAAAACAGCTTCAACATTTGTTTAGGCCTGTACGCATTCGTCCAGAAAGGCTTTACAATGGCATATTGACAATCATTTAAGTATCTATTGTATGCACATACACAATCTTTTGTTTATTTTGTGTGCGCGTGTGTGTATGAGTGTGTGGGCTCCAAAAGTGATGAAAGTACTTGAAAGTGTAATAATACAAGGCAAATCAGTAAGTCCATAGCCTAATGATAAAAAAAAACAATAAATATTCACACAACAAACAATCCCTTTGCTTCTCAATACACTTAATTCAGTTGTGAATATTATGGCCAAATTGGCAAGAATATGGAGGATCAAAATCAGCTTTCAAACAATGTACAGACTTTACAAACCGCTGGTAGTCTCCATTCTGCTATATGGATGTGAAACATGGACACTGTTGGCAGATCCAGATCCAAGCGTTTGAGAACAAATACATGAGAAAACTCCTTGGTATCTTCTATTGGGAATATAAAACCAATGAGTTTGTGCGGAAAAGGGTTGAAAGTTTTGTGGGCCGCCAGGAACCTCTTCTCGCCACTGTCAAACGGGGAAAAATGGCGTAGTTTGGACACATTACAAAGCACGACAGCCTGTGCCAGACGATTATACAAGGCACCGTTGTAGGAGAGGATGCCAGCGTAAAAACTGGTTAGACAATGTCAAACAATGGATAGGTATGACTGTACTGATGACTGTCGTTGATAGACAGTTGTGGGGGAGAGTTGGTGTCGCTTCTGCATTCCGATGCCCCCCCCACCCCTACGATTAGAAAAGTCAAGGGGATGATGATGATGACGATGATGATGATAATGATGAATATTAATAGCACTGATCAAACATTATACATTGTAAATATCAGATTAAAATACATTTTACAATGATGCTCACCCTGTACAAGGCCCAAGAGCCACCCGACGTATAGGGTTACAGAGTAAGAGGTCAAATGCAAGGCGATAATGCCATCAATGGTTCACCAGAAGAGAAAGAGAAGGGAAAGACTTTAGAAGGAACCGGAAACCCAATCCTAAACAGGAAACAAGGGATAAACCTCTACTTCTGTTCAAAAGACGAGGCAGCAGTGTGAGCTAATAACAGTGTCAAGTTATGAAATAATTGAACCATCTTTGTAAATGCATGTGGGTGTGGGTGTCAGATGTGTGTGTGTGTGTATTCGCGTATGTGTGCGTGTGTGGTATTCCAAAATTCCCAATGAGAGTTGAATATCTAATATTGAAGCCTGTCAATTTTGTTTTAATTTCCTAAATGAAATTAAAAGAAAGGGAAAAAATTAGAATTATTCCATAGAACAATTTTTCGCTACACAAAGGCAAACAGGAAGAGCTTTAGACCTTACATGGCGGAAGCTCCTCTTTCAATCTTCTTCAAACTTACTGCCTCTAGAACTGCTGTCCTCGTCTCAAAATAGATTCTTTCTGTAATGGAGAGTTTTATACCGCCCCCCCCAAAAAAAATCCAGCAAAAACTGAACAGCCACTCCTGGTTTACCCCTGACTGCGCTTCTGACATAGCTCACTATACCATAGATGTAAACTAGTGCATCGTGAACAATGTGACTAAAATGTGCTGGGTCCCCATAATGCATGAACCACAGGTACATCCTGTAGCAGGTCTGGAAGTGCGTTCGAAATAAAGTTCCTGTAGGACGTCTTCGGAGAACATATGGACCTACCAGACAGTCACCTAGAATTCCAACTCACACATTTATCGTAAACCAATACTGATGTCTAGCCTTTATTACACCATGGGGATTCCGATCCGCCCACATATGTTAGTTGTATAAATTTGTTATGCCATCTCTTCCAAATGTTGCCTCATCCGTAAACAAGACTGAAGAGACAAAAATACGACCGGCAATATTTCTGCCGTGGTGAGTGATCAGAGGGCGAAAGATAAATGATGCAGATACAAAAGCTGCTCTTGAAGTACACTCCATATGAGTTATATGATATGCTAGGGCCACTTGACGTGTGTTGATACTTGGATCGTCTCCGACAGCTTGTAGAATGTGTTCTTCGTGGTTAGGCGTACGAACGGTTACAGGTCTTCCTCGATCCATAGCTTCTGGTGCCATGGATCCTGTCTCAGAAACGCGATGATAAACAGCAGCAAAGGTTGCATTCAATCTGTAAATGCATTCTAATACAGCCATGTAGCCTCGCGTCCATTACCATTCGTGCAGCTGTATGTAAGACATATCTGCCTGCTCATGATATGAATATCCTGCCATTGTTAAACTGAACACTCACTACTACACACGTTAAACATTGAAGACAGACTAACCACAAATGTACACGAACGACAAATGTAACCTAGTCTACACAGCTCTATCTACCGTAGACTAAGCTTAATAACTCAAAAACGAAGGATTTGCGGTCATATGTTTATATGAACTTTTGTGCTTGTTTTGGTGTGAGGAAGCCGCGTGGGCGAGTTGGTAGAACGTTCGCTTTCTGACCATGAGACTCGGGTTCGAATCTCACCACGGTTGATTTTTCAGGAAGGAGACTTTAAGATGTTATCGGTTTGGAGGGGAAAGTGCCTGTGAGCCATGCTTTCCGTCTAGAAACTAGGACCGTCGATAGTCGATAACTAGCACGAAGTCACAAGTCATCTTGACCGAGGGTCTGAGTGTGCTGGTTCAGATTGTTGATCACGCTAGATAACACACTCTCTCCCAGAAACTGTAACTAAAGTCTGCTCAGCATAGTTGCAGTATAAACCACGGGTGGGCTCTGAGGGTGTTGAAAAAACACAAATGTGCCTGAGCTACCTGTTCCTAGTAGACGGGTATCATCGAATACTAGTGGCCAGCTATTATATATATATATATATATATATATAGGATAAAGAGTAAAAGGGAAATGTTTATAATTCTAACATTTTCTCTTTTATTAAAGCTTCATCAGAGAATAAGATATGGAAAAAAGAATTCTGGTATTTTTTGTGTTGTCTCATTTTCATTGTTTTAGCAGACTTCAAATGTATTTGACTAGTGAAGCAGTGTTCATGTGTATAATTTATGTGTGTCAGTGTACCATAGTTCTAGTTTGTCTATGCGGGATTTGGATGATAATGCATATATGTATGTGTGTGTATGTGTCTAGTAGGCATTATTTATGTTTGGTGGTTGTTCGTATGTTGATTTGGGAATGTTTTTATGCCAACACTGGTTATGGTATTTAAATATACATTAGATTCTTTAAGAATAGATTTAGTAAAGGTTGATGATATAATATAGTATTTTTTAGTTGGTAAATTTTTTATCAGGACACGCTCAAAGTATTTTGGACGTAAAGATCTTTAAGATCTTTCTCTTCGTCCTTCGATTTAGTCAAAAGGCCTACTAATAAAATAAATATCATCAGTCTTATTGACCTTATTTTTATCATTCTGTTGTCTTTATTCGTCAAATTTCATTAACTGGCCTATTAAATCTACATATAAGAAGTATACATGAACCATCTTTCGTTATTGTCATATATATATATATATATATATATATATATATATATATATATATATATATTATAAATAAATTGATTTAAAATATGGTTTTTCCGCCACACAGTTCTAACCATGTAAAAAAAATGGAAGGTCCGAATTTAATTTTGTAATTAAATTAAAGACATTAGTTCCATTTCATCCTCAAGCGAATTTTGGAGTAACTTATAAAATTACTGCGTTTTAAAGACAGCAAAAATCATAATTCACGTTTCCAAGGAAACAGAGAAATTCATTTCAACCAGACGAGGGGTGTTTGCGTGTTTATTATGTCTGTATTTTGATGTATCCGTTATTAGTTACGTTTTGGTAGGGGATAGGGATGTATTCTTCAATGTATTCTTACTGTTCTTTCTTTATATATATATATATATATATATATATATGTGTGTGTGTGTGTGTGTGTGTGTGTGTGTGTGTGTGTGTGTGTGTGATAATAATTGGAAGATGGTTCATGTATAATATGTAGATTTAATAGGCAGGTTAATGCAATTTGAGGAATTAAAAAAAAGACAACAAAATGATAAAAATAAGGTCAATAAGACTGGTGATATTTATTTTATTAGTAGGCCTTTTGACTAAATCGAAGGACGAAGAGAAAGATCTTAAAGTCGGAAGAGTCTGTTACGGGGTTGTTCATAATGACAGAAATTAGAATGCATAAAACATACAACGATAACAACAATAAAAACTCGAGATACGTGTTGACATGAATAACAAGAATTTCTATTTATTTTTCTTTTTGTGATGTGAATTACAGAATGGTGTGTAAAAATGTTCTCGGGGTCTCTTTTGTTTAAAGTCAGTGCTTACCTTGTTTGGTTCCAAGAATTGTGTTTGTGAGGATGGCGTTTGGAAATCTTCTGTTTTCGATCTTCACCGAGCACTGTCTAGACGCGTGTTTCTGTATTGCTACTGCTAATTGTCTACTAATCTACTGACTACAGCTACGGATACCCTGGTCTACTCTACTGTCTCTACTCTACCCACTAGACTTGTGATGGAGGGATCGTTTTTGTAATGATGAGGGTTAGGTTGACGAAATATTCTTCTTTTCTATCATCACTGATGCCAAGATTATTATTAAAATTATGAAATAGCCTTATTTTTTTCATCACTGATGGCAAGATTAGTTTTAGAATGATGAAATGTCATCATTATTCTAGACCATAACAAGTCAATCCCACTTCATTGTTTATTTCTCCTGTCATTGATAAAGGACACAGGCATATCCGAAAATTCCGACTTAAAAATCTTTCGCTTCCTGCTTCGATTTAGTCAAAATGTCTACTAGTATCATAAATCTTATTGACCTTATTTCTTTTTATCATTTCGCTGTCTTTTTATTTCTCGAATGTCATTAACAGGACTATCAATCTCTCTCTCTCTCTCTTTCTCTTTTATATATATATATATATATATATATATATATATATATATATATATATAGAGAGAGAGAGAGAGAGAGAGAGAGCTGGACAGAATTATTTCGCCCTTACTGAATATTACTGAATTTACCATAAATAGTTGATTCCGTATTAAGTTTTGAAAAATTTGTGAAATTTCTACAAGTAACGATCTATTATATTTATAGTTATAGATTTTCCTAAATATTGGTGCAGTCCAAAATTATTCGCCTCCTTATAGAAATTATGAAATAATATTGCTCTATGGCAATTGTAATATTTTTTTCTTAATTTGATATTTAATACAAAGAGCCTTTGAAAATGAAATAGTATTGACCTGATTCTATAACATTCTAAAAGATAATGAAGAAGACAATATATGAGTGCCACGTACCGCAATAACTCATTCGTTCTGCAACAATGGCGAAGAGCTCTGATTGAAGATAGTTAATGCGTACATTCAAAGGGATGGACATACAACACTTTCCAAGCGTTTATGTTCCTTGAGTGACAATTCGTAACATTTATCATGAAGTACAACGAGACTCATTGTGTTGAGAATATAAATTAAGGACTGACAGAAAACAGTTAATTTCTGAGAGAATAAGAAGGAAAATTATTAGAGATGTCCCGAAGAATCCTCACTTAACAATAAAGGTGAATTGCTAAGACAAAAATTAGAGTAATTGATAGCTGTGAATTTTTTGTTTTGTAAATGCACGTACTCCATTATAGTCAATATACGTTAAGATTATATAAGGGAGGTAACTTAGTTTAATTTTTTTATCACTGTTTAAAACGCGTATACACACGCACGCACGCACACACACACACACACATATATTATTATTATACAAGGTGCGATGGGTAATTTGTAGGCATTTTATATTTTTAATTTCGCGCATACACATTGTTTTTTTATTTTGTTGACTGCACAGTAGAGTCAGTTGGGCACTGTCTGTGTGAAAAAAAGAACACCATGACGCAATTCACTCCACCGGAAATTTGGAAACAGCTTGCTGTACTGTTTAGCATTCGCACCGGAAGCTCCAATGCGAACATTTCAGAGTGTTTGGGTGTTAATCTGAGAACGGTACAGAGGATACGAAAAGAGCTGAATGAGTCTAATGGTGATTACGAAGGTAAGACAGCTCGGAAAACCTCACTCTGATTGTTCTGATATAAAAAAAAGAACTTCCGAATTTGTTGGTGAGGACCTCAGACTCAACACGGAGGCCTACGTCAAGTGCCTTGAAGAAGTAGTGCTACTGGAAGATCATATGTCTGGCAACAGGACTCTGCACCATACCACACAAACATAAGAACCCAGTTATGGTTGTCAGACAATTTATGCGACCACGTCACTCCTTACATCTAGCCATCAAACTCCCCAGACTGCAACCCCCTTGATTATTATGTGTGGGGTGCAGTTGAGGGAGAGACCAACAAAACTCCTTGTAACACCAAAGATGAACTTGAATGCAAGGATTATGGCAGGATTCACCAACTTAGACAAGGAGACCGTCCAGAAAAGATGCAGGAGATTACGAAGTCGTATGGAGGTCGTGGTTGAACTCAATGTCGCGTTTATTGAATAAATTTACTCTTTAGTATTTCAGGATATTTTTGTGGAATTTTAGTAAATATATGTGTTGAGTATTATTTTCATTTTTGCGTAAGTTGGACAATTTATATATCGCACCCTGTATATGTCAGTATTTTTGCAAAATTAATAAAGTATTAACTCAATTTTAAGAAGGCTAACGTAGTTAAATCTTTAAGTGGATGATTTTTTTTAATTTTATTATTTTTAAAATAACATTCACCCTATACAAGGTCCACCCGAGATAGTGGGTTTAAGAAGCACAGTTTAGAGATACCTGTTAACCCAAGACTTGAAAAGGTTAAGAATGTAGTGATCAAGGAAGCATCCTCTTGGGAGTCGGTTCCACAAAGCAGCAGTACGTGGGATGAAACTGCTCAAGTAGAACTTATGAAGGGAATGAGTCGTGGTTCGCTATATGTGACAGGGCGAGTCTTAGCCATGAATCTGAACACTTAACATGGAAATAGAGATAGAACAGCGAGAGGCTAGTGACATTTCATCTGTGGGAAAGTGATTGTAGGGTGGGAAATAATTCATTACCTACAAGGACGCGTAGAGGCTTTTGAGTTCTATCAAGACTGGAAAGTGAAGCCTTGGCAGCTCCTGTCCATATTATATGGTATCAGTATTCTATTTTCAAGCCTGATCTGGCTTTTGTAAATGTAGGGCATACTAGGAGTCAGATACTTACTGAAGCGGTTTAGGGCAGTGGTCCCCAGCCGTTTTTAGCTTGTGACCCACTTTGAACCCAAAATTTTTCTGTGGCTCGTGAAATTATAGTGCAAAAATTTATTTCCATTTTACGTAGAATATATCCAATAAAGATACATCTATGTCTATTTATTGAACACGCACAATTTCACAAGCATCTAAAATATTTCGCATCCCCAATGAAGCCAAATTGATAACTACTTAATATTTAAATACATACACCATATACTCGTATAACGCGCGATCTCGCGTATCGTGCGACCCCAAATTTTCAAATATAAAAAATGATTTTATCATGTATCTCGTGTATCCTGCCAGTTTCTTTTTCGAGAAACCAAATTACAATAGACTAACCTCTTTTACTCTATGTCTTTATCCTATCTGGTAGTTAAATAAGTTAAAAAAGTAAAAGAGAATGATAAAAGTATCGTTAGTAACGCTATACTCGTTGCGTAAACGTGTACACTGTACACTACTTAGACCTAAAAAAAAAGGTGATTTTTCAGCTACAAATTAAAACGTGCTAAAAAGGAAAAAAAAATTCAAAAAATAATTAAAAAATACTTTGGTCTCTACTCTTATTAATAACATAAAGTTTTTCGTGATAAAACGTTGTTTTTATTAAGTTTGGGGCCTTTTTCATCAGGGTGTGCCACTTTTTTAGCGAAAAAGTGGGACATTCCTACTGTACAGCCATAACAACCGAACGAGAAACATCGAAATATCTTAGAAAAGATGCCTATTCGCTGTTTTTGTTTTATAGTACAGTACTAATATGTGAATATTACATGCATTATTATTGGATACAGTTAAATAAAGCTTCATTTTTTTTTATCAAAATCATGTTTATTTTAAATACAGCTGTACTTTTTTTACTACAGTAAAATAAATGGATATACAGGCTGTCCATAAAGTTCGTGTGCACTTTAAAAATTTATAACTTTATTTGTATTTGCGACAGAAATAATCTGTAAAAAATGTTATAAAGTTTAATGTACCGAGTTTTAAGTATAGCTAAAATAACTAATGTAATTTCAGGCATTACTGTAAATCAGTTGGCAAATATTTTCCGTGAACTGCAAAATCGTATTACCCTTTGTATTGCTAATGATGGAGGACATGTGGAAACTTAAATAAAATTTCAATAAAACCTTAAAAAAATATAGATTTACTTCTTTCTAATCCTTTTTACAAATTATTTCTATCGCAAATGCAAATAAAGTTATAAATTTTTTAAAGTGCACACAAACTTTATGGACACCCTGTATATAGTTTAGTCAACGGTGTATCCAAGGCCAGCAGTACATATGCTATTTTTATATCTCATGTATGATGCAACTCTCTTAAAATTACCTTCAAAATTTGGTCTTCAAAAGTCGCATGTTACGCGAGTATATACGGTATATTGTTTAAAACACAATTAAATTATTGTTTGAACACAATTAAAATACCAATTAAATATTAACAAGCCATTAAGTTTACAGATATATCCACTTATAAACATATACCAGTATATTCACAAAATCAGAGTAGAACACTTATAGCTTTAATGAGCAAGATTTTCACAAAACTGAAATGGTGTAAATTTTCTTTCTACAATTAGAAAAACTGCAACGGTATTTTCACTGTCAAACTAATTTAAATTATTCAAACACTAAGTAATTAGTAAATTTTCATAAACTAAATATATTAAAATTATTTACATACATTTAATTTAATTAATTTAAAGACTGGTAGTCAAGAAAAACTCTGTGGACCATTCGGTAAAGCCGTGATCCATATATTAGCCCGGTGGACCAGTAAAAATTATAACATTTCTGTGGCCCAACTGATGTTTGCTTGGCCCATTTTAATCATAGGTTGGGAAACTGTGGTATAGGTAACTAGCCATTTTTCCAGCATCTTTAATGATGGGTCGTATGTACGAGTTCCATTTGTTAGTTATAATTACTTTTATGGGCTAGTGTTATTTTTGTTCAAATCTTTATCATTTTGTTGATTCTTTGAATATTTCTTCATTCTCAGACGCTGGAAAAGCGGTTAATTTGCAGTTTACAACCCACGCTCAGCTCGCATTAAAATTTCCAGAATACTTACATTCATGTGTAATTGTACATGCTTCATTCGAATCTGGCTTGATAAAATCTACCGTTTTGGAGTAAAAGTTCGGATTCATTCGCGTCGCGGGCAGCCATTATTGGCGTTATTTGTATACATTCGCTGCGGATAGCTCTGAGTGGAATATTCATTTGTCCTGGTTATTGCGCACACAATATAGTTCTCTTGCACAGTAACTGAGACAAGTAAGATCAGTAAACAAGGCCGTTAACTACTTTCTCTTCCGCCTTTAGCTTTCCGCAGCGAATCTATGCAAACAACAACAGTGATGGCTGCCGCCATCGACGCAAATGAATCCGAATTTTTACTGTCGATAACTCCAAAACGGTAGATTTTATCAACTTTATCAAGCCAGATTCAAATGGTGAATGTACAATTACACATAAGTAGGGAATAAACTGGTGCGCTAAACTGTAAAGTAATTTATACGTTGCGGTTTCTAATGAAATATGTTTATTTAACATTGAAGTCTTGAGTTGTATTTTATCATTAACGGTTACCCATACGGATCACAAAAATAATCTTTCTTATTACTGTAAACTCATTGCTACAAAATCTGACCCCCCAAAAAAAAAGACAAAAGAAATAAAGAAAAACCTATTAGTACTGCTGGATTCTTTTGTACCCCTAAACAAACAAAAAAAAAATCTGTTTGGAATTCTCACAAATATTTTAGGTAAAACCAAAAATCCCTTCTATCCTTCAAATCTACAAATCAACCATTCGTCCTTGCATGGATTTGCTGCCATATATAATCTGGAGGCCCTTCTGTTTGTCACAAGGTCTTTGATAAAATCCAAAGAGGGATATGCAATGTAATTGGCCCTGATCTGGCATCTCGTCTACAGTCGCTCTCTCACAGACGTTCCGTCGCATCTCTCTGTCTTTTTTTTTTTTTTTTTTACAAATTTAGATAAGATCAGTTCCGAGCTTAGCTTTCCATAGCCTTCCTCAATTACCTTTCCGCAGCTAATGTATGCAAACAACGTGAGTAATGGCTGCCGCCAACGACGCGAATGAATCCCAAATTTCACTGTCGACAAGTCCAAAACTGTAGATTTTATCAACTTTATCAAGTCAGATTCGAATGGTGAATATACAATTTACACATAAATGTAAGTATTCGGTGAAATTTTTAATGTAGACTGAGCGCGGGTGTTACACTGCAAATTAACAGCCAAAAATAAAACTTTTTTTTACTAAAAAAAATAAACGAAATAAAATGAATGGTATGTTAGAAAACCAAGATGATTTTATTGTTCATTTGTAAATACATAAGAAAAAAGAATTTCATTACATTACATATATAAAGACAAGAATATTTCGTTTTTTGGCTCGATTTCTATTTTCACCCCCACCACCCCACAGCCATATATCACCGGGGTTGTGAAACATCATGTATTTAAAACACAAAAAAGACATAAAAAAATAAATACTAGATTAAATAACGAGGATGGTTCGTATCCTACCAGATATTCAGGCAAGTAGATGAAAAGAATTCATTCATTCATTCATTCATTCATTTCTCTCTCTCTCTCTCTCTCTCTCTCTCTCTCTATATATATATATATATATATATATATATATAAATTTGCTAATTTTACTCAAATAACGTGTGGCAAATATATATTTTATTTTTGGAAGATTTTTAAAACCGCTAAATTTGTTTTATTTACAAATTTCAGAAAATTAAGAAAATGGCGGTTTTTAAGAAAATTTTCTTAAATAGGCCAAAAAATTGAGCTTTTGATCTATAATTTTTATTTGAAATCCACCAGATTATTTTACTTACTGGAAATAGTAAATTTAATCATTTAGCTTTCAGTTAAAGAAAGCTAAAATGAAATCTTAAGAATGCTTTTTCATTTTTAAAAAATTCATTTTAAATCTTTGGTATCGAAAATTTATGCCAAAGTAGTGAAAGTATATATATTACTTTATGTTATTTTTAGTTGATAAAACTATATTTCAGTAGACGTCCGTTTATTTTTTTAACAGTATTTTAATTTCATTTACCAGCCTGAACATTTGAGAAATCTTATTAAAGAAAAAGCGCTCGCTGGCGGATTTCGAACCAATGTCTCCACTTGTAGATGGCATTGTTTGTTTGTTACCATAATGCAGCAACAAACAGTAGATTGTATTGTTGCAAGATCTTTTTAGCATTTTAACAGTATTACCCGAAATGCAATTTTATGTTCAATTTTTGAACTTAAATGTTTGACGGTTTACTTTTAATGATCAGATTTGTGCATATTTGTTTGTGTTGTAAAATGTGATAACATTGGAAGAAGGAAAAAATTTAAAAAAATAAAATATTATTAATAATTACTACATAAAAAATACCTTCGTGTAACCCTCGATAAAAAAAAAATATATATATTTTTGTTTAAATAGATAAAAACGGAACTGTAAGCAACTGTTTCTATTATTTCCTTTTTTTTAATTGCAAATAATTATGGATCCTATAAATAAAAATTGATTTGTCATCGAGCTCAGCAATTGTATTCACCAGCCATAATTTATAAAATAGAGCTTTAAGCTTTTTTTTTTTTAATTCTGCCTAATTTATTCAAATCATGACATTCACAACCCTTAGAAACCGTAAAAAAAATATTGCAAACACACAGCCTATAACCATAAAAAGTATGTATCACAAAAAAATCCTAAACTAAAATAATTTAAATTTGCATAAAAATCTAAAATATCATTTACTCATTTTTGCTTATTAGACACTGAATTATGTCACTTTGTGTCCTCCATAGCTTGCCTGACTTTTCAGCTAACCTCATGAATATTTATGAGCATTCTTAAACTTAAAAAATTTGAGAAAGCAATAACATTTTTGCTCTTGTATATAAATACATGCTACAAAATAAAATCCTTGCGTTTGCCTCAATAAAGTGCCTCAGAGGACGAAACACATTGGCTAAGTTTTCCTTTTGTCTTTATTCCTAAGAAGTATGCACATCATATATTAAAATCTAGATGCTATAAAGATAAATATTTTGAATTCTCTTCATCTGCAAATTCATCAACATTAACCTGGCATCTTGGCTTCAGTCACTTTCCATCCACCATAACGTAGTGTCCCATTGCATCTTCTATAAATATTTTCATGGTAATTGTTCTGATGAGTTTTTCTTATTGGTACATCAACTCCACAAATTCAAACACAATACTAGATTGGCAGTTAGGTCTCATAATTTCACTGCTGAAATTGCTAGTTGTAACTGCAAGTTCTATGTTAATAGTTTCTTCTCTTGCACTTCTCCCTTGTGGAACTCTCTTCCATCTTCCTGTCAACTACATTCTTCAAAAATCCTGTTCTTATATTGTGCCCTCTGTTTCTTTCACTCTCAGTAACCCCTTATATCTTAGTGGCTTTATTGCCTTGCTTGGGGTGAAATATTTAAAGAAAAGATTTTTCACCTAATAAAGATTCAAGTTAAATATACTAATACTACAAGTGTAAATAAAGTAACCAAAAATTACCATAGACATTGCAAAAAATTAATAAGAGACAACAATGTTTCATTTAATAAAGAAAAAAATCAACATCAGATTTTTGTGTTTATTCAATTTTTACAAACTGCATGCCAGTCTTTGAATATATCTGAATGGATTCCCATGAAGAATACATTCTTCCTATGTTTACATTGTTACATATACATATATTACAATATTCTGATACAATTCTGTATGTATACGGACACAGACACACACACATATATATATATTAGATAATTAGCCCAAATTTTCCTTGTCTTTATTCATATTGTCATTTTACAGATATATTCTGTACATAAGAGATTCATGGATGATTGAAGTTTAAAAGCAGTAAATTCGGCCTTGCTAACTGATTAATCCTCTGTGGCAAAATTGATAAAAGCACTATATTCTAGTGATCATGAAGTTTGTTTTGCAAATTGACACTTCTGAAAATTGACAGTTCTGCAAATTGACACTTCTGCAAATTGATGCTTCTGAAATTGACAGTTCTGGGGAAGAATCTGTCTGACTGGGACTTCCTTCTTACTAATGGAATACGAAGGGAATGAGGGTGAGTTGATGCCATTGACATGCCTAGCTGTGAAGGTCTGATCTAGTGGAATTAAGGAATGTGGCTTGTTTAAACATTTGCCATAGAAATAGCAAGAGACTAGCAATGTTTCAGCTGTAAGAAAGGGATTGTAAACGTCGAAAATAATTCATCCCCCCACTAAGCCTTTATGCGTTTTGCTTGGTAATTATAGTGGATAGATGAAACAAATTGTTTTATCGATTAATTGGGCTCTACAATTTTTATTAGCACCCAGGTGAAATACTTCTTGAAGTATTTGATTACTCAAATACTTAACTGAATGAAAAAAAATTGCACAAAGAAAAATATTCAAGGACTATCATATTTTACTTAAATCAAAATACTTACAAAAGAAGAAATTGGGAAAGTAAAAATGGTTGAAAAATAAAAATGAAAGAAGGGGCATTAGCAGAAATGATGCAAAATAATTGGAAGCAAATAATACAGAAAATGTTTGGGGTATCAAAAGGCAAAGATTTAAAAAAATGCTAAAACACAAATTATTTTATTCTTGTTTTTTTTTTTTTTGATATGTAACAGTCTATAAATAACATAAAAAATTGTTTTTATAATTTTATGTTGTTTATATTTCATAAAAAAATGAAAATAAATATTTATGTACAGTTTTGCCTTTGTAATAGTACAAAAAATTGCATGCCCCAAAAAGTAAGCAGTTATATGCAATAAATATAATATAATATATAAAATCATATAATCTATATTGCCTAAATCATCTTCAAGAAGCAAGAGCAAAATCTAAAAGGTCAGCCAATCTAACAGTGACCTCATCCCACAATCCTTATTCTTGACACACATGCGGCCACCTTCGTAAATCACTAGTGGGTCTGAAGTGTTACTTAAGATTATCGCACAAAATTTCATAAATAATCAATTAAGTTGTCAGATCCTCATACCTTGAAACCGAGGGGAGAGTCCATTTTATATATATATATATATATATATATATATATGCTTACAAAACTATATATATATTTATATAGTTTTGTAAACATACATTTTTAATTGTGCATAGGTGAAAGTAATAAAGTTTGGTAAAATTGTACAAGCAAATTCCATTTTTTTAATTTTATGAGGAATGTTTTTTTTTTAGAATTTGCTACGAAGGGAAAAAGCAAAATAAAAAAAACAAAAAACAAAAAATTTTGAACGCAAGTTGGGAAGGAATAAAAGTATTTAAAAAGAAAATCTACCATCTTTTTTTACTAATTAAATAACATTACTAGTTAAAAAAATTCACATCGGACACAAAGTGTTTCCGGATTGAAAAAAAAAGTCGTTAAAAAATCACAAAAGCCTTTCTTGTTAAAAAAAAAAAAAGTCTTTACAAAATCACGTTATTCTCATTTTAAAAAGGAATAAAATGAGGACATTGTAGATTTAAAACACCAGTGCAGACAGAATTACTGCAACTATGAAGAAGAAACTTTTCATCCTCGTCAAAGAACCTGAAATAAATAAAAATACCAATTAAAAATTTAATAATTTACCTTTTATATTTATGAAAATGCAAATATTTTTTGGCAATCTTGGACCTTTGTGCCCACAAAAACAAGAGAGTCAAAAGGATAACTTTTCCCTTGATACCACTATTATTTTAACTACCGTCACTCTTTGGTATTGTTTATCCTTTTAAAAAGCAATAATTAGAATTGTAATAAAGCTTAAACATATGATAAAAATGATTTATACCCTGTTTATTTATAAGATTGTTTATTTACAAAATAATTTTATATTTACAATATTCTAAAAAGTAATTAAAACTAATGCAGTGTGATATTTATCATTCACCAATTTATAAGGAAATAAATATGAAAAATTTTTTATTCATAAATTTTTATGAATTTATGAATAAAAAATAAATTATTAAAATATGTGAACCAACGATAAGGAAATCCTTATCAACCATTTTATAAAGTTTAAATCAGTTGGCAATTAGCTGATGTTTTGCCAACCATTTCAATAAACAATATAATAAATAAATAGTATATGGTATTGGCAATAGGATGTTTAAGTCACTTAGATGAGCTAGATTTTAACAAGACTTGAGTCTGGTGTTTTGCAGTCCAAGCTAAGGCCAAAAAATTGAAAGACTACTGATCATGTGTCATAGAACAATGCAGTACAACACAGTATTTATTATTTTTGTTGTCAATTCTCAAGAACAAAGAAAATGTATAAATTCATTTTCATATGTTTAAGCTTTATTAAAATTCTAATCATCACTTTTTAAATGTTGCTGAGGAGTGAAGGTAGTTAAAATAATACCAGTGTCAAAGAAAAAAAACATTCCTTTTGATATTCTGTTTTTTTTTTTGTTTTTTTTTTTGTGTGTGCACAAAGGTCCCAGGTTGCTTATTGTTTTTATTTGGAAATATACAGATATCAATTTGCATTATTAAAAATGATTAGTTCATTTTATTATGAGAAAAAAATGGATTAGGGTATTTCTGTCATTTTGGTTAGTGACTAGTCCAAATAAAAGATTTTCATCTAGACCAATGGTTTCTAAACTTCTAAGTCAGATTACCCCCTTTGCAAAATCATAGTAATTGTTAATTACTTACAAACAAAATTGAAGACATAAAGTAAACATTTTACATAAATAAAGAATTATTTTCATTAAAAAGAAAATACTGAAGTGCACAAAAATATGCTTTTTGCAAGCTGCCATGACACACTGCAAAAATTCAAATTGTCCACTTATGAGTAGTTATCTCCCCTTTAGGAATCGCTGCTTTCGTTATATCCAGGATCTTGTAGTTACTGGATATTGGGTTGTTAGATAAAATTGTTCATTTTTTTTTTTCCAAATGTTATTTGAATTAGCAAAAAGAACATTATTACTGTAGTGCAGTGTTTCTCAACCTCTATAAGCAATGACACACCTAAGAGCAAATGAAAATATCACGGAACACTTAGCAAAATTTTTAAAGAGTATACATCCAAATGTTATGAAATAAAATAATAAATATTAAATTAAACAAAGAATGTTGAATACAATAAGAAAAAAAAAGGTTAATATTGATTTATTTAAAATAAAGGAAAATTTTTAAAAGTTAAATTTAAAAAATAAACATACTTTTTAAAAAATGAATATTAAAACAAAGTATTTAAAATAACATATTTGAAAAGAAGTGTAAAGAATTATATGAAAAAGTTTAATACTCATTTATTTATTCAAATACTAACACTATACCATTACTATTTCAACACATAAAAAAATGCTTGGGTTAGTTCCGTCATTTTGGTTGGTGACTAGTCCAAATAAAAGATTTTCTTCTAGACTAATGGTTTCTAAACTTCTAAGTCAGATTACCCCCTTTGCAAAATCATAATTGTTAATTACTTACAAACAAAATTGAAGCAATAAAGTAAACATTTTACATAAATAAAGAATTATTTTTATTAAAAAGAAAATATTGAAAATATTGAAAGTTAAATTAAAAAAATAAAAATACTTTTTAAAAAATGAATATTAAAACAAAGTATTTAAAAGAACATAATCGAAGAATAGTGAAAAGAATTATTTGAAAAAAAGTTTAATACTTATTCATTTATTCAAATACTAATGCTGTACTCTTACTATTTCCACACAAACACACACATATATATCCATGCTGTGACAATATTTTGCGGTACACTAGTGTGCTGTAACACAGTGGTTGAGAATCATTGCTGTAGTTTTTTTATACTCTTTGTTTTTGTAACTATATTCTTCTTCTACAACTTTTGTTTATTGCTTTTGAAATTTGATTCAATTTTGCCTTTTTTCAGATATATGACGAAGTACCAAGCAGATAAAAATGAATATTTTCAACACCTGTTTACTCTTCACATACAATCAAAGTTACAAAGGTACCAAAGCTGTTCGGGACATTTGTGCTGCATACAGAGAAGATTCTATTGTGGAAAGAACTGTAAAGGAATTGTTTTCACACTTCAAGAAGAGGAAATTGAACCTCACAGACACTTTGCATTCCAGCTGACCCGTTCAGTTCAATGGGGACTGATTGAATGAGCTTGAGGATCAGCATCAGTTCACTAGTGAATTGGCTTAGCAGATGGGATGATCTAATGATACTGTTACCCATCATCTTCAATTGATGCATAAGTTTATAAAAACTCTGTGCATGGTTGCCACATGCATTGAATGAAAGAGACAAATTACAATGCTCCTCCAATGCCACCAGTTTGCTTGCTTGGCATCAGGGACAAAAAAAGAGATTTCTTTACCACTGCCGATGAATAATGGTGACTATGTCAATACAAGTCAAGATGCCAGGTCAGGACAAATAACATTGCAGATTCTTTAGCCTAGAACTTACAGTTACATCTACCCAGCTCAACTCTAAATTGGTGTGATCTCAACACTAGTCTAGTACTGTGCTTAAATTAAAAAAGTCTAGGTACCATAGTGAAGAGCTCATACAAACAATTAACATGAAAATACTTACAGAAAAGACACAGAGTAGCAACCTTATGGCTGTGGAAAAGTGACTGAAGCCAAGCCACTAGATCAGGCCCAATAATATTGCTGACTCTTCTTTGGATTTTATCAAGGTGCTTAAGGTAAATAGCAAGGGCACCAGACCATGTATAGCAGCAATATTCTAAGCATTGGTGAATTCTAGACTTATAGATATGTAAGATAAATTCTGGAGAGAAAAATTGTCTCACACCACACAGTGAACCAACTTTCTTATCAGCTGACCTAGCAATGGATTCAATATAGTCTTTACATTTCATGTTAGCTGAGAACATTAGCCTGAGAAGACACAACGAGAGGTTAGCATTAGCTATGCTGATGGAAGGCAGAGAGGAGTCTCTCAGATGATTAATGGAGAGAAGTTTAACTTTGGAAGTGTTAAAATTAACCATCTTAAAATTTAGCCATCTTCTGCCCCAGCTAACAACAGACTTAAGGTCATTTTGGACATCGGCTGCCATTATATATGCATACATACATACATACATATATCTACACAGAGGGAAAATTCTTGAGTGCTGCTATCAAATTTTATCTGAATATAAATCTATGCCCTGGTTTTTTCCCAATCTCTGAAAAAATTATTACTTTCCCAAGCCAATATACATGACCACAGACATGTTGAAAAATCAAGAAAATTGTTAAATCCATGTTTTTGAATATGTACACCACACGCATCCATCTCTTACCACAATAATCTAATCACAATTTAAACAATATTCATTCATTCTTGATTACTTGCTTACATTTTGGCTAGATTTTGAATTATGGCACTTTGTGTCCTCCGCATGTTTTGACTGACCTTTCACCCACCTGATGAATATTCATGAATGTTCTCAAATTTAAAAGCCTTGATAAACCAATGGAATATTCACTTTTGTATATAAACATGTGCAACAAGTTAAATCGTACATTGCCTTGATAAAGTCTCTCATAGGATGAAACACATCAGCTAAGAGTAGTTTTTTCTCATGTCTCTTTATTCATACATACATACATACATACATACACTACAGTTCAAAAGGTCGAGTCCACTCTTGGTAATTTTCTAAATTGGCCCCAAAAGTAGTTGAGAAAATTATTATATACGGTTAAAAAATAAGTGAGGCATGATTTTTTTATTAGAAATTTTATTATGACAAAAAGAAGAAAGCATTTTAAGATTAAATTTTGCTCTTGTCAAAATATCCTCCTTTAGCCTTGATTACTGCAGCACAAACTTTTGGCATTCGTTGTAAAAGTTTCTCAAAGTATGCGTTTGAAAAATTATTCTATTCTTTTACAATGACTAAGAGCTCTTTTTCATTTTTTGTTCAATCTTCTGTCATGTTCATCCCATGCTAATTCTGTGGGTGGCTTCAAACTTTTGAACGGTATATATATATATATATATATATATATATATATATATATATATATATATATATATATAGTATATTGGGGCAGCAGATCATTATTTAAACATATATTATTAAATATAACACACAATGAATGTCTATTATGTCTGATCATGATCTGCATCTACTATTTTGTAACCGTTATCATCACATAGCAATTTTCTACATCAAAATAGCAAAATATCATCTTTGATGGTGGATATTGTTGTTTCGTGCCTGTATAAGCACTCTGAAGATGGCTCATGTGAGTCGAAGGCTTAGGACCAACTTAATAAAAAATATATCCAAATGTTGAACAATTTTTGTCTTTATTTTTACCAGAAATTAAAGCAAACATTCGAACATTAAAATGGCTCATGATCAGACATAATAGACATTCATTGTCTGTTATATTTAATATATATATATATATATATATATATATATATATATATATATATATACACATATTTGGTTGGATAGATGTGAGTTTCCAACCAAATATGTTAGCTCTATCTCTGATATTGAGTGCTTTCTAATAAGTACATATATAATATATAAATAATTATACATATTTATATTTATTTATATTTATATACACTTTTCACATATATATTTACACATATAAATATACCCATATCCATACATATACACATATATATACATACATGCACATACATATTTATACATACATACATATATATTTATATATTAATGAATAAATGTTTGTCTTACCAGCAGCAGTCTGAGTTGTTAAACTCACTGTGGTTGGTGTAATGTTATATTTTTGAAGTTCTTTTATCTCTTGAATGGAAAATTCACAATTATCGGGATTTTGCTTACCCACAAAAGAACTTACAGCTGTAAAATTGACTTTTGCTATGCACCGAACGAGGTCTTTGTATTGCCTGAAAATAAATAGAAAATTTATTATCATTATAAATAATTAAAAAAATATAAACTCATCTAAAAGCCTACTTAGGAGAAATTAGTTACTACAAACATTTGTATTCACTACTTCACTATCTTTAGTCAAAGTTCCCCTTTGTTGCATTGTTTAGACAATATATATATCTATATTTTTTTTTTTTTTTTTTTTACACTCCATTTTAACTCAATGAGATTTTGAATTGATTTTTCATATACTCACCGTATATTTCCATGTTGTTATATAGGAATAAAGTGTCACTGATGGCACAGGAGTTTGAATGCAGATTGCCAGAGAGCAAACACATGCAATCCTATTATTGAATTAAGTGGATCATGTGACCATGGGGGAAACACATAAGCAGGAAGTAGCGTGATGTCTAATTGATCACCATTTCTGTTCTATCCTCTATTAATATACGGTTTGCCATTTTCTATACTATTCACTATTTCTACACTATTTCTCTATACTGACCACTATACAGATTAATATTCAGTAGTTACTTTTTGAGCCAGTATTATTGAGCAAGTACTATTAGTGTGAGTGATATTCGAAGGTGTCTGATACCAGTATTGTTCAACGGCATTACTATAGTTGTATCTGCGATTACAAAGTCTCTACTACAATGAGTGTTACAAAAGTGACAATGAGTATTTGTTGACATTACAAAAGTGGCAATGACACATGGCACAGTGGATAAAGGCATTGGTTAGATCCAGTGACAGGACCTAAAGAGTGTGAGTTCAATACCTGGTTAAGGCAGTGGAGAACTTTCAGAGGGAAAATTAGCAGGAGATAACTGATAACTGACACCCATCAAACATGGCACGTGGAACTAGAACAGTGATCAAAATAAAGGGTTCAGTTCGAAATTCCAACCACCTGAAGAAGGCATACAACGGCCGAAACATTGTGACAAATATGGCGACAAAGATGAGGACAATAGTCCAACTAATGTAAATACTAGACTGTCTGTTGATATCACAAAACATATATAAGGCAACTTTTAGATAAGACAAGGTCAAAAACAATACCAAATTTCCAAGAATTTATCCTATACCTGTAGTATAAGATGATTGCTTATTAATTATATATATATATATATATATATATATATATATATATATATATATATATATATATATATTTGTTATTCAAAATAAATTAAATACAAATCAGATTCTATATCATGTTTTTCCTACACACGTCTCCTAAAAGGAAACCATTGTTTTGTTTATGCTTCATCATGTGATCTCTTGTGAATATTGGTTCTTCTTCTTCTTCTTTTCTTATATCTAAACAGTTGTAAACAGCCTGGTGTACTTATGGCCATTTACTTATACTTCATCAGCAATCACAAAATACTGCTAATAACAGTATGGTAATAGTACATTCCACTTTCAACATTTGTTTTATTCAGTCTTTTATTCATTATTGAAAGTTTACTGAATGTTTCCATTTTCTCGGCTGAACTTGCATGGATACTTGTTGATTATGTTGGAATGGAACTATTCTTCAAATAGTTAATTTATTATGAAGTTATTGCAGCAATATATATGGTAGAAATGGTTTTCTTACTTTGATTATCAGTTTATTTGATAATGTGAATCTTTTCATGCATGATATCGGTTATCTCACCAAGGCCGAGGTTAGCCTACTGACAAGCATCACTCATAATTTAAGGTTTCTTAATTGTAGTATATGACAACCCCCAATTTTTAAGAGTTATTTAAATTGAGGGTGATCCCAAAATTAAAAAAAAATCTTATGCAAAATTTTAATAGTAAAAAAATGAGCTGTACAAGCTTACTCTCTTATGAAAAATAGAACACAATGAACAAGGCTTATGGCCATATCATATTGAAACATTGGTTCCCATATGGTCACTGAAGTTAAGCAATGTAGAGCCTGGTTGGTACTTAGATGGGTGACCATTTGGGAATGGCAGGTGATGTAAGCTTGGATGTGTGGGTGGTGTAATGGATAATGGATAATTGTTAACAGAAGAGCTGAGTTCCAATTCCAGTCAGGTTTGTTATATTCACTTAAGGGCAAATACTTTTGGGAAAGGTATGAATCTACCTCTGCTCAACTGTTTAAATTGGTGAATGCTGCCATAATCCTTGTCTTCAGTTCATCTTCGTTGTTGCAAGTTTTGTTTTGAGTTTTGTTGCTCCCTTGTTCAACTGCGCCTACAAATAATAATCAAGGGGGGTTGCAGTCTGGGGAGTTAGGTGGCCAGATGTAAGGGGTGATGTGGCTGCAGAAATTGTCTTACAACCATGACTGGGTTCTCCTGCTTCTGTGGTATGGTGTAGAGTCCTGTTGCCAGACAGAGTCTTCCAGCAGCCACCCTCTTGACCCAAGGAAGCACTACCTCTTCAAGGCATATGATGTAGGCCTCTGAGTCTGAGGCTCTGTGAGAAGATGAATGGAGGCATAATGTTACCATCACTAGGGATCACCTTTGTTATCACCTTTAGACTCATCCAACTTTTTCCGAATCCTCTGCACTGTCCTCAAATTGACACCCAAACACTCTGAAATGTTCGTATTGGAGCTTCCAGCATGAATGCCAAGCAATACAGCATGACGTTTCTAAATTTCTGGCAGAGTGAATTGTGTCATGGCTCTTTTTCTCACAGACTGTATCCAACTGACCCTACTATACTATGCAGTCAACCAAATCAAAAACAATGTGCATGCACAAAATTAAAAATATAAAATGGCAACAATTTACTCATTACACCCTGTTAATTATATATATATATATATATATATATATATATATATATATATATATATACATACACGCACACACAAACACACACATACATATTGTATATACTTGTGTATCATGCAGCTTTTGAAGACCTAAGTTTAAAGTTAATTTGACTTTAGTAAATGGATATATAGTGTAGCTAGCTCCAGCAGTACATATTCTAATTTTATGATACAAGCCCCATAAAATTAGTTTAAAAATTAGGTCTTCAAAAGACATTGGATCCTTGAGTTTATACAGTATATATATGAGGTCTGATCATACACTATCAGGATTGCTGCCATGGTAACACAACTAAAGTACACAGAGTGAAGCTGCTTAGCACAGATTGAGCTTGAACTGTCATGCATACACACTAATATATAGAACTCATATATAAGTATGAGGAGGCATAGTAGAGTAATTGATAGTGGCTCAGATTGAGGAATTGGAGAGCCAAGTTCGAATTCCAGTCAAATCCATTATATTCACCTACATGCTAATATCCTTGGGAAAGGTATTAATCCTCTTCTTCTCCCTCCATCTATGGGTAAATAGCAGGACAGACTGGGTTCTATAGCCTTGGATAGCAACTGGTCTAGGAAAATGACAACTCTGAATTCAAAACCTGTGGAGGATTGTTTTTGGACCTTGTGGCATGTAGTGCACCAGGTCTCTGTATTTGGCCCTTCAAAAAGTGTAGATGGTTCTGCACAAAACCTTCACCACTGTAATCAAATCTCATGTGCTGTTGTTGCGCTGGCAGTTCCTAGGGATTGATCTGCTTGACCCTCATACAGAGAATTTGACAGGAGAGTCAAGTATATATTTGTAGTTGTGGAAAATTGATTAAGAAAAAAACCCAAAGACACTAATATATCCCCCACTGAAAATATCAAGAAAAATATATCAAAATATATAAAAAAAAATATCCCCCACTGAAAATATACAAGAAAAATATCATAAACACTAATATATCCCCCACTGACCCAAATAAAAAAATATAATTAATTATATATTATACTAAATTTAATACAACCAACCAACAATTCTTCTCCATCAACTGGCATCTTACGAAAAGCCAACATTGGATGAAGTTCAATATTACAGCATTTAAAAGAACACCCATGCCAACACTCACAGTTTAGACAGATATTTGTTGAAAATACATCTATATTACATAAAAATAATAATAAGCAAAAATTAAAAATCCTAGAAGCCTAAAAAATAAATAAAATCAACTATGAGTATAGCAACAAAGTTCTTACATGTTTGGAGCAAATTTTATGTATATATATATATATATATATATATATATATATATATATATATATATATAAGAATAATAATATAATAAATAAATAAAATGAAAAAGTTACCTCCCTTACACTGTGGAAGAGAGAAAAAACGTGAATTTCGAATTTGAAATCTAGAACACTGCATAACACAGTAAAATGAACAGTTAAAAATGTTTTAGATTTACAGAAATACACATTCACAGACAATTTAACCCCATAAAGATTGTCTCATATGAGATTGAAAGTACTTGAGAAAATAAGAATTATTTGAAAGAAAATTTTGGTATTTTACTTAATCAATTTTTTCACAGCTACCAAGAAATTAATCTGTGGACTTGAAAGGATAAAAAAACAAAATAAATAGGTATAATACGTCTAAATTATTTAACCAAATCTGTTTGAATGAAAATATACTGCCTATTTATATATATATATATATATATATATATATATATATATATATATATATATATATATATATATATATGAAATAGAAAAATCTTTACCTTTCCTTGACATTAGATTTTAAAGTTTATCACAACCCACTAAAAAAAACAGTCTAATTAATTCCTATTCCCAATGCAGCTCAAAATAAAATCAGGACTAATCATAGGAGAGTCCTTGGAATATGTAGCCCAGAATATTTACATGAAGAAGAGAAATACATTGAAAAAACATTTAAACTTCTTCACTAACCACATCATTTCGTTCTCAATGATAAAAAATGAGCATACAAGTCCATAAAAGTAGGTACCACCACCGACGACATAGGTACTTACAAAAACAAATGCACAAAATTCATGATCTGACCCTCCAAAACTATTGACAAATTTGAAAATAAATTAGTTATAAATTAGTTATTTCCAACTGTCTTGAACGTGGTGGATCTTTACCACCACCTCCAAGACAATTGGAATTATAGTTAGGAAGAAATATAGATCTCACACTACATCAGATGCTGGGCTTTATGACAAATTGCCTATAATGTAGGAAAAGATACATTAGTGAAACATCTAGGAATCTAAAATCCTGTATCTACGAATATAAGAGACCTATGTTGGGACAACCCTTTAAACTTGTTTATAATACACAGAAACAAAATAGGCCTTAACTTCAATTTTATAAATGCCACCTTAATTAAAAAATAACATAATTTTATACACAGGAAATACTTTGTGAGAGTTCTGATAAATATTTTATTAACTATAAACACATGTCAAAATTACTTCATTATATCACCAACTTTTATAAAATTCATATATAAAGATTCTAGGATATGTTTACCTGCTACCACAACCGGTGTAATTTAGATTCTTTCAACTTCTTGTGAAACCAAAAATGGATAAAAATGCCTGCTAGATTTGTGCGCACACACACATACACGAATATACATTATAATCTCACAAAGAATAACTAGGAGTATGATACGTATACACCCATGAAAGATGAATGTGAGGACTATTTCACTAATACAAAAACAACACAAAAATGAAAAATATCAGAATTTTCTTTTTCTCCACTATATTTCATTCTTTGATGAAGCTTTAATAAAAGCAAAACTTGTGCTATAGTTATGGATAAAAGTGCTCAGTATCAGAGACAGAGTGTATGTAAATATAAAAGCGGCACCAGTCTGTTTCATATATGAATGCAATCTGCAGCCAATATATATATATATATATATATATATATATATATATACTAGCAGCATGGCCCCGTGCTTGATTCAAAAATCGTACGACTCATACAGCAATCGCTATCACTTGACTTAAAATATTTTTGCCCTTCCTTGCCTTTAAAGGAGTGCCCTTTGCCGTACCGATGTTGCTACGTGCCTTACTTCTTGCCTATCTCACACTGCAAATTTTTTATAAGCTCTATACTAAACATTAAATCTGTTACGAAAAAAAACTAAACAAAATGAACAAAACGATCAGCTTTAAAAAAGGACTCAGAAACTGGAAAAACCGAATGACAAAAGAATGTTAACAACAAATACTTTTTCACACCCAACCCAGTTCTGTGGAATCAGAATCAATGTTGAGTTTAATGTTTAATGAGCCAATTGGAGTAAAGTGCCATGCAGATTTAAATTTTCCCACTTGTGATGAATGCAGTTATCAATTGTTTTTGCATGCTAGCATGCTAGTTAACATTCGTTTCAGTCAGCTGTTGGCTCTCACACTGGCCAACAGAATCTTCCTGCCTATTCATGGCAGCGAGCTATAGGCTCTCACTCTGGCCAGTACAAAATGGCTGCAAACTACATGAAAACTGCTGTAGAAGCATGAAAAAATCGATTATTTTCACTATCGATGGGAGTTGGGAAATGCAAAGTTGGTCTTGGCCATCCCGCTAACTTGGAGCATGTGCATGTAAATTTTGGTGCAAATCCATCGAAAATTGTGGCTATGCATTTGTTAGACACATACACACATCTTGCCTTATATATATATATATATATATATATATATATATATTATATAAAGTAACAAAATAACAGAGCTAAAATTTATATTAAGTAGATCATTCATGACTCTTTGTATTTACTTTTAGTACATATCATTGTTTGCACTGAACACACAAAAATAATTTTTACATCATAATTCCTTCATTCTTTCTTTATACATAGAGCATAAATATTAGACAGTAAAATTCGCTTTTGTGCAGTTAATGTTTTTCATGAGGTATTGATTGCATGCAGACAATTTTAGGCCTTTATTCTTCTTCTATGTACCCCATCTCTTCAGGACATTGATGATCATGGCTCTCCACAACTTCATATCTTTTGTAGCTCTTGGTAAGTTTTGTCTTAACTATTCTTCCCAACCACTGTTCTGCCATCCATCTACACACATTTAATAGGAGTAGATAAGTTTGTCTACATCCTGTTTATAATCCCCACAAGTTTTGGGGACAGGAGTTGAGGTTTATGCCTTGTTTCCTGTTTAGGATTGGGTTTCTGGTTCCTTTTAAACTCTACTTCCACACTATATTTCTAATGTTACTTGCTAATTAAATTTTGACCTCTTCATCTAGAGTTAGCTGTTATCTTTCCTGCATAGGCCCAGGACCTTCATTTCTTGCTTTTTCTTATGCTAATACAAGACCACACAGTAACTCTCTACCTTAAGTGGCTCTTGGGCCTTGTTATTGGGTGAACATTAGTAAAAAAAAATGTAAAAGTAAGATGGATAGCTTATGTGGATATATGTGGAAGATAACAGTTTACCATTGACTTGAACAGGTTAAGAGTGTAGTGATCGAGGAAGCATCGTTTTGGGAGTTGGTTTGTGGAACTTGCACCTCACCATGAGAATATGAAGAGAATGAGGGTGGGTCACTGTTGCGGTAAACCCTCCTTCAGTAGAATGAACTTTTCATCCTCTCCTAAATACTAACTTGAAGAGTCGGTTGAGAGCCGAGACGCAGTGTTAATCTACCATCCGAATGGTATGCCTCTATCTGCTTATTAGTAATACTCTTGCTTTGTATATATCGGTTATTTCAATATACTTGTTCAACCTAACTTCATCTTCTGTGTCTTTCTGTCTGGCCCCTAAACAGGCCACAACTTTCGCTACAACGTGTGTGGCATGGCGGGTCATGGAGGTTAAGACTAGTGGAACTAAGGAGTGTAGTTCATCTTAACACTTTCCATGGAAATAGTTATATATCGTGATGAAAAGGTAAATGCATCTTTAACTTGATATGTAGTTATTAGCAGAATTTTGATCAGAAATTTTCATTGCATGAGTTTAATATTCTCATTAGAATTAGATCCACTGACAAAGAAGGAAACTAAGTTGAAAAATGAATATTTATATGAAATAAATTCTTTTTTCATTATTAGGCTATGGATATTGATGTATATATAGCTGGCCACTTGTATTCAAGGATACCTGTCTACTAGGGCAGCTAGCCAATCCCTATTGCAGATGCTTGCTCAGGTGCATTTGTGATTATTCAACACCCACAGAGCACACCTGTGGTTTATACTGCAACTATGCTGAGCAGACTTTAGTTACAGTTTCTGGGTAAGAGCATGTTATCTAGCATGATCAACAATTTGAACAAGGCCAGCATGCTCAAGCCCTCGGCCACGATGACTTGTGGCTTTGTGCTAGCACAGCTATCGACAGTCCCCAAGTTTTCAGTCTATCCAATTTCACTCACCAGGCTTGGGTCAACCGGTGCTGTGGTTTTCAGACACTTTCCAAAGGTGCCGCATGCTGGGATCAACCCCTCCAGTCTAATAACATCAGAAAGTTTTCTTACTGACAAATCGACCCCGGGTCTCATGGTCAGAATGCGAACGTTCTAACCACTTGGCCATGTACCCATGGATATTGATGTACCCCCCACCTCACACACACACATATTCAAACATACACATTAAATCATGCTTCTAGTAAACATGACACTGTAATTAAATTTTATGTATTCATCATCATCATCACTCTCTGGGGGTGGGGTAGGTTTGCTGCACATTTATCCATGCATAGTGTGTCCTGGGCAAATATAGTCCTTCTCCAGATCAGACTCCACTCAATGTCTCTAACTTGATGGCTCATCTTGGACATATTGCAGTTGTTTCCATTGTGATGAGGAAATCCTCTGCCCTGGTTGCTGACTTCAGTCTAGGAATCCCTTTGCCTAGGGATGTTATGTCTTTACTATACTGACTGCATTACATAGCTATGAAGCTTTGTCTACTCCACTGTACTAAGATGACTGTTGACCTTATAAAAAGGCCCTTTGATAGGTCTTGATGTCTAGCCACCCTCCTTTCCAGAAAAAAAAAAACTGGTGTGAGAACCAGCTTAGTTATTGATGACCCAACCAAACACTATAGGCCAAAAGTTTTAGGGAACATAATGAATGAGGAAAGAGGACTTGGAAAATTTGATACTCACAAGACAGATTGAAGGCAAGAGAGACAGAGGAAAACAAAGCATGACCTACCTAGTGGGCTTGGGTGAATGTATGGCAGAGCAAGGTTTGGGAGAGATGGCAAAAAGACAAAGGACAGGAAATTGTAGAGAGCCATGATCGCCTATATCCTGAAGGAACATGGTGCATAGAAGAAGCAAAAGTGGTAAATTTCTATTTTAACACCCGCACTAAATATCCCTTAAAATTTTCCAAAATCGTCATAATTCCATGCAAATGTACATGCTGAACTCAAATTAACAAGTAAATTATGAAGAAACCTACCATTTAGGAGTTATTGGCAAAAAACAAAACAAAAAAAAAACGGACTAATTGTTGGTCATTTGTTCCCCATTACTGCCATAGTATTTAGTAATACAGTGCGGTGTACTCCAGCTGGCGTAATCAGAAATTGTGGCCTATTTACTTCTTTTACAGCTATATCTCTTTTTGAAATCACTACACATTATCGTAATTTTTTTTCCTTTTGATAAGTGTAGTCTTAAATATAACAGGAATCTTTAAACAAAAACAAATTAAATAATACAATAAAACCTTTTTTCTGTGTAGAATAGCAATGAAAAATTAAAAGAACAAATTAAATAATGAAAATAAAGCATTTTTTATTTTAAAATTGAAAATAAAACAAAAATTAATGTGAAAACTTGGTAAAAGTAGAAGGGTTGATTGTATTATTTAATTTTTTGTCCCCTTTTCTACACAGAAAGAAAACACTAACCCTAACCTTAACACCTAACCCTAAAGTTAATCTGTGTAGAAAAGGGAACAAATTAAAAAAAAAATAATAATACAATAAACCGGGTTAGGAATGGGGTTAATTAACTCCTACTAAGCTAGGATGTTGAAATTATTTAAGACATTGATACAAGGTGTACAATCTTTTTAGAGAGGTGTGTACCTAAATCTTTAAATCTGACAGCCCAAAGATTGCCATTAGCCAGCAAGATAGATTAGACAAAACAAGGCAAAATTTTAAGGAAACTTTTTGCAACAATGGGTTAATTTCATTATTGTTATTATTATTGAATATATGATAAAAGGGTGAGAAAGTCATTTTGGCTCTCAGTAAGTAAATTAGTTTTGAAAAAGGCATAAAACCTTCAATTTTAAGCAATTCTTCAAAATCCAGAGGGTGGATCCAAACTGTGTGTGGATATATATATATATATATATATATATATATATATATATATATATATATGTGTGTGTGTGTGTGTGTGTGTGTGTGTGTGTGTGTGTGAACAATGTTAGGTAATTGAATGGTAGGCAAAATGAATTATTATATATATATATATATATATATATATACATAAAAGTGAATATAGGAGTCAACACTTAGAGGTGACAGTCTGTTTCATGCTAGATGAAATCATCAGGCCACAAGTGCTGTTATTTTTCTCGGCCATTTATATTTACAGGTCAGTGGTGCATTGTGGGTAGTCTATTTTGGCAGTTATTTTACCGGAAGTCCTTTATTTGTTTATTTATTTATTTGGGTTAAATTATTTTGCTTGGTTTTATTTATTTTTATTTTTTATTTTATTTTTATTTCTTATCTTATATATTTATTTTTTTATTTTTATTTTAATTGGTGTTTTTATTAATGTAGTAAAAAATAATTTAAACTATTAATCATTTAATAGTTTTGGTTTGGGAAGATAATTAAAGCTATTTATTCAATTTTGGGATTGATTGTTGTAGTTTATTCTAACTATTATTTTGGTGGGAACAGTTTTTAATTTGTTTATTACTTCATGCATTTATTTGGAGTGATTATCTTTATTTGTTTTTCTAACGGTTAGTTTATCGGGATCGGTTTGTTAGTTTATTTATTTATTTGGATGAATTTAGGTCAATTCATTTTACTTGTTATTATTTATTTGTTATACTGTTTATTTTTGGTTAATTAGAGAGAAAATTATCGTATTTCTCTCTTTTTTTAATACCACCACCAAAAAGCTCACCTGAGAATATGAACACATCCTATTGAAAGTAAGCAGACAAAACTTGTCTAAATTATTCAATGAAACTTGCATATATATATTTTTATATATCAAGAACAATATTGAGGAAAAATGTATGACAAAGTGGAAAAAGTTTTCTTGTGATGCGTTTCGACCTTCAGGACTTCATCAGACTAAATTTTGTTATGTTGGAACAAAGGATGCTGGGAATTTAAATTTTTTTTTTTTTTTTTAAAGTCCTAATGATGAAATGAGTCACAAGAAAACTTTTTTCCACTTTGTTATACATTTATCCTCAATATATATATATATATATATATATATATATATATATATATATATAGTGAACATTGAAGTCAATACTCAGGGCAACAGGCTGTTTCATGCTGGATGTAATCGTTAGGTGGCCTGACGATTGCGTCCAGCATGAAACAGCCTGTCGCCTCTGAGTGTTGACTTCAATGTTCACTTTTATATTTATATTTACATACACTATCTCTGATATTGAGCACTTTTATCCCATAAATATAGCACACCTTAAAACTATATTTCTTCATATATATATATATATATATATATATATATATATATATATATATATATTATAGGTTAAAAGTTTAAGGCCATCCTTTGGATTTAATAATTAGTAAGTTTTTTTTTTGTTTAATTAACTCTAACTAAGCTGGGATGCTGGAACTATTTAATCTATTAGTGCATGCTGTCCATTTTTTTAGAGTGGAGTGTGTACCTAAAGTTTAAAATCTGTGTGACCTAAGACTTCCATTAGCCAGTAAAGTAGATTAGGCAAAAAGAGATCAAATTTAAAAAAAAAATTATGCTGTAATGAGTTAATTTTCTTCTTCTTATCATTATTATTTAATATGTGATAAAAACCCTTAAGAGAGAGTAAGTCCCTTTGGTTCTAATTGAGCTTGTAAATTAGTTTTAAGAAAGGCACACAATTTTCATTTTTTAGGTGATTCCTTGAAATTCTGAGGGTGACCCACATTATTTGGCCTGTAGTCTATATCGAGACTCTTTATAAAAATCAATTGCAAACATAAAAATCAATTTGCAATGTAATTCTTTCTGCAATATACAAAACGAAAAAAAAAAAAAAAAAAAAAAAAATGAGATAAATTAATCATACTTACGTACAACTGTCCTGACCATCAATGTCTTTATCCTGGAAATCATTATACTCATTTTTGCATTTCCTTTGTATATTTTGTAACGGAGTCTCTCCGATAACTACAAGAGGGGAGAAAAAAAGAATTGTCATGAGAAAAAAAAAAAAAAAATCAGTCAATTTCAACAAAAATTCATTAATAATCATCAGGTAATAACTGTAAAAGAAAAAAAAAATATTATAAGGGATATTTAAATTTTTTTTTTTTCTTCATACTAAAGTTCATCTAAGGCTGGAGAGCCGCTCAAGGTAGAAGGTTACTGTTAAAAGGATTATGATAAATGAGATCTGATATGAGTGAAAATGGAGGAGGTAATAAGTGAAAACTAAGGAAAAAGAGGATAGATAAAAACTGACATTTAACTTGAAGAGGTTAATAGTATAGTGTTCAGGGAAGCACTCACGTGGGAGTCTGGGAACTTTCTAATTTTTTTTTTATCTGAATGCCAATTAATATACTAAGGTAATATATTAATATACATTTGGGTAAAAAAAAAATAATGAAATATTACCAGTTTATGATTTGGTGGCTTATTCAAACTACTTTTGACAGCTGTGTGGTTTTTAATTCAAGATTTGATCCGTGTGTCTTTTGGCCTTTTTAACAAATATATTACATTCAGTAATACTTGATGAGTGTTATATATTTTTAGTTGTTCATCTTGCCATTATCCCAATAGGTATAATCTGCAGATCAGGGTATTAAAACCTTGCAGCCACATGAGAATTACTAGTTTAATTGAAAGTTTTCTACATAAGGTATGCCAATATCACATTACCATCTTCAGGAATTATACACATGGACACTACCAGACTGACACAAAAATGTCCACTAGAATCCAAACATACACATGTAGACACACACACACATTAACACCACAAGACAAAGATACACAATATCTACCTAATCAAAGAAAAACAAACACAGAACTAAAAGTAACTGGCTTATAGACATATCATATTGAAACACCAGTTTTTGTATGGTCATTGAAGTTAAACAACATCAAGCCTGGTCAATAGATAAATGGGTGACCATTTGGATATACCAGGTGCTGTAAGCTTGGATCTGCAGGTGATGTAATGGGTAACAGCTTGGGATTGGAAATTACCTGTTTATGATTTGGTGACTTATTCAAACTATTGTTGTTAGCTGTGTGCTTTTTACTTTAAATTTTGACCCATATGGCTTTTGGCCTATT
This sequence comes from Acanthosepion pharaonis, assembly GCA_903632075.3. Taxonomy (NCBI): domain Eukaryota; kingdom Metazoa; phylum Mollusca; class Cephalopoda; order Sepiida; family Sepiidae; genus Acanthosepion; species Acanthosepion pharaonis. Next base: position 364,133 of record CAHIKZ030000874.1, read on the forward strand.
TAACACATATATTACATTTAGTAATACTCGATGAGTGTTGTTGTCATATTTTTCATTGTTCATCTTGCCATTATTCCAATAGGAACAATTCATGGATCAAAGTCTAAAACCCTTTTGCACAGATATGAATTACAAGTCTAATTGAAGGTTCTCCACAGAAGGTATTTAAAGTTAATGTACTTTCTATACAGCTGTATTCTTCTGCACATGTGTGCAGTGATATGTTTTTATCATTTTGCTTCTAGCAAGGAGATAAAAGTCACTAAGATGGTAATGATAATATTATCTGTTTCCTTATAAGGAAACATCTGGCATTCACTAACTAAGCAGCAAAAAAAGGTTTTTCAAGTCCAGTAGCTATTATAGCTCTTTCCAGTATTTCTGGCAGTTTCCTTCCTAACCTTTTATTTGAAGTGGTGTGGAATATCAACATTGTGATTAATATCATTAATTTCTTTTCAAGTTACAAGTGCTATTCATTTTAGTTGTTGCTACTGTGGAAAGTCTGTAATGATGTGGTTTTTTTAATCTGATACAGTTATTTGATATTGATTCTGTCATGCCAGTCCATAAGGTTTCAAGAAGTGTGGACTTCATCAGGACCCACAGGGCAAGTGTTTAATATGAGTGAAAGAAATAGAGATCACAATAAATAATAAAAATAAAATAAAAAAAACAGGATTCAAGGAGATAGAAGATGATGAATGATGTTGCATTTAAATTTGTGAAGATTGTAGATGGCTAAAAAAAGCAAGAAGCTGGAAGAGTGTTCCACAGGCAAGAAGTCTGAGCAAAGAAACTATTAGCATAGAACTTATGGTTACAGCTAGCAATTTGAAACTGAAATTATAGGACCTACCTACAAATCTAGTACTGTGATGAAATTTAGTGAAGTTGTGGTTCCAGAAAGCAAAACTTAACAGAACAATTACTGTAAAAAAAAATGATAGAAAAGGTAGAGAAGAACTACATTATGGCAGTGGGATAGTGATCTAATCTCCCTTATTTATCCCCTTATTTTCCCTGGTATTTCTTCCTCGCTCACTCATATACCTATCAACCAACCAGCCCTGGAGAGCGAGAGGCAGATCAAGAAGCCACTGGAGCAACTCAGTGGTGGACACTCTCAGAGCTCTTGAGATATCTCTCCTCCAGGCCACTCGCATTGCTGCTGATAGACAACTGTGTCTCCCCACGATGCCTAACAGCAGAAGTGGAAAGAAAAAGCTAAACTAAAACTAAACTAAACTTCTTCTGGGAGTTTTTGTCTCCTTACTGTCTTCCTTCCTCTCTCTAAGAGATGGTATTTATCAATTCACCCACAGGAATTGAATGTGGCACAAGGCCTTTTTAATGTGGGTATGTCTGAGCCCGTAGGCCCAGCCAAAAATAAACCCATCTAAACCCGTCCAAGCGGGCTAGTTCCGTCAACCTCCCGAGCAAACCCCCCCACCGGCGGAGCTCGTCCAGGTTCCCCTCTGCAAGCAGAGAGCTCGACAGACACCCGACCCGGCAGCTCACAAAGCGCAGATACTACACTTTGATCCTAGCCACCGGGCCGAGTGGGTATTCTTTTTATAGAGATTGTCTAGATAGGTGGGGATCTTGATCTTCTTTCATAGGAGTGTTCCCCCCAGCAATTGTCCTTGTTCCACTTCAGAATCTATATCACTCTTAATTTCACTGTCTAGTTTGTCTTGCCTTGACATGACCCTTTCACCTTCATTACTTTCAGGCTCACTGTACATTTCTTCATCACTATCATGTTTCAATCTGACTTGGTCTGCATTTGCTAATATTCCATTTTTTTCTATTATCATAGTGTTCTGTCCACTTTGCATTATGAATCTTGCTGCTTGTACATTAGATTCACTATTCTTTTTGCACCATAGTTTTTCTTTGGTAGCATAGGACTGATTTTTTTTTTTATTTTTATGTGCCATGTCCTTTTAGGACAGAGGCGATCATGGCTCTCTGCCTCCCTTGAAGCTCTCAACAAAATCCTTCCCTCTGCTATCTCCCCTGGACCACGTTCTGTCATCCAACTGCTCAAGACTGCCAGGAATGTTACATTCTGCTTTCTTTTGTCTCTCTTCAACCCTTGAGTATCAGATTCTTAAGGCCTTCCTTCCTCATTATGTGTCCTAGAAACTTCAGCTGCCTCTTCTTGATGTTAAGCATGGGCATCCTCCTTGTCTACATCCTCTCCAAGATGCTCGGTCCACAAAATCCTCAGTATCCTTCTGTAGAACCACATCTTTGTTGCCTTGAGTCTCTTCTTCATCCTTGGGGAAATCATCCAGTATTCGCTGCTGTAAAGAAGGACAGATGTCACGTAACAGCTCAGTATCCTTTTCATTGTTATTTTCTTTGGATGATGTCAAGAATCTCCAGATATGTAGCAGAAACACCAAACCAGATGGAGCAACGGTATTCAGTACACAGATGAATGGTAGACTTAAAAATGACAGATATACATTAACATATTCGTAATTATTAACAGAAATTACATAAAAGATTAAACTGAATTCTCAGAATTTCATGGCTGACACACACACACACACACACACACACACACACATATATATATATAAAATGTTGACTTGTTGAATGTAACAGCAAAATTGTCCAAATCAGGTAACAGCATAATTATCCATTCCACAAAATATTTAATATCTAAAAAAGCACTAATCTAATTAAGTTAGGAAAAAGATCATTCAGGCCTTCAGTAATGGTACCAACATTCATACTCTGGTTTCCATCTTCTAAGTCTAAGAACCATCAATCCATAAGATGTTTGGCATGCGAGAGAGGAGTTTCAGCCATGACAGTTCAAAGTTTTATTACTACTATTATGTTTGTATGCAAACTTAAGGACAGAATTATTTTGGAATTGTTTTTGGAGTTGATATATTTCATCCATATTCTTGACTAAGGTAAGAATATCTTTTACATATCTTAATTTATCAAATATATTATTTCCGAGAATAGACATATAGAAATTACTAAAACAAGACCCTGAAAATGATGTGCTTATGTTGAAAGTACTTAGAAAGAAAATGGATAGACATCAACATGGTAATTTACTTTCTTCCCTTAATGAGGATACTAAGAAATTCGTCCATAATTATGAGAGGATCCTATTAAGAATAAGTAGACAAAAATTGTTTAAATTGTTTAATGAGACATTTATATATATATATATATATATGTGTGTGTGTGTGTGTGTGTGTGTTTATAGACATACACAAATACACAGAGTCCACCAAAAATATATATATATATATATATATATATATATATATATATATATATATATACACTTCAGGAAAGAATAAACTTGTATTGATATTGTAATACTAAATTTATTCAGAAATCATGAGATTAATACAAGTTACCTTTGGATTCTAAAATCACAAGAGATGCTAAAAATGGTGGCCTTTAGCTTCCAGACATTTAATAATGTGGTGAACTACTGCTTGGGCAACACTGGCCAAAGTGTCCAGTGGGAGTGCTGCACACACATTTTTAATTTCTTGTCTAAGGCCTACTCATGTAATGCCATCTATCAAAAAAAATATTGTCCTATATTAAACAGTGTTATCGCAGTTTGATAAAACTATGAAAGGACAGTTTTTCCTTTCCTGAAATGTGTATACACTTTTTGTGTAATAATAATAGCACTTGTAAAAATAAAACATTTGGACAGTTTTTGTATAATTTATCTATGGAAAAGATAAAATTATAAGATCATATGAGAAACAATATAAAAAAAAATCTTAATCAAAGCACCTTGTCTCTTATATTTAATAAAGCTCTGATATATATATATATATATATATATATATATATATAGGGTGAAGCAGAGAGGACAGATGTTTTTGAAAAGTTCACAACATCATTAATTTTAGCTTTAAAAAAATTTTATTAACACCAAAATCTGAAGACGCATAGGAATAATGAAAGTGTTTTCCTGAAACCTAGCAAAGTATTAAGAAACATATAATTGTATTAGAAATAAAGTCCAACTTCTCTGCCTCACCATGTATATATATATATATATATATATATATATATATATTGATCACATTATTAACATCAATTGCTAATTATTTATATATTTGTACATGATTTAAACAAATTTGGAATTTTTAACTTAATATTGATCACTGAAAAGACTTTTTAAAAAATTTACTTATTAAAATTTACTTGCTTATTACTCTACTAATACAATTTGGTATTTGATTGTGCAAGGGAATGGGAGGCAGATTTTTGTCCCACTTTCACCATTCCCCTCCACCACTAGCCATCCTCTTTTATTTCATTATAAATTGTTAGAGAGTGAAAGAAATTTAAAGATGTCTCCGGGGTGGGGGGTGGGGGGTGATTGGGGTAAAGGTCAGTCGTATAAAGTTCTAAAATAAAAAATAAAAATAAAAATAATTATGCTATATAATTGGGTTTAAGATACAAACTTAACAATAAAATTAGATATGTTAAATCATAGAAAAAAAAAAAACAATAAAAATAAAAGTATATATTTTAACTTTGAGATATTTATAGCATATTTGTATCAGTGACCTGGGGGGGGTGAGATTATATTCTTCCCCCATTCCCCCCCCCCCTATCCCTCATCCCTTGAAGTGTGATGACATTTAGTATAGAAATTTTAAACTTGAGATTCAGTTCAGTGTTTTGTCTGGAATGTACCAACAACTTTTCGTGAAATTATTTCTGAGTCACCAAAACATTGCGGATAAGTGGCACTTTTTTTTTATTTCTCTTTTTCTCCTGTAATTGAGTTTGTAACTGTTATTCTAAAGGCTGTTTATTGTAATCATGATAAATGAGGGATCACTTCCAAATTTAGGGGCTTTTGTGCACTCAAGTGATTGGACTTCAAATAAATTAGCAATATGAAGTAGACAATCTACTTTATACTAAACTACATGCGTACTTAAAACTTGCCAAAACTAACAGGCAACATTTCTTAAGTTTGTAATGGCAGAATATACACAAGGATTGAATTAAAATGTGTATATAAATTCATATATCTATATAATTTATATAAATAATAAATTGTATATAATTTCTATGAATTACACGCATACATACATATTATAATAAAAAGAAAGAACAGTAAGATATATAATCCGGTGTTCTTATAGATATTTTTATTTTTACAAAACAGGCTCAATGTAAATTTACAGAGCATAAATATTATAAATTAACTGATTTAAAATATGGTTTCTTTGCTACACAGGGATTACCATGTTTCAAAACCAAAGCTAAAAAGCAAACTCGCTTGAAGATGAAACAGAACTAATGCTTTTAATTTAATTATATAATTAAATTTAATTATATAATTAAATTATATAATTTAATATTAATAATTAAATTATATAATTAAATTTGGAGTTTTTAGCTTTGGTTTTGAAACATGGTAATTCCTGTGTAACAAAGAAACCATATTTAAATCAGTTAAAATATATATATATATATATATATATATATATATATATATATATATATATATATATATATATATTTAATTAAATTTCCAGTTAGCAGTAACCGATCATGATTAATTGTTTTATATGTTTTTACACAATCATCACTTGAATTCCAGCCATGCTCAACATGTGAAGCTTGGAATAAACACTGCTAACAGTATTCAAAATAACAGAAAAAAATTCTAAAAAATTCAAACATGAAGAGAAACTAACAAACCTAAAAACAAACCACTTTGAAGATGACCAAAGAAGTAACTGAAAGAGCTTTGGACCACGGACATTATGAACATTTTTTACACTCGCTTAGTTCCACCAAATGAAAAAAAAAAAAGAATGTTGGAAAAAATAAATGAAAAATTAATCAAATTTTCCTTGCCTGTCACACTCAATGAAACATGTTTAAAAGAAAAGTTGCTGCCCAAATATACATTAATATTATATATAAGAGAATAAATTTAATTTGAGAATGTATTTAATCTGAGTTTCATGAAATCACAGCTGCGCATCATGAGACTTGTTTCAAAATTCACTACCATTTATGAATAATGAGTTATGAAAATGTTACACAAACACAGACTATATATATATATATATATACTCCACACACAGATTATATATATGCACACAAACTATATATATATATATATATATATATATATATATATATATATATATATATATATATATATATATATATATATATATATATATATACACACACATATATATATATATATATATATATATATATATATATATCCCCTTGATTGTTGTGGTTGCTTTACATTTCCACCATTGAAAAATGTACAACTAATTAAAAAACACTATTTCAAAAAACCTCATTTTAAAACCGGGCAGACAGAGTAACGCAGCACAACCTTGCTCCCCTTCATAAAAAACTCCTACCAGACAAATGTAAACTTAGTAAGTTATATAAATTAAAATATATCAGTTTATCAAAAAAAGTGAAAGTATAAAATAAAAGGTGTTATTTACTTATTTAGTTTTTACTTATTTTAGTTTTTAGCCCAAGGCAACTAAAGTGCCAAAACTATGTTAGAATTTCATGTACTGTATGAAAAATAGGTCACCCTTTAATTATTAAGAACATTTTGCTTAAGGAAATCTTTTATTTTCTAATATGGATAAACAACAATAGCTTCTAAGTGTCCAGACATTTATACCTTGTGGGCATTGTAGATTTTATGAGCATTCAAATGAATAACAGTTTTGAGTAGCTTTGGTTACTAGAAAAATAAAATGAAACCTTGTTCTAAATAGTAAGTGCTTTCTGTTGTGCTTTAAGATATAGCTGAGTTTTAAAAAATAAATTGAGATTTTTTTGAAAAGATCATTCTGGTTTGGTTATGGCAGAAATTCTTCTTTGGAAGTGGATGTGCAATCGGCATAATGCATAGTGGCTTGGATTGAGATATCAAAGAGCAGAGTTCAAATTCGACTCAGGTTCATTATATTTATTTAGGCAATGCATTTCTCTAACAGTATTTGCTCTCTCTGGCTTCTTCAGGTTAGAATGAAAGATGTGAATGTATATACAAGTATATACATAAAAACACTACTTTAGTGGACTGATTTAAAATCCAACAGACACCAATCAGGTCTTATATATATATATAATCATTATTTATAAAAAACTTATAATATAAGTATGTTATAAAATCACTACAAAAATAGCCATTTTGTTTCAACACACTTGGTGTCTTATCAAGTGATGATGTTGAAGATAAAATAATAATTATATCTGCTCTACTTTGTATTGAGCACTCTTTTAAGAATAGTAATTGTTGGTTATTGGAATTCATTCCATATATACCAATTATATACTTGGATATATATATATATATATATATATATATAGATAATATTAGTGGAAAATATACATACATATGCAAAATATATATAAAATACCCATACATGTATATTTTCAGAAAAAATTTTCAAGAGGAAGAATCCAGGTAGAACTCAATGTCTAGGACAGAGTAAGGATATAATAAAAGGCTTATGACCATGGAATATTAGTGTTTAAGCCTTTTTTTATATATATATATATATATATATATATATATATACCCACTATATATATATATATATATACATTGTCTCTTTTCCAGATAATCAACAAATAAAAATTAAACTATATATTCATCAATGAAAAACTTTTATTAAATAAATTACAACCACTTTCAAAAATTTTTATCAAGCTGGAATGAAAATATTAATTAAAAATTAAAATGTGCAGACGTAAGTGAACCCTTACATTTAATATTTGGTGACTCTGCCTTTTGAGAGCACCATGTTGACCAGTCTTTTTATATAATTTTTAAGAAGTTTCAGGCAGTTTTGACCATTCATTTAGAAAAACTCACATAATTGCTTGATATTACCTGGGTTTCTTGCATATACTGCTTTCTTTAACTTGAAACACAGATTTTCACGGGTTTAGATCAGAACTTTGACTAGGCAATTCCAAAACTTGAAATTTATTTTTTTCGAATACATTATTTTGTGAACTTGTTTTGATGCTTTGGATCATTGATTTGTTGGAAGATTCAGCCCTGACCTAAGCCCAACTTTCAAACTGAGGGCAAGTCACTTTCATTCAAAATTGCTTGGTATCTTGCAGAGTCCATTGTGCCATCAATGGATACTATACATGTTCCAGCTGCAGCAAAGCACCCTCAAATTATAATGCTGCTGCTATGTTTAACTGTTGGCACCAAACTCTTCTCTTCAAAAGATGTATTAGGAGCTTACCAGCCTATTATTTCTTGCCAAAAGTTCAAGTTTGGTCTCATCCAAGCATAAAACCTTTTGCTAGAACAATTCAAGCTTATTAATATAAGCTTTGGCATAGTTGAGCTGAGCTTGTTTGTGCTTTTTTTATAAGCATTGGCTTTTTTTCTAAGCAGGCTGCCATGAAGACCAGCATCATTTCAATTTCATCGTGCTGTAGGCATATACACATTGATTCTGACATTAGCGAGGGTTCCTTGGAGAGCCACAGAGGTCACAGCAGGATTTGTCTTGGCCTGCTGAACTAAATGTCTACTGGTTCTTGCAGTTACTTTTTGCAGACTATCATTTCTTGATTGTGATGCTGTCATACCAAAGGCTTTCCATTTATAAATAATTTTGTACACAGTAGAGATGTGAACTCCAAATCATTTTGATAGCTGTTTGTAGCTTTCTCCATCATTATAGGGTTTAACTATGTGATTTTTTAAAATTTCAGGAAGTTTATTTGATCTTGGTCATTTTTTTTTTTAAATTTAGTCTTATGCATATATGAGTTATATTGGTTGAGTGCAGCATATGCAGCTTACCAAAAAAATGAACTTGTGCCATTTTGATTTTTACATGTACACAAAAAATTTGCACTGGTAACCATATAAAATAAAAATGCAGTGTGTAAATGTAAGTGTTCACTTACTTGCACATCATGTAAAATGGTAGACATATAAATATGTAAGATCTAAGATATGTGTACAAATATTTGTTTCTCCCTACTGTATGTATTGTTGGTCATTTTATTATAAAAATGTATTGTTGATTTTTGTTTGGGGATTCACTATTTGCCCATAGCTTGGACACTAACAGGTGTTACCACCGCTGGTCAGGTGTTACTACTACTGACCCAGTGTGGTAGCACCTGGAAACAACAGCAATTAGGAAGTGGTTCCACACTCCTCAAGTCCTCCAATCTCCCAGTCATAGGCCTTGCTGTTAGATGTAGTTTATCGTCATACCCAGGTTGAGGAAAAAAAAAATGGAAATTTTGAGTAATATATGCATAGTATTTGGAATGCCCATTTTGAGTCAGAATCTTAGAAAACGGGCGGGGGGGAATGGCATTCTGACTTATGGTGAAAAGGTGACCATTGGGCAAGAAAGGTTGAGAAACACTGAGGTAGAGGGTTACTGAGTGAGGTTGTGTTAAAGGAGGGGGAAGAATGAAATGCAGTTTATAGGACAGATATCAGTTGATGTGAAGAGGTGAAGATTGCAGTGGTCAGGGAACTATACACTTAGTTATACAAACTAACAATTCTGGGGAAGAAACATCTCTCTTGTCAAGCAGAGTATAATTCATGTGTGTATGTGTATCATAAATCTAGTTTGTCTCTCTGGGATTCAGATGATAATATATATCTGTTTGTATGCATGTGAATTAAACAAATGAACACTGCTTGACAAGACAAATGCATGTGAAATGCTTAACCAATGAAAAACGAACAGAAAAATTAAAAATAGTAGAATTTTCTTTTTTTCTCCATATTTCATTCTTCGATGAAGCTTTAATGAAATGTTTCCTATTTGTTCCTCATTCTATTATATATAGGTTTGTTTTGTTTGTTTAATGGCATATCAACACCTTATGGGTCATTTTAGTACTGAAATTTACTTTCCTTGGGAGCATTAGTAATTTCTTTTACAAAAATATATTGCTGGTAATATTTTTTCCCTTAGAAAAATGTATTGTTCGTAATATTTTTGCTGCTAATTTTTTTACTATGAAAATACATTGCTGGCACCTTCAATATAAAAATGTATTTCTACACTTTCATAGTGTTTTGACCCCAGGTTGGGTGTTCACTATTTGCCCAAAGCTGGGACTATCATGTTTCATCCTTTAAAAGGACTTTAGGAGACTAAAGTAATATTCTTTTTTATGGAATTCTATGTGTGTAGTGGGGAGGAGGAGGAGGAGATATATATTGTAAAAGTAAAACATGTTTATTATGTTTATATCTATCCACTACACATGTATAATTTGATCAATGGTGATGATGTATATTCTGTGAATGAATATAAAACTTCATTACAGTTTCTTCACACATTTCACTGGACTTCAGCGATTGTTTTTCTTTCAGAATCTCTTTCCACCTGTTTTTAACTAAGCCACTTAAAAAAGGCCATATGTATGTTACAGTGTCACAACAGGAAGGGGTAGTTACCAATAACAGTTACTAACAAAGTTAGTTTTAATGATCTCTTGTGAATGTGAAGAATCTTTTTTTTTTTTTAATGCCATGTCCCTTCAGGATGTTGACTTTTCACAGCTTTTTCTTTATCTGTGAATTCCTATCTTCGTCAGGACATAGGCAATCATGGCTCTCTACAACTTCCAATCTCATGTGGCATTTAGCAATTTTTAGCTAAGGTTCTCATCCCTGTCCATAGACCTAGGCTCATCAGGTAAGTGGTTCACTGCCTTCCCCTATCTCTCTTGCTTTCAATATGCCTTGTGAGGGTTAAGTTTTCTGAGCCTTACTTTCTCATTATCTGTCCAAGGAACTTCAGCTGTTTTTTTTTTGTTTCTGAGTATAAGTGTTCTTTCTGTTAACATTTTCTTTAAAACTTTGTCATTGCTTATGTGCTCTGTCCATAGAATTTTCAGTATCCTTCTGTAGAACGATATTTAAGACCACTTGGGAATACCAGGTGCTGTAATACTGAAGGGCATTGTCATAACATTAGTACTGTGAAGTTTTCAAACAGTTCATTGAAAATATTATAGATTTATCATTTATGTCTTAATTTTCTTATATATATATATATATATATATATATATATATATATATATATATATATATATATATATATATATATATATATATATTGTCTGGAGTGGGACACTCAAGGTGGTGTAATGGTTATTAAGCTTGTCTCACTAGAACAATTATGACTGAGTAGTGAGTTCGATCCTCACTGGGTGCTTCATAGTTTCAGCCTTGTGCCACATCTAAGTTATGCTTGGAAAATAACTATATATTGTCTTAAGTATTTCTCCTGTTTTTCAAACTCTACTTTATACTACAGATACAAGCAATCCATTTTTATATAAAAAAAAAGATTACCAACAATATATTTTATCTGTCATTGGAGGCATACGGTTACATTCAAAATATTTAGATTTTGGTATTAAATAACCCATAGAATTTGAAATGCTGCTAAGCAAAATCAACCCAATAACCAACATGAAAGAACTCTTTCATGACATTAATCCATATAATATCATACAATTTCTTCAAGAATTTCAAAAATATAACTTCAAAAAAACTACAACATAAAACATACATATCACCACTTCTAGTAGCTATGTCCAAACAAATATGTATATGCACAAAAGCTGAATATCATCTGCCACAGTGATTTTCAACCACTGTGCTGTGGCACACTGGTGTGTTGTGCAATCCTCTTAAGTATGCCAAGAAATATTGAAGAAATCACAATAGAACACCAGGCACTGGTTTCACACTAAAAATAGTTGAATAGAAACATTGAAATAAAGTAAGTTCATATTTGTGTGTGTAATTTTTCAAATCTATGGTTTTATTTCATAACATTTAAATGCATACCCTTTAAAAATTTTGCTAAGTGTGTCGTGATATTTTCATTTGTTCCTAGGTGTGCAGTTGCTTAAAAAGGTTGAGAAACAATGATCTATCATTTATTCAATTGTGAAAACAGAATAACATATTATTACTTTCAAAGAACATTAAATTTAGGCATTAAATGACCCATAAGGAGTTGATATGCCATTAAACAAATCAGTGGATCACTTATGAACCAAAGACAGTTTACTATTTACTATTAAAATGTTATGTAAGAGTTTTAATGAAAGGAGTATGATTTTGGAAGAGTGAATTGTATTTGTTATACCATTAAGTACAAGAGACTAGAGTAAAATTCAAATAAGAAAGTTTCTCGTCCAAATTAAGTAAACAAGACACTTGACACCTGCCCTAGGCATCAGGATATTCTTGTATGAATGTTAATAGCCTTCAAGGAATAAAAATATAAATAAATAATAAATAGAAGAAAAGAATCAAAAAGAGATGTGGTGCAATGAAAGCAAAAGCAGGCTGATCTGTAGATAAATGAATCTATTTGCACTAGATGTCCCGGGAGTGGGGGTGGGGATGCATTTGAATTACTGATTCAAAGCTAGACTTGCATTGAAGTCTCGTCAATTCACAGCTATTTTTTTGAGCTGGCTAGATGTAGACATGTGCAAGTTCTATGCAAACATTTTCATCCGGCTTCATGCTTTCCAGCCAACTTTAATCTGCAAAAATTTAAATGCAATGTCAATTGCTATCTATTTTCCTGATGATTACTCTTTCCTCTTTGTTATGGTAATTTACCCACACACGCATGGACTCTACAAGCTATAAATACAAGCAGGTACTACCTTTTGGAGTGGGAAATTTCCAGCAATCAGCTCTGACAGTCGGACCGAACAGTCTTGCTGTAACACTCTTGTTTGTATATGTTTGTATTACTGCTTTTGTTAATATATTTGTTTAACTCAATTCCTCTTTTTGTGTTTTTATTTCTGGCCCTAACAAGGCCACAACACTCTTCCTGCTCATTATCAATGATTCTGTTCCTAATTCTTCCACACCTTGTAACCCCTTGTGTTTTAGTGGCTTTACTGCCTTGCATGGGGTGATTGTAATTGCAATTGCGAATCACATGACCCATCAGGGTTTTAGGAGCACCACATGTACTGCAATCACAGTAGTAGTAGTGTGTCTTGGGCAAGATAGACTGGCGAAGCCCAACTCTCCCCATGCTGGTTTTGAATTCAGAGTTACCTTCTCCTACACAGGTTGCCACCCAAAGCTATAGAACCCAATCTATCCTGATATTTACCCATAACATGGGGTGATACCGAAAAAAAAAAAAAAAAAAATGAAAAAGGAAGATAACATCTACCTTTTTGGTGAAATATGATAATAACACAATATATATATTTATATATATTTATCAGTAACTGTTGTAGATCCTGCAAGTATATATGAAAAAAAAAACAAATGGCAAAGGAACAAATATAAGCAGCAGCTGCCCAGTCTTCAATTGATAGAGTCCAAAAGTGTCTCTGAGTCCTACTATTTTGATGTTATCTATTAAAATTTTTTTATGTTAATGATATTTTGTCAGTTTGTGATGCACTGATTGACACATGACAGGTTAACCTCTGAGAAAGTGTGGTGCTTGTGTGACTAATGCAAGAATTTAATGTTTGTTGATTGGAGATACAATCCCTGAAAAGGCCATTATTTTTACACAGAGTAGACTTTGAGGCCTTGAATTATTGGTAATAATTAATTTAGACATTTTGAATTGTTTTATAGTAAATTTAAATGAAAATTTTTTTATTTTTTAAAAATATATGGATTTTGTGTGTAAAGTGTAGTCAATTTTATTTAGTTTCTTTTTCTTTATGTATTTATCACTTTTATTATTAAATATCACACATTGTGAAAATAGAAGATCTGTCAAAAATGTTGAAATGTTGTAAAAACCAGAACTTGGACATAAATTTACTGAAAAAATTTTAAATTAAAAATTTCAGTATCATCTCTCCTTCATGCACATGTGTAATCACATCAACATAAACATAACTTTAGTTTAATGACATCTTAAAGGACAAAATGTTTCACACTTTTTACATTTTGTCAGATTTTTAAAAAATCATTCTTGATGTATAAAAATTTATATAGAGTTTTTCTGATATATATTTTCTTATATATATATATATATATATATATATGTATAATTTATTCGGAAATTATAACATGAATATGTTATAAAATCCCTACAAAAATATCTGGTGTGCTATCAAAAGATGGTGTTGAACAACATCATCGCTTGATAAGACACCAGAAGTATTGAAACAAAATGGATATTTTTGTAGTGATTTTATAACATATTTATATTATAATTTTCAAATAAATTATATTTGCTCTACTCTGTATTGAGCACTCTTTTAAGAATAGTATTTTTTGGTTATTGGAATTTATTTCATATACACCAATCCTATACTCAGGAATATATATATATATATATATATATATATATATATATATATATATTAGCATGTAAAGGAATGTAACGGATTCAACTGGAATTCCAACTTGGCTCTCCGATTCCTCAATCCAATCCTCTTCTCCTCCCTCCAGCTATGGGTAATTAGCAGGACAGACTAGGATCTATAGCCTTGGATGGCAACTGGTTTAGGAGAAGGACAACTCTAATTAAAACCTCAAAGGGGTCGTTGGGGACCCTGTGGCATATAGTGCACCAGGTCTTTGTATTCAGCTCTTCAAAAAGCGTGGATGGTCCTGCATGAAACCTTCACCACTATAATCAAATCTCATGTGCTGTTGTCGGGCTGAATTTCCTAGGAACTGATCTGCTTGATCCTCATACATTGAATTTGACGGGAGAGTTGAGAGTATATATATATATATATATATATATATAGTATTGCACAACAAAATCCAAATTACCTCATATGGGGGGGGGTAGATCTATTTCAGACGATGAAAACTATGTCAGTCTTATTCAATCTCAGTGTACAGACTGAGTTGCTGTCAGAATTATAAATTTAATTTTGACAGCCATCGAAAATTTGATACACAATTTTAAAATTTCTAATTCCGACACAAACTCAGTCTATACACTGTGGTTGAATAAGACTGACATAAGTTTTCAGCAGTTGAAATAGATCTATTCACCCCCCCTGTATGAGGTAATTTAGGATTTTGTTGCGTAATACTATTTATTGGCTCTGTTATAATAAATACATTGAGCTCTTTTGTGGATCGTTTTTAATATTTTATGCTACTAGGATCCATTTGGATTATATACCAATTGATTTATTACCCGTTATATATATATATATATATATATATATATATATATATATATACACACACTACAGTTGAAAAGTTTGAAGCCACCTCCAGAATTAACATGGGATGAACTTGAGTGGAAAGAAATGAAAAGGGGCTCGGGGCTCTTAAAGTCATTAAAAAAAAATGGAATCAATTATAAAACTTATACTTTGAGAAATTTTTGCAATCATTGCCAAAAATTTGTGCTGCAGCAATCAAGGCTAAAGGAGGATATTTTGACAAGAGTAAAATTTAATCATAATATGCTTTTTTTTTCTTTTTGTCGTAATAAAATTTCTAATAAGAAATCATCTCCCATTTTTTTAACCATGTATAATAATTTTCTGTTATTTACATTGCAAAACAACCACTTTTGGGACCAATTTAAAAAAATTACTTTTAAACTGTAGTGTATGTCATAATCAGAAAAATGTGCCTATCATTTAATTTATACTTAAATGTTAAATTGAAAACACTGGTTCTCATTTGATCACTAAAGTTAAACAGCATTTAATGTGGCCAGTACTTAGATGGGGGACCATATGGGAACATTTGGTACTGTAAGCAACCTCCTACAAGCCAAAATATGTTTTGGCTTTAAATAACCCACAAAAGGTTGATAAGCCGTAAAAATTAAATCAATCAATTAAAAGGTAAAAACGTTAGTATAAATTTAGTATAAATTAGTATGAAAACATTAGTATACACTACAAATACTGTGATTTTATTCTTAGAGAGGTTCAAATAAATTTTAAATTATTCTGAATATTATGCAAAATTAGAGGATTATAGAGTTTCTTTCATTGACCTACATAATCTGCACACACACACACACACACATATAAATATATATATGCAC
The DNA here is from genome assembly GCA_903632075.3 of Acanthosepion pharaonis. Classification (NCBI taxonomy): domain Eukaryota; kingdom Metazoa; phylum Mollusca; class Cephalopoda; order Sepiida; family Sepiidae; genus Acanthosepion; species Acanthosepion pharaonis. Next base: position 380,213 of record CAHIKZ030000874.1, read on the forward strand.
ATTTAAAGTAACGTTGACAGAATTATATGCTTAGTGGGTGAAATATAAAAACGCAACCATCGATTATAATTATGTACGACAGGAAACACGGAAGATGTTGGAACGCTGGAATTTTGATTTTTTTTTCTACTTCTGAAACTTTAAGTGACTTAATTAATATAAAACAAAATAAAGAATGAGTTAAAACCTGAAGGAAGAATTTATCCTATCATCTGTGACGATTGTCACAAGGAATACATAGGAGAAACTTCGGGAAATTTGAATAAAAGATTATATGAATACAAAAAGGATCTTTTACAAAACAACACACTCAATGCATTCGTTACTCACAATAATAATGGGTGATCATAATTTTGATTTAAAAATTGTTATAGACAAGCGTATGGTTGCAAGAAAGAAATACGACAACAGTAGAAATAGATTTACGTGGTTTATTTCAACAAGAACGTGAGGGTTTGGGACAGCTACTTTGTGGTAAAGTTCATAAGCCGGCTTTCGGATCTAGATCGATCTCTCATAGTAGTTCACACATGTTGACGGTGGTTGATGCTCCCTTGCTGACAGCTGCTTACCGTAACAGGTCTCTATTCTGGGCACCTGTGGACTGCCTGTTGAACTTCCGTGTGACCCCTTTTATAGCGTTTTTTTATGGCTTAACAGGCTCGAAAAACGAAGCGAGTATAATTAGGAGGGAAGCATTTTTATTGGACGAAAAATAGAGCACTTTAAATATTATTTTATTTTTCGACCGGAACACGTGTGTCGGGAACATTTGTAAAGAAAGATAATGGTCATTTTGTGACAGAGCTTTGTCCCGTTTACATCCGGTTCTCGCTCTTGAGTATTTGCCTGTAAATCAGCCGAGATTTTATTTTATAACAAGGCTCCCCCAGATCTCGGTCTCATTTACAGTGAGCGTTATTCGTGTATATTTGGGTGATTAAGTCATGATAAAGTCTCTGAAGCGTGTGGGAAGTTGTCCTCGCGTTCTTCTTATTGGCATTTGTTTTGGTATGGGGTTATTTGCTGAATTATGTGTCCCCGAGGGATGTGGAGGAGAATGATCCTGGTGACATGGTGGAGGCAGAGGGATTGTATTAGAAAGATGTGTTGGGCGTGGAGCCAGTCGTCGGATATGTACACGGTGAATCCAGATTGTATCCCCATCATCGTTTTGCACCTGACACATCATATTGTTCGTTTTTATAATGGTGTAATTTCCTATCCAGGGCAGATGAGAGGATTGGGCAACAGTTGAGTGTGGCCGATGAAGTAAACCCTTGTCGCCTACTTGTATTGGGTCCTTGTATGTGAGGCGATTTAAGTAGGTCTCAAGTTTGTGGTCAGCTTCATCGTTGGCCAGGGTGACATGGTGGTGAACCCTGTTTTAGCAGGGGCATTAATTTGAATTTATATGCTCCAGGATCGTCGCTTGTGATTTCTTTTCTATGTGCAGGGTGGTAGGCCGACGTTGGGGTGACGGCCGGTAATGGCATATGCAGGGAGACACCGGTGGCGCTGTTGGTCGTGGCATTCATGGACGAAACGACAGATTCTAGAACGTCTGTCCATTCACAGTTCCTGTCTTCATAACATATAAAGTGCGTTCTTCATCGTGCGATGTTGTCTCTCGATATTTCCTGAGCTTTGCGGGCGCCAGGGACAGTGAAGTTCTTGCGTGATTGACATCTGGTTACAGAATTGTCGATAGACTTCTGCAGTGAAGTGTTCCATGGAGTTGAATGTGAAGGATATCTTTCTTCCCGTTGTCGCCTTCTTGCATTAAGATTGCTCCACATGCGATCAATGGCGTCAGTGGTGGTGAGTGTGAAAGTTTGAGAAATCTGGAAACGAGATGACGGGTGGCGAAGAGAGACGGTCCTTGATTTTTTTTTTGAAGGCTCTGTCGGCATTTTGCGTCAGACAAACGGTTTATTAACCTTGTTGAGTTCGTGTATGGGACCCATAAGTTTTGAAAACATATCTGACCTGATTTATTCGTGAATACGTGTCTCTAGGAATTGTCTGATCCACACTAGACGGCCGATAAGGCTTTGTAATTCCTTTTTTGATGTTGGCGGTTTCATTTCCTGGTGGCACGAACGTATTCTGGATCAGATTGAATCCTTCGCTGTTTACTATGCGTCCGGGAATTTTGCCTCTGATGCGAGGAAGGAACATTTATGAGATTCAGCTTGAGACCGAATTTTCGGAGGGCAGTAAAAATTGTTCGAGGGAGGTATGTACTCCCTAAATGTCCTAGCGTGGACCAGGTTGTCGTCGATATAGGAAGAAATGTTGTCACGGGATGTGACCGTGGAAGGGCTTCTATTATGCAACGGAGAAGATTTGTCTGGCAGATGTAAGGCCAGGCGCGCGATGTATTGATAGCATTGGTCCTTCCCACAAATGCTGTTTTGTATCGGTTTCGCATGTCGATCTCAATTTGCCAGTAGCCGCTGCGTAGATCAAGGGTAGTAAAATATCTATTGCCTTTGCCGATTTTGTTGAACAAGTGGTCAATCCTTTGCATTGGTGGGGTCAAGATAGACTAAGACCTTGTTGAGAGTTCTTTTAAAGTTAGCAACGACACGAATCGATCCGTTTTTCTTGCGTACGGCAAATACAGGGCTATTGAAGCATTTGGGGTCGCTGCAGTTTTCAATGCGCTTACGCTTAATTTCGGTATCTACGTCTGCTTCCAAGCCTGGGCTATCGGGTGTTATTTCTGGCTGCGAGACTGGCCGTTGGTTGGTATGCGGATGGGTCGGATGAATGTGCCTTTGCTGCTACTTTTGGTGCCGATAATGTCAGCGTAGCGAATGAGTAAGTTGCAGTGGCCTCTGGTTCGTCTCGGTTTGGTAGCGATAGTCCCGTGTTATGTTTTAGCCAGGTTAGCTTTTGTCAGTGTCTGGATATTGGGGCCAGTTCCATAGTAGGCTGGTTTTGGATGATGTCAGCTTGTGCGCCATATGCTGGATCATTGGTTGACGATGACGGTGATATGATTGCGGCTGTGTGTGTTGTGCATCCTGAGGAAAGTGTGCGCCTGAATTCTATAGTCGCATTTTGGTTGTCGATTAGATAGGAATCGAGCGTGTTGTGACGTAGGATATTTTGGCCGATCAGGATTGGTGTGGTTTGGGTAGTTACCAGCACGTTAACCTTTTTCAATGTGGGTGAGTCTCGACTGCCGATGGTGATGTCGTAAGTCAGTTCGCCGAGGGCGGTGGTGCTGCCGTTGATTCCTTTTACTACGACGTCTGAGCGGGGTCGCGAGTTCTTGGCTTCTCTGGGTAACTGAGATATTGGTACGATGCAGGTGGAGCATCCAGAGTCTAACATTGCGACGCCAGAGAAGGTGATGTCCCTGAATTTGAAGGTGGACTGGACGAGCGGTGAATGGTGAGCGAGTCCTCGAAAGTTGAAGGTGTGATGGCTGACGTAGGGGCATGGCGAACGAGGCATCACATCTCGTCCTGCCCGAAGCGAAAATCCTATTCCACATCATTTATGGCTTGTATATTGTCATTCGTTGCGGCGATGTGGGCCTGTGCCCGAGTGCGAGGTGGGTGGCGATATACACAGTTGCGTCCATGGTGGCAGGGGCGACCTCCGAGGTAGTTCTTGCACACGCTGATTCGTGGTGTGTGCTGATGGTTTCTGCATGTCGGATGGTGGCCATGTTCGGGAGGGTTGGTGAGGCCCGTCTGCTGTGGGTTTGGTTGCCTGCTGGGTCGGAGTGGCGCGTTTCTTTGGTTTGACTGCTGTGGTTTCTGTGTGAAATACACAGTGTCGTGCGAAGTTGTGTCGTTGGATTTTACACCGCGATCAAGGTATATTTGAGCTTCGGAGGCTATGCCAATGGCTGAATAGTGGTTGTCCATTGTCTTGACGAGATGTGGGTAAAGATTCGAGTTCCAAATTTTCACCTTTTCGCTCATTAGCATAGCGCCGATGATGGAAATAAGTCCATCGACTGTTAGGTCTGTATTTTTGTCTTTTTGTATTTGTTTTTTTATGGACGGCTGCTTCTCTAAGGGGTGTTTTTGAGTCGACCCGCGAAGTCTGTTAATTTTTCGCCGTCTCGCCGTTCCAGATCCCAGGCTTGATTGAGGTGTTGAAATTAGTCATCTGGCTTCCGTGGGCTGCTAATAAAGTATTCCTTCAGTTGTTCGAAGGTGGATATGTCCTTTTTTGAGTCAACCATCTACTGAAAGATACTTTGGTCAGTAAATCTTTAGCAGACTTGACGAATTCGCATTCCAGGCTGGGATAGGTGCTGAGTTCCGGCGTGACGTAGATTGTGTATCTTTTGTTTAGGGCCGTGATGAATCGGTTCGTCGTGTCAGGGTGAAAAATTCTCTCTAGCTTCAATATGTCGCGTATAGTTCGTTGGCGCATCATTAAGCTGTAATCGCCGTTTGTTTGAGCGGTGGGAGGTGTTGAAGTAGTTATTTTAGGGCACTCAGCATGTCGTTTATGTCGGCTTGAATTTCCTGTATCGTGGGCGGAAGGAAGGCTGTGTTGGTCCTGTTTTCAAGTTGAATAGTAGTGTTTTCTGTTCCTTGATGAGAGTAAATACTTCGGCTCGGGTGAAGCTCGTGTAGTCGACCATATTTCTCTTGCTGTACGCTTCTGACACCAGTGTTATGAACAAGCGTATGGTTGCAAGAAAGAAATACGACAACAGTAGAAATAGATTTACGTGGTTTATTTCAACAGGAACGTGAGGGTTTGGGACAGCTACCTTGTGGTAAAGTTCATAATCCGGCTTCGGGTCTAGGGTCAATCTCTCATAGTAGTTTGCATGTTGACGGTGGCTGACGCTTTCCCTTGCTGACAGTTGCTTACCGTAACAGGTCAGTTCCCTGGCCACCTGTGGACTGACTATTTGAACTTTCGTGTGACCCCTTTATTTTTTTATGGCTTAACAGACTCGAAAAACGAAGGGAGTATAATTAGGAGGGAAGCATTTTTATTGGACGAAAATAGAGCACTTTAAATATTATTTTATTTTTCGACCGGAACACGTGTCGGGAACATTTGTAAAGAAAGATAATGGTCATTTTGTGACAGAGCTTTGTCCCGTTTACATCCGGTTCTCGCTCTTGAGTATTTGCCTGTAAATCAGCCGAGATATGCCTTATTTTATTTTATAACAAAATGGTGTTTTAATTAAAAGAGAAAGAATTTCACTAGGGTGAAAGTGTATAGAGAGTGCTTTGATTGCAAGATCATCCATGTTAAATTTGCGTTCAGTTTCTTACAACATTTCACCTTTCTTGGCAGATCTATTACCACAATGTGGGATGCTTAATAATAAAAGCGATAAGAACAAAAGCATAAAGCGTCTAAAAAAGTAACATTTTAAAATTTATCGTTTCAACATTTTCAGCGTTTCTTGTCAGATAACCGCAGCATGCGTTTTTACTTTTTATATAAGTCCTTGTAGAGGACGAAACGCGTTACAGATTTTTCCCAATTCGACATTCATTTGCCCAACATTGTTAAGCTTATGAAGCTTTATTTTACTAATTCAGCCTTAAAGCTGGAAAACGTTTTTTTTATTGTGATGGATGGTTACAAGCGAGAGGGGAGATGGGATGAGTTTATTGATTACCACAAGAAAAACTTAATATCTTTACTTTTTTTTTTAAAGTGGATTTTTCTTTTTTATCAGAAACGTACCAGCTTTTATTTTTATAAGTTCTGTTAACTAATACCAGATTTTACTGCGGGATTAAAAAAAAAATAACAGTAAAAATTTCTTTTTAAAATTTCATACACAACGGAAACTGAAATTTTGCCCGATTTGAAGAAAATTAAATACAGTGTTCATAAAAAAGAAAAAAAAGACTCAAGATTCAAGCTTCATGTGGGTCTCCACACGTGTATATGTGAGTAGAGACAAAAGTGCAGGACCCCTGGATTGGATATTACATTTCTTGTGGATAGAGGGAAATTCAGTACCTGCATGGGCATGGCTATTTTATTCATTGCTGTCGAGGAAAAAAAAAAAAAGAAGAAAAAAAAAGGCGTGTGTGTGTGTGTGTGTAAGAAAATATGTGAGAACTCTAGTGACCTGTCCAATGATAAATTAAGTTTCCTGCAATGAATTCGTTGAAACAAAATAGTAGTAAACAATAGCGTTTAGTCGGCAAAAATAAGGTGGGGGGGTATTTATTCCTAAGAAAATGTCTGACTTGACCTGACTTGAATAAATATGCGTAAAAAGGTTTTTTTTTAAAGGATTATAAAAAAAGTAAAAGAAAGGGGGGGAAAAGTTATAGTCATTTGAAACAAGACCCATACAAATTCCAAATCATACCAGCGTGAAGTAAACTCATACTGACTGAAAACTTATTGTGACAAAAAAGGAGAAAAAAAGGAGGAGGAAAAAAAAAAAGAAAATATAAAAAGAAAAAAACATAAAAAAGAAAATATAAAAAGAAAAAGAAAAAATAGAAATAGAAAAAAAAAGGAAAAGAAAAAGTAAAATAGATAAGAAAATAGAAAAAGAAAAGGGGGAAAAGGGGAAAAGCAAAAGTAAAAAATAGAAAAAGAAAACAGAAAAAAAGCAAAAAAGAAAATAGAAAAAGTAAAATGAAGGTAAAAAAAAGAAAAAAGGGAAATAGAAAATAAAAGGAAAACAAAAAAAAAAGAAAAATATTCCAAATATGGTGGTGTCGTTGTTAAATGAATCAATACAGAATTTAAAAAAATAAGATTCATATTTGTTATCTACACTAAGTAGAATTTATAAAAGACGATAAGCAAACAACAATATTAAAAAAAAAAAAAAAAAAAAAGAGTCAAGGACATTATTACGACAGTACTGGTAATCACAGGTAACAGATTCGGGTCCAGAAAGTAAAGTTTACGAGACATAACCAAATTGAAATAGCGTTTAATTTTCTCAATCACATGAAGAAAGCTAGAATCAATAATGAATAATAAATGAATGACAAACAATAGTTTATGATCATTAAGCAAAATTAATAAATGATTTACCGGGATGTTTTTAGTGTAGTAATGCTAAATAAAATAATAATAGTCAATATTTTATATAGTTTAGAAATTTTTTGGGTAACTAATACTGGCATACTGATCAAGATCCTTACGTTTCACTTCATAACTTTCCATTACATTCGCAAGGAAAGTTTTAAACTTGCTAACTTTTATATATATAAAAAAAAAAACTAAGAAAACAAAACACACACACGACAGGCACAAACACAGACAGGCACAGACACAGACACACGCACACTAATTCTTTCTCTCCACCCTCACTGCCCGATTTAATTTGTTTTTCTTACTTCAAGGACGTTATTCCCCCACCTAAAAAACCCGTTTGGGCTAAAAACAGACATGAAATTATGCTTTTTTTTGGGGGGGGGGGTCTTCTTTTCCCCTTTTCTATGCGTGTGTCTGCTTGTAAAACAAAATTGAATAAGCAATTTTCTTCGCGAAAATAACAGCCATTAATTTTTTTATATAGTAATTCAAATTCAGTATTTATTGTTTAATCAAATAACAAACCAAGACGTACTATCAATTGATAAAGAAAGATCATGGAAAGTCACAAAAAAAGGCATGGTAAACAAAAGGAAAAAAAAAGTATTCATTATATATGGTGTTTATTGGAAATCCTTTTTACCTATATTAGCTGTGACAGACCCACGTTTTTTTTTTTTTTGGAAGGCGGGGAGTCCTGAAGCTTGAACAGATATGGGTGCCCCTTCGCAATCAGCAACGATAGATTCGATGATCCAACTGCCAAAATGTAGACTATGAATAGATTCTGACAAGCTCAATGAGCCCACACAAATTAGGTTTCGGGTGCTACAAGCCCTAGAAAATGTTGAAATTTGACCAATTACAGCGGAATTTTGAGGCCATTTTTAAGGTAACATATTTTAAGGCCAACATCAGCTACTTCAATCCATTAGCTTATGATTATATCACGAAAATTACCTTGTTATAACAAACATGTAAAAGAAAGAAAAAAATCACTTATTAAATAAATTACTTCAGGGAGATTAGAGGGACCCCGAAGCTTAAACTTCATTAGCTTCATAGCAGATATGCCACTGAGTGTTAGCAATAAAAGTTGTTTAACTCTATGCCAGAAAACTTAAAATTCAAGCTTTATATTTCATCCTTTCAGTAGGCGACGATGCATGTTTTAATATCTAAATCTAACTACAGTAGAGACTCGTTACGTATGGTAGGCATATAGTCCCTACCTGTGGAGTACAGGGAACTCTCCCGGTATGTCCGAAGATTTTTACCGGGAAATCGACAACTTAAGCCCATCGAACGACAGAAGGGGCTCAACTACCCCACTAAGAAATATATTTGACTTAACGCGTCAGACCAACTAAAAATGAAATGAATTAAACATTTCACTCCTTATTATAAAAGAAGACATGATTTTCTGTCTGCCGCACACTATCTGCGTGTGATTTTACAAGCGCTTATGTAATGTATGTCCGTATATATTGTGGGTTTTCGGGAGTGATTAACATGTGCTTGCGACATTTAATGTACATACAACATGCATACACACAAATTGACTGAATTTGGAAATTAGACATTAGAATAATTGCCCCCAACCTCTCATACCTCTTGCGGCATTCATTCGGTCGAATAAGCCGTCTTCATCAACGAACCCGTTGCATCCGAACGAAAGCTGACCAAGCGTAGAAGAGGTCGTATTCATTCGGACGTGCAAATCCAAAGTCAGAGTTTCAGTGGAAATTTTGTTTCACAAGCGGTCCCCAGCCGCATATATACATATTTTAGGATATATTTTTGTATTTCTTTAAGGTATGGGCTACACTAGGAATCCCTTCAATAATTCTATCGAACCCTTTCCCAATCCATCCAAATGTTTTAACTACAAATGGAGTTATTGATGTCCTCATGGATTACATTTTTGAGATTTCCAGTTTAAGATCCTTGTACTTTGACAGTTTTTTTGAGGATCTTCAAAATACAATCTGCAGAGACTGCCATGTTAAGAAGGAAGCACATTCTGTTCTTGTGGTCTTTGATCGCAATTTCTGGTATTGTAAAAAGCTTTGATTGTTCTGCCTGTGTGTATTGTAAAGTCTCATAAAATTGTTACAGGTCCTATCATTGTAACCGGATCTGGGTGATGGTCATATCAGTTTCTTGCAGTTTCCTTCCCGTAAAAGTTACATATTTTCCAGTGTAGATATTGGCCGAGTTTTATATTCAGCTGTTGCTAACACCGTATAACCTGATACAAGACGATCAGTTGTTTTTGAATATATATCACAGAATCTGCATTTGAGGTCAACACAATTTTTCAGTATGTGTGCTTGGTAATTTCTAATTAGCAAGCATTGGTCCTGTGCAGCAAGAAAAAAACCTTCGGTTTCAGACTATTATTATTATTATTATTTAAAGGTTTATCTCATCTGTGTTTTTCTTTTGTTTTTCTTTGGCTTCTTTGAAATATATTCTATATCGGTGTAGATTGATTTAATAAAATTTTTTGAACATGAAACTCCATTTCTGATGGTCCCAACCTCGGATTACTGAAAAAGTCGTTCTATTTTTCGATTCAGTGGATAATGAAGTTCTCGCGGTAGGGGTTTCAACGGATAGTAATGTCTAACTGTATTAGAAAAATCAAAATCGTAGAAAACATTTTGAAATAATATACTCATATATTTAGTGTTAAAAAGTTTCAAAATATTTGGAAATAAGAAACCAATTAATTAGATTATCAAGTAGCTTGTTTTCTTACAAAGTAGCGGTATTTGATTGTGTCTGATAACAAATTTAGCCTTGTCGCTATCTAATTTATATTCCAATATCACGTTACCATAACATATATAGATTAAAAATGGCAGTAAGTAATATTCCTGACATCACGAAAGGAAAATCATTTTTAGATGTGACAAACAAGCAATCTGGACGTAAATGACAAATCTGTCAAAATTGAAAAGGATTTTTTTAATCAATTCACCCGAAACAAGACGATAATGCCACTAAGACGCAAGGGGCTTCTGGGAGTGAAAGAGAATGAAAATACTTTAGAATTAACCAATCCTAAACAGGAAACAAGAGATAAACCTCTATTCCTCTTCAAAAGGCCGGGGAGGTGTGTGAACGATAAGTGAACCTATCTACCCCTGTTTTTTTTGTTTTTTTTTAATGTTGGTCACATTACTGTTAAACGTACTGGAGACAAACGGAAGATAACCTCTTTTTTTAAAAGCATAACAAAGGTTAATGATCTTCAGTTTCTTTTCGATAAGATATATTATTTAAAACAAAGGAAAGAATTCCAAAGGAAAAAAACGAATTTAGAGTTGAAAACGAGTTTAAAATTGATGTAATGGAATAACCTATCATCCTCATGAGTGACTACAGAAAGTTAGTAACTATATAAGTATTTCAGGTAAACGGATTACAGCCAAATGAGTTGAAATCCTTTTCAGCTTTTGGTAAACTATCTGCATAATGAACACAGAGGAACTCGGACGAAAATGCTCAAGGGCAGCTCTCTCGCTCCGGGGCACAGACGGTCTCCAGTTTAGGGGTTCTACGGGTATTCAGATGGTACACCTACGGGCTTGGAGACCTTAATATTAAAAAAAACCTTGTACACCCCAACCATGGGGCAGTTGCTGATCTCTAGCTGATGAATTTTTTCGGCTGTACAAGTCAAAAATCACCCGTTGGGCAGAGAAGATCGGTCAACGACGGGCTAAATCTGTGATATTGAATTGGATATTTGCTGCAACCCATTTTAATTCACCGACACCGTTTTATGTTCATATCCAACCAATAAAACTCGGCCAAGCCATGTCTGGCGCATCATGGGGAGTTTGGTAAACATTATTTCTAGCTGGGATCTGTTAGATGACTCAGACTTACACGAGAACTTATAATGGTATTATCTCTCACTACTGGATTAAGACGACACTTTCGTTAACTGTTACCTGAATTCTTGTTGTACTGGTTTTTACAATAAACCTTCTCTATTTTATCCAAGCATTTTTCAAATATTATTATATTCCTATTAACTGTTTTGATTATTCATTTTAAATATTAGCTCAGTCTAGGTTATTCATCGCCAGGGTTATTTCTAGCGCTAGAAGAATTTCTCATCGAATAACTCTTGGACTTTATATATTGTGAGATATACTAATTGTCCCTCTAACTGGAGGGAAAAGAATTTCTTTTGGAAATGTCAAATCTGTTTAATGTTATAACTCTACCATTAATTAACCATTGAATATGGGGTGGGTCATTCAAATTTTCTCAAAATATTTTTGTTTGCAAAGTGAATAAGATAAGCCAATGGGATTGGAACTCAGATGAAGACATTTGCCGAATCAACAAAGCCTGATCTATTTCAACAGCCACACATCCAATCTTACAATACCTTGTATTCTCATCTAGATACTGGCAGGCTCCGAATGTTCAACACCAACGTCAAGTCGGAGGACTTGGTGTTTAAAGAATTATGTGGTCGTAAACCAAGACCAACTTGTTATTTGATGATGATTGACCACGGTGATGATTGTTCAAGTTGATCTTCATCATCATTTGTCATTTTAAGTGCTGTTCCAACAAAAGTTTCTGTGGGAAAATAATGATTTATTTTTTGCTTTTGATGACGACGAAAAGAGTCGTGATGGTGCACACAGTCGTACAATTGTCGTTTTCTAGTTTTATGATAAGGATGATGGTTTGGAATCCTGCTGTTTCTGAAAAAAATGGGTCTTGTTATAATTGAATGGTGATGACGATGACGATGATGATGATGATGATGATGCGTCCTTGGTTTGTAACGTAAAAATACATCCGAGCAAGGAACTGAACATTTTCACTAGTGTGGAACCACCTCTTAATTGCTGGTCTATCTAGGTCTACCTCTCTTTTTAAATACGTGTTAAGCTTCCCAGCTATGGTCAAATAGTTATCTATCTAAAACTATCTAAAAATATCTTTTATCTATCATCAATAAATTTTAAGAAAAAATTTATTACCAGCAATCGTTTTTTTGGGAAAAATATTACCAAAAATCTTTTTTCTTTCTTTATTACCTTTCTTAAAATCTTTTGGCATTAAATAACCCAGTGTTTTGATACACCGTTGAAAATAAATCAATCAAATCAAACCAAAATTCTCTAAAACATGGGCCGAACTGAGCTTGATCCTCGGAACCGCGTCCGTTAAAACTAGGTGTTGTTTGGAGCTCTCAAATCCCTAAGGAATTTTGAGGCGTAAAAAATACAGGGGTTGTTTAATGTTTTCAGTAATTAAGTCGTTCCCGGAACTCATCTCCGTTTAAAATTGAATGTAATTAAATCTTATGAAACAATTACAATCTTTGTTTATCAATAAATCAAGTTTTGAAAAATTTTAAAATAAAATAAATAAATTTGAGAATATGTTAACATCGAAAAACATAAAGAAAATTAAAAGTGAAAAGTTCTCTTGAAGGGTTATAAAACAATTAAGATTGGTCAAGAAATGATGGAGTAGTTATCGGCATTCTTAAATTTTAAAGTCAACCCAGGTTTGTTCTTAATCTTTTTCCATTTTCGTGTGTTTTTGTCACAAAAATGGCAAAAGTCATTTTGTGTATTTCCTCTCAAAAAATGGATTACTTCTCACTACGAGAAATCATTGAAAAAGTGTATAAGTTTTGTCATCATCTGAACAAATATCAACACATATTGTGATCTGAACCACACATACTTCCCAAACAATATGTTCTTTCCTATAACCTCTTCCTTTTATATATCATAGAAATTCTCTATTCATTTGTATAACGTATATGATCACAAAATTTAACATTTTGAATTTTTTCATTTTTTTATTTTTGTTCTAAACAAAAAAAATTCCCCAATAATGGGAAATTAACCACTTTAAAAAAAAAAATCCTGGATCCGCCCCTGAATATTATAGGCATAAAACTGAGAGTTTCTGATCTGATGTTTCTGCAAAATACGACAAATCTAGAAATTTTCAATTAAAAAAAAAATAATAATCTGAAATGTTATTGACACCCGGCCACACTTCATCGCTTATCCGAACGCTGTCCGAATTTTCTCTTTTTGTTTTCTGTAAATATTTTTCATGGTAATTTTATAATGTCTTAATCTTCTGAACATCATTTTTTATGAATTTAAGCATAGAACTAAGATTGGCGGTAAGCATCAATTCGCTGTTCAAATTGTTAGATGTAAACGTAAGTTCTATTCTAATATTCCTAACTTTTCTCGCACTTCACGCCCATGGAGGTCTTTTCCAGGTTCTTGCTTTCCTGTTATTGTATATTTTATTTTGAGAGAGATTAATTTTTATCATTATATGCAATATGTATCTTTGTATTAATTATCTTTGTATACATTTTAAAAGGCCATAAATTGGTGTATAATCCATACATTGGATTACGGCTTAACCGAATATAGCCACCTGTAAACAAGTAAACCCCTACTTTGGTGACTTCCACATTTAAACATTAATTCTTAAACCCACACTGTCAAGTACAAACTACGCAAATTTAAATGCAACATTAATTGCTATCTTTTGTCTTCGTGAATGCTGTTCTTTTATTGTCCTTTCTCCTCAGTAAAAAAAACTAATTTGCGTCACAGTGGCTTTATCATATTCCTGGGGATGGGAGAATAATTAAGAAAAAGACAATCTGCAAGTAACATTTTTACAATATTTCGTCAGTGTCATAGGACCTAAGATGGCATAGGCCCCATTTTTTTGCATGTTTTTCTATTTTTGAAACCAGCTTATATTCTCTTTAAGAACGTAGACAATAATTCTAATAAAAAAAAACTTTTTTTAAAGTTAGGCTCCAGTTTTAGACATTATTGTTCGGAATTTTTTTTATCTTTAAATCTGTTTCTTTTTCTCATTTCATAAAAAAAATTCATTTATGCTTATTTCAAGTACGATTTGATCTATGTGTTTCGAAATATATTGCATTTTTTTTATGTTCATTGGAAGTTTTGGTTTACATAATGAGAAAAAAAAATCAATGAATTATTTTTAAGTGCTTGTTATTGATGCACATGTTTTATAATGCAGTTCGCGCAAGTACCAGTCAGTGACGTAGCAAGAGTAAACGTCACCCGGAGCGGTCCGCTCAAATGTCACCCCAATGACCCCGATTCACCCTATGCTGAATGGTTAGCTGTAGCTAAATTTTCATACATGCTCTACCTCTACTTTACTCTACTGACCGGTAAGTTGCTGTTTTACATGTATGATCCAAGACAACAAAATAATCAGTTCAAATCAAAAGCTGAAAACATTGCTATTTTTCCTACTCACAAATTTCCCGACAATTTATTAGAAAATTTCTGACGGGGGGGAAAACTGGGGGTCATAAATTATTTCTAGATGGGTCATATGCCAGCCTGCGATACCCTGTGTCTCCACCACTGTTTTCAGACTATTTTTGGCAACTTAGCCTGGTTGAAAAAATTTGTTGGGGGTGACATTGTGTCACCCCTCCTGTGCTGGCACCCGGAGCGGTCCACCCACCTCGCCCCCTTTAGCTACGCCACTGGTACCAGTTAAAGTTCAGTCCTGAACACCCGTAAGTTTGTGACCCAAACGCACGTGACTTAGAAATGAACTGCGTACAAGCTAACAACGTATCCTGAACAATTGGTTTCTTTAAAGACGAAAGGAAATTTGATTACTGACTACAACGAATTGCTGGTTTCTAAAAATGTCCGCCTCATTTCTGTTTTTCTCTATCTTGGTAAATGATTTGTTTATTTACTTACTTTTTTTACAAAAAAAAAAGCATCGGGTCGAGGTGAATTTAGCATAACAACAATCATTTTAAACAAAGCGACTGTTCGAGTTCTATAAAAAACAAAAAAAAACAAAAAAACAAAAAAACAAAAACAAGTAAAAACAAATAAAAAAAAGAATATAAAAATATATCGTATCCGAATTCTTGTGGTGAAGGCATGTGGCATTGTGACATTTGTAACAATACTTTAGCAGAGATGTAGAAATAAAATCCACAATAGGCACACGTATTGCAAAATTGTTGTACAACACAGTTCAAAGGGCGTATTTTCTGGTTAATTACCGAATACAACGTAGAATTTCTGAGAAAAAATCCAAAAAATTGATAAAACCATTTAGTCATTTACACTATCTATCTATCTATCTATCTATCTATCTATCTATCATTTAAATTTGTATGGAAATCCGGTGAAATGGAAAATGAATATGACTTAAGAAAACTTTTTATTTTGACATGTTTCATAGATCACTCGCTTCAATAAAGGTTTTCCTTTTGTTTTAACGTGCCATCTGCCTGACATCAGGTCAATAAAAATCGCTTATCACCAAACCAACCAACTAAAAAATGATATGAAATTTAAGGACAAACATACTAAATATATTTCAATAATAACAATATAAACAGCACGAACCATCACGTGGAGATACATGCAATACTTGAAATAAAGAAACTGACCCCACACCCACACACACACGACAACAACAACAATTTTAATGCCTCACGATAACCGAAGGTATTCAGACATTGAACAATTTATATTTAGATATGTATCCGAAACGAAAAGATTGCGAACCGAATTGTAGAAAAAAAATGAATAAAAATTTCCTTAACAAAGAACCTTCGTGATCTTTTTTAAACTAAAAGTATAAAACTTTTTACTTTAAACGTAAAATTGCTGGCCGATATATAAACTCTCTAATGAACAGATAATAAAGTTTGGCCGTCCATATATTTGAAGACTGGCCGTTCATAAATTTTAATGAACGGATAATCTTTTTAAAGACTGACAACAGTGGCGGTGGGGGACTGGAAGGAGGAAAATTACTCGCTGTAGTAGTGAGAATGATGGAGTTGTATTTAATTTTGCCCGGTCGCACACACGCACATGCGCGCGAATACACACACGCACACACACATAGACACGCGCTGGAGCTCCCACCCTCACATCTGGAAGATGTGTACGATTAGTTTGTTAACCTTCAGTAATTGTGACAGTCGTACTCATTTTTAGATTATTTACTTACGTCTTAAACTCTGAAAAATTACAGGATTTTGTTGTTTAGTAATAATAAATAACAATTACGGAGCAAATATTTGTAACGAAAATATATGAGGTCATATAGAATACAAGCTGTTTTTTGTTTTATTCTTATGGAAAAAAAACAAACTGTACGTTTTATAAGCCAGCTGATAGATAAAAATTAAAAAGTGCATTGAAACTATTTTTTAAGCTTTGTCCTGGGAACTGACTGAATTTAGTAACATAACAATGGAGAAAGTATTTTCGAGTTTTAGATTTGCGCAAAAATAACTTTTTTTTTATACTTAATGCATCTTTTCCTTTTTAATGTGTGTGCGTTTTATCGCACTGTCTGATGTAGATGTTGCAAACATACTGCTTGAACATTAAAAAAAGAATTTACCACGTGTACGGCGCTTATATAGAAACATAGTCACTTACTTAGTCCATGTGTATTTTTGGCTTTTTTTTTGCGTACTGCTCAGAAAAAAAAAAAAAAATTAGTGTTACGCGATGTCTTTTTCTATGTGCCATGTCCTTTCAGGACGTTCGCGATCATAGCTCTCCACAATTTTCTGTCCTTTGTAGCTCTTAGTAAATTTTCTCTTCTTGCTATCTCTACTAATCACCGTTCTAGACGATTTAATCTATTTATTATTATTATTATTTATTATTTATTTTTTTGGCATAGTCGTTTAAATTTAATTTTACCAGAAACAATTTTACCGTCTTTCTTCATAAATTTAGATTCTGGATGATAGTACATCTATTTCTTAAATAAAAATAACATAACGATAACAAAAAAAAAAAAAAAGAAAAAGTAGTAATGATTTTCTGTTATTCTTGGCTGTGAGTTCACAACGCAATTATTGTTGTTCTCTCTCACACACACACTCGCGCGAAACTTGCATGTTTAATAGAAAATGTCTCCAAATGATATCGAAAAAGTAAATTCCAATTGCATCATTCATAAATCACAATATATCGTGTACACAAAGGACACACACACACATGCACAGAAGTGTGTTACACAATAAACTAACATCGATATTTGTTTAGATGTTATAAAGAAAAAAAAAAAGAAAACATTTTATGTTAGTGTATTGATAAAAATAGAAGTTTACATGACATATAATTATTGTTTTCGTAGTTCTTTTACTTATTTAGTTCCTACATTATTTTTTTTTTTAAAAGAAGTCGATCAAAACTGCTGGGAAAATATTCTTTATTTCCTTCTCCATTCTTTTTTTTTCGAATTGTTTTTTACTTTTTAAATATTTTGCGAATTTCTTATTAGCCCTCAAAAAAAAAAAAAAAAAAATAACGAACCCCCCCCCCAAAAAAAAAAAACTTAAAAAAAAAGTAGAAACTAACTAAATTCGTGAATCGGTTACGGGTGAACACAATACCCGATAAAGCTGAATTAATCGTCGATGTGCGTTGAATGTGAAAGAAAAAGACTAAAAAGAGCAAGTCCGAGTGGGCGTATGGATAAATTTCGAAAGAACAAGTGAACAATCACGTGTTTCTGATAATCTCTTTTTTTTATGAGTGATGTTCGGATAGCACAAGTTACAAGTCTATCAAAAAAATTTGATACCCGAGGAAATTAATTATAACCGATGAACGCGTTTCACCCCCTCCCATGCTTATTCCATCAATAAAAATAAAAGCATTTCTTTGTTTAGTCCAATGAGGCCCTTCTAGTGAACGAAATGCGTTACACAGAATTTTTCCACTTTATCTTTCGTTTTCTTAAAGTATATATACAACTCAATGACCCCTATCAAAATACGTCTTAAATGACCCACTATGTGACTATAGTAATGTATTTTTAAACTAAAATCAGCAGTAATTTTCGTCTAAAGGTAATAAATACCTAGAATGCCAATGGTCTAAATTTAAAATTAATGAGTAAAAATTTAAAGGATTTCATACTAACTTCGGCGTTTCGCGCAACAGCGCTCGTCAGGGTCAGAAGGACTGAATTGAAGCCGTTTTTTATTTTTTTATTTTAGATTATCGGCAAATGACCGATGGCATCACCTTTTAAATGAAAATAATAATCATTCACTTTTCCAGAAATCGGTCAAAAGTCAAAAATTTGATTGTCACTTTTCTACAACTGTGTGTGCTTGTGTGTGTGTGTGTGTGTGTGTGCGTGCGCGTGAACTAAAAAATAAAGAAAGGAAAGAAAGAAAGAAAGGAAGGAAGGAAGGAAGGAAATAAAAGAAAGAAAGGGAAGAAAGAAAGAAAGGAAGGAAAGAAAAGAAAGAATCCTGTCAGAGAGTGTAAATTTTTCTTTAATAAGATTTAATAAGATTAACATTCAGGCCGGTAAACAAAAAAAGTAAAAAAATAAAAAATAAATAAATATTATAAATATACTGTAAATTTAATAAATAAACGGAGCGTTATCTCAAATATTAACGTTATTTTAAAGGGATACACGTTTTTTTAAGGGATAAACTACAGTACACACACACACACAGATATATATATATATATATATATATATATATAGATATATATATATATTAAAACAGACAAACAGAGAATGTCTCATATCGAGAATATTTCACATTGAATATGAAGAAAAATTAATTATTTTTAGAAATCTCCACTTTTACCTGAAGACGGTTGCGAGACCAGAAACACGTGTCGTAAAATTATGTAAAACAAAGCATAATATTTTTTCTAAATAAATCCACATTACATTATTACAACCAAAAACGTTAGCGGCACCTCTCGTCTCTTCTTTTTAATATGCATACTTTTCTCTCGTTGGAACCACTACAACATATTTCTTTTTTATATATATATATATATATATATATATATATATATATATATATATATATATAACGTTTCCTCTAAGAGAAGTTTTACTTTTATGACCAAAATTATTTTATGCAATTTATGAATTATTTTTATTGATGACTGGGATTCCCCCTAACAGTATCTCTAGTTTTAATAGGGGGGCTTACTCTGTCACAATTGAAAATGAGTGAGCGTGAATTTACTAGTAGGAGATTACAACGCAGGGATATTTTAGAGAGAGAGAGAGAGAGAGAGAGAGATAGAGAGATTGAGAGAGAGGATGAAGCATTTAACAGTGACACACTAAGAGTCGAAGGGAATCTTAGAAAAAAGCAAGTGTCGTTTAATCTGCCAGCTGGCTACTGACGATTGAAAAAAAATGAATACGTTGAAAGCAAAAAGCATAATTGTTACTGTAATTTCCTACCAACCAATAGGAAAAGAAAATGGTAGTTAATTTCTTAGTTACTGCTTTATACGAACACTTATGACTTTAAAATCATAACAGTACATTTTTTATATATTTTTTAAATGCCATTTTTTAAAACTATGTTTTTAGAATCAAAAGAGACAATATTTTCAATTCATTGTTATTTTGATTGTAAGAGCGATTGTTTACTATTTTTTCTTTATTTTGTTGTAAGATTTAATTAAATCTTTATTCACCCAATAACCTTATTTAAAGATGGTAGAAAATGATAAATTTTTGTTCCTTATGAAATTGTTTAAAATAAAAAATAGCAATTGGCTACTTAATATTTTTTTAAACAAACAAACCATGCGATTTTTTTTTCAAAAGTGAAAAAAAAAAAATCATTTTATATATTCATTGAATAGAATTCTAATCATACGAAAAAAAAAAAAACTGTATATTCTCTAAAGTGAATAAAAT
>CAHIKZ030000874.1:405000-475000 GCA_903632075.3 Acanthosepion pharaonis
GAAGAAACAAGTCCGTCTGAATGTTATCCAAAAATTTTCCATCTCTCAGATATGATTTGTATGCATAAGCATTTGGAATAAAACCTCAAACATTTCCGTCCGCTGGCTGCATCCTTAACTAGTATATGCCTCACTCTCACTCACTCTCTCTCTCTCTCTCTCTCTCTCTTTCTCTATCTATCTATCTATCTATCTATCTATCTATCTATCTATCTCTATATAACCCATATCCCCCTGACGATAATCTAAACCAATGTTTCTCTTTTTTTTTTTTTTTACTTCGAGGTGCAGTTGTGGAATAACTAAAACTCTGGGGCGCGCTTTTAACAAAGAAAATTTGTAAATAGAAAAATAAATAAATCTCCTGAAATAAGTACTTATTTTAATGACATTACATTTTATATGTATATATGTGTTTTTGGAAATTTCTTGAATGTTAGGCCATATAATGATTTTCTAGGCGTAGCATAGATGTAGCACAAAACTGAAAGTAAGGGGTACCCAGTGAGGATCGAACTCACTACTCGGTCGTAATTGTTCTAGCGAGACAAGCTTTCTAACAATTACACCGCCTTGAGTTACCTCAGCGAATTTCCAAGAGTAGCTTAGATGTGGCACAAGGACGAAAGTAGGGGGCACCCAATGAGGACCGAATTCACTACTTAGTCGTAATTGTCCTAGCGAGACAAGCTTGTTAACCATTACACCGCCTTGAAGTACCAAAAAGTTAGGCCATACATGTGATAAAACATACTCTCATTTACACATCAATGCATTTAGTATTTTATCTATTATTGCATTTAATGTTGGTAAGTTCAGAAAAATTCTAATTCACTGAGGTATGGTGTGGGAAATTGTAATAAAATATCCAATGCTTTATTGAAGGATAGTCTTTAATGGAAATCCCAAATTGATCAATGGACACATCTTTATGCTTGAAATTTAAGACATGATCAGCAGGTATAGTAATCAGATCCTTTTATTCTGATAACGATAAATCAAAGTCATCAGTTGAAACGTCAAGCCATGTGCTTAGTGTCATGAGCTTTTTAAAAATAAAGATTTTTTAAATATAAAAATAATTCATAAATTACTCTTCTGTTAACGTAGGGCGTACCTTTCAGGTCGCATTATGGCGCCCGGGAACAGAAGCAGTTGAGAAACTTTGATTTAAACTGACGCCTTTATTCCTATACATTTTGAACATTTTGTTTAAAATTCATATTTTCTGGATTTCAGATGAAAACTAGGAAATTTTCTAACATATTTCAGTGAAATTTTACTCTCCAAAATTATAGTTTATAATCTCTATCTATAAAAGGCAGGATGTGTGTGTGTAACGAATGCACGGCCGCAATTTTCGACGGATTTACACCAAAATTTATATGCACATGCTCCAAGTTAGTGGGAAAGCCAAGACCGACTTTGCATTTCCCAACTCCCATCGATAGTGGAAATAATCGATTTTTTCATGCTTCTACGGCAGTTTTCATGTAGTTTGCAGCCATTTTCTATTGGCCAGAGTGAGAGCCTATAGCTGGCTGCCACGAATAGGCAGGAAGATTCTATTGGCCAGCGTGAGAGTCAACAGCTGACTGACACGAATGTTAACTAGCATGCTAGCATGCAAAAATATCGATAGCTGCATTCGTCACAAGTGGGAAAAATTTAAATCTGCATGGCACTTTACTCCAATTGGCCCATTCACTTGCTTAAACTCAACGTTGACTCTGATTCCGCAGAACTGGGTTGGGTGTGAAAAAGTATTTGTTGTTAACATTGTTTTTTCATTCGGTTTTTCCAGTTACGAGTTCTTTTTTAAAGCTGATAGTTTTGTGTTCATTTTGTTTAGTTTTTTTTTTCGTAACAGATTTAATGTTTAGTATAGAGCTTATAAAAAATTCGCAGTGTGAGATAGGCAAGAAGTAAGGTATGTAGCAACATCAACACGGCAAAGAGCACTCTTTTAAAAGCAAGGAAGAGCTAAAATATTTTAAGTCAAGTGATAGCGATTGCTGTATGAGTCGTACGATTTTTGAATCAAGCACGGGCAACGCCGGGCCATGCTGTTAGTTATAGTTAAAAAGAAGATATTGATTTAAACTGTTTATGGTCGTTCTTAAATTAAAAGAAAAAATAAATAGCCAATAACATTGTTGCTCTTGTATATAAATACTTGCAACAAAATAAAATCCTTGCATTTACCTTGATAAAGTCGCTCAGAGGACGAAACGCGTCGCCTAACATAAATTTTCCTTTAGTCTTTATTCATATCCAAACAAATTTGATTAAAAAGAACCGGCCAGGTCTGTCTGTTTAATTTTTTTATTATATTTTTCCAGTTTTCGAATAAAATATTGAGTATTTTGCTCGAAGTTGTGGATAAACTGTCCGAAGTTCTTATTTTGCTATTTTTGTTCAAGTACTTTTGAATTCCGCAGCCATTAGCAAGTACAGATGTGGTGTTTGTGTGGTAGTAAAAAATTTCTTCGCCTGCAGTCAGGTATTCTTTGGGAAGCTGGACGTTTGAAATAGGGTAGCGTAATATCATGCGTAATGTATATATATATATATATATATATATATATATATATATATAGGATAAGTAATTCTTTTTAGATGAAGTTATACATCTATCACAAGAAATAAAGTTACTGTTAGAAAATCCCAAGTTGTTGTTGATGGTATTATTATTATTATCCACAACTGAGACAACCTTTGAATTTACAGTTCTTTCCTCACAATAATGTTTATCTAAAACATGTGGAGATTGAGAGATTTCAAAGATTTTACACATAACTGATAAAATTATTATTTCAGCCAAACAAGGCTAATAAATTTTCATTTCAAAGAACATGATGAGTCAAATGGAAGTGCCGTCTGATATGCATGGATGATATCTTTCTTTTCTGACATTCTGGACTGAAAATGAAAATTTATTAGCCTTGTTTGGCTGAAAAAATAATTTTATATATATATATATATATAATGACATTTGGAAAAACGTTCATGAATGTATGTTCGAAAATAATATCCGATAATGTTTTCGCCTATATGGCTTCATCAGATCGACGACAAAAAATGTTTTGTGTGTGTTGTGTATGCATTTGTGTGTGTTTAAAATAATTAAATCTTATATTATTTTTTCCAAGCTAGCGTTGCCCGATACTAAAAAGAGAAAGAAAATGAGTGACTTTTAAAAAATCGTTTAACATTTTAATATTAAACAATTTTTTCAAAGTCAGTCAGTCGCTATTTTCGGTCTTCTTAATTCCTCTTCTTTTATTGGCCCATCTCAGTAATAATGTTTATTTTCATATTCTTTAACACTCAGTAACCCGTGGTGTCTTAATGGCTTCATCACTTTGCTTGGGTGAAATGATTTTAAAAAATTGTGTATTCAAATGCGGTTAGGTGTGGCTGGTAACTTCAATGTAACAAAATCTTATTTGCTACAGAAACCACAGCAGCAACATTCGCGTAATGAGGTTGTGGCCCCATACGCCACATGGAGTGATTAAGAATCTTCTCTTGCCGGGTCGGTATTTGTATATTCAAATTTTACTAAAGAGGATTCAGTATAATAAAATGGTACAATTTCTCACGACTATTTTAATCTTAGTACTTGTAAGCATACAACAGCTGAAAGACACCTTCCTGCCTCTCATCAGCTTGATTGATACTAACCTCCATATGAGTGACACACTGCGCCTTCTCAGGCTAACATTTTTGGCTGACATGAAGTGGAACGACTATACTGAATCTATTGCTAGGTCAGCTGCTAAGAAAGTTGGTTCACTGTGTCGTACTAGACAATTTTCTCTCTTGAATCAATCTTACATATTTATAAGTCTATTTGCCCATGCCTTGAATATTACTGCCACATATAGTCCAGTTTTCCTGCTCTATATCGAGAGATTCTTGATAAAATCAAAAGAAGAATCAGCAATATTATTAGTCCTGACCTGGTGTCACGGCTTAAGTCATTTTCTCACCGCCGTAATGTAGCTTCTCCGTGCCTTTTCTATAAGTACTTTCATGGTAACTGTTCGGATGAACTCTTCGCATGGTACCTAGACTTTATGAATTTGAGCGCAGTACTAGATTGGCGGCAAGGTCTCATCAATTCACAGTTGAATTCGCTAGATGTAACCGTAAGTTCTATGTTAACAGTTTCTTTTCTCGCACTTCTCGCTTGTGGAAGTCTCGTCCGGCTATACGCTTTCCAGCCAACTTTGTTCTTCAAAAATTTAAATGCAATGTCAATCGTTATCTTCTGTCTTCCTGATTACTCTTCTATTGTTCTTGTTCCTTAATAATGCTTCTCTTTTTTTTCATTCTTTCATGCTCCTGTATCTTAGTGGCTTTACTACCTTGATTACCTACTATGATTAAAAAATATAATACCGGTGGAGCATAGGACTAACAGATTTTAAATATTTACTGACCAAGTTTTGTTTGGTTTTGTTTGGTTCAGGGTCAAATAAAGACTGTTGGATTTTAGTTCTATAGTCAATGTTTGATCATGACTATTGGTCAACGCTTATGTCATGGCACTCTATGAGTGCTACTGGTACCGTGTAACCCAATAGTATCTACCAGATAGTTGGGTCATCGGCGACTAAAACGCCCCCCCCCCACTTATTCTGGTGGGGTGGGTGGCTAGGCACTTAGCAGGATTAAAAGCAAGAACTATCAAAGGAAAGATGAACCTTCTTATGGCGTCAACGGCCATCTAGCGCAAGAAGGGGAGATTGAACCCCATGGCTATGTATGCATCCGGTGTATTGATGACACGGCATCGTTGGGCGGAGGGCTTCCTAGATTGAAGCCAGGCATAAATAATTTCTCCAACAGAATCAATGGTCACGGATACGTGACCAAGATGAGCCTTCATGTTGGATGACATCGGCTGAAAAGGGTTGGGCTCCGTCAGGTCTACTTGCCCAAGATACTCTACATTTGAATGAATACCTCTCCGGCTTTTAAACCGGATATGTGGATGGAATTGTTCAGGTTCTCAGCTGCGCAGCAACCATATGACCACACGCGGTCGAAGTGCTGCTGGTATGATGATGATAGTTGGCTGTTGTACATTTGCATAAAAGGAAATCGTTGATTTCAGTTGAGACAGAATACATACTTTTTCCTACAAACATAAAATAAAATTTAATTATTTTAGTTTTTGTATCTACAGGCTGATCCTTCTGCAGGTGGAATAATAGATAGCGGCTCGGATTGAGTAATTGCGATCCGAGTTCGAATTCCAGTCGAGTTAATTAAAATTCACTTACGTGAATGGGAAAGGCATGAATCCATCTCTTCTCCCCCCATCTATGGGTGAATGACAGCACAGACTGGGTCTTAGTGGCAACCAGTCTAAGAGAAGGGCAACTCTTAATTAAAAACTCCAACTATGGGTTAAATAGTAAGGTCGTCTGGGCTCTGTAGTCATGGTTGACAACCAGTCTAAGAGAAAGACAACTCTGAATTTAAAACTACGGTCGAAAAAAGAAAAGAAAAAAGTTCAATAACACTACCTGAGAAATACACACCTGTCGTTGGTAACTTTTCACTCATGTGCAAATACCCTTGGGAAAGCTATAAATTTCTTCTACCTCCAGCTATGGGTAAATAGCAGGACAGACTGGGTCCTATAGCCTTGGGTGGCCACTGGTCTAAGAGAAGAGCAACAGTGAATTCCCAAACCCCCAATTATAGGCAAATAGTAGGGCAGCTTGGGTTCTGTAGCTATGGTTGGCAACTAGTCTAGGAGAAGGACAACTCTGAATTCAAAGCCGTATGTAGCTTTGCCGAAGCACATACTAAGAAAAGGATCGACTCGATGATTTCGACTACAGTTGACCTCATTCATTTACAGGCTTAGACCAGTAGTCGAAAAGAAAGATTGGATGCCGAACTATCGAATGTCCAAATCACGATTCACAAATTCGCTTCAGATGGTAAAACCTTTTATTCTATGAATAAGAAAAGAAGTCTTAGTGGCCAAGCTATAATAGGAAAATACTTTATACTTCTCTTATGTCAACAGACGTAATATTACTATATTTTATGGCATGAAAATCCCCACGATATTAACATTTAATATTAACGTATTAAGGAGTTAGATTAGGTACAACTACAAAATTTTTAATGCAATATTCACACGCGAAAAAAGGGATTATTTTTATGATCCCCAAAATATGTTCCAGCAAAAAAAACAACCCAGTAAGCAATAAAAAAAACAAAACAAAAACAAGTCAATTGATAGAAGGAACATTACGGCTTCTGAATAAACATGCTTTTTAAAAGTGCCGTGTCTCTTCAGGACGTGGGCGATCATGACTCTCCACAACTTCCTATTCTTTGTAGCTTTTAGTAAGGTTTGTCTTTTTGTTATCTCTCCTAATCCCCGTTCTGCTAATCATTTACACAAGCCCATCAGCTAGGTTAATCTCTGCTTTCCTCTGGTCTTCTTGCCTTCAATATGTCCTTCCCACATTATGTGCTCGATAAATTTCAGCTGTACCTTTCTGGTTCGAAGTATAAGTCTCATTTTTGTTTCCATTTTCCTTAAAACTTTATCATTGCTCACATGTTCAGTTTATGGTATTCTCAGCATCCTTCTGTAAAACCATATTTCCATAAGTCTCTACTTCGTCTGTGAGGAGATTTCAGTATCCACTGCCATATAGGAAAACCGATATTACATAACAGTTCAGTTATAAGTTTAATTTAAATTTGGCGCCCTAAAGCAATGGTTGCTCCAAGGATGGTAGGGATGGACTTATTTGAGAGTGTGGGGCTTAAAGTTTGGTTCTTAAAGTTTGGTTCTTAACGTGCGTTATTTATTTTTTGTTTATTTTTCAGGAACCCCAGTGAGCATCATGGAGTGGACGAAGTTGGAACGCGCTTTCGCTGTTGAGGCATTTTTTTCAAGCGGTCGCTCAATCGTCGCAACGCAACGTGCATTCCGTAGACATTTCAATATTGCCCCCCGTGGTCGTGTTCCTGGCCGGCAGTCGATTGTTTCATGGGTAAACAACTTCAGGGAAACGAGTGATGTAAAGAAAAAGAAACCTGGCCTCCCACGAACAGCAAGGTCACCCCAAAACATTGACTCAGTGTATAGAGAAGAATGGACGCCAACTTACTGATATCATCTTTAAAACAGGTAAAAATAAAATTTAAATGTTGAACTAGTTCCAGTTCAAAGAATTACATGTATACCTGCATTACTTGTGTTTTAATTGATATTACAAATAAGCAAGATGCTCTGCCCCACCCTGTATAAGACTTTCAATTTACATTTAATATTACAGTATTATGATGTTAGGCTAGTTACAAGTACTGACAGTCTCCGGTACTTGGGTAAATAAATATCAGCCGATGAGATACATCAACTTCGAAGATAAGGCTTTCAGTTTACATTTAATATTACAGTATTATGATGTTAGGTAAGCTACAAGACCTCCATACAAGGCCAGAGTTATATTTTTGCGTCATTCTTTAAAAAAGAATGTCATTTCATTAAATGCGGTTTTGTTTAATTGTTTCTTTTAGCAATCTACTGATTTTGAAGAGGATAGTTCCATATTCTCCTTGGCAGTGTTGATATTAAGAGATTCTCAAATTGCAATTACCTAGAAATGTGTCACTTTGACCTTATGCGCGAAAGTAGTTTCCTATTTTGATACGCTAGATTTAGAACAAGGTTGTCGCCATTAGTAATAGCTTGCATGTAGCAAGGGTAACAATTCTCCCTGGAAGATGATGTAAGTATTTGATGGGGTAGACAGTTTGGCGCTAGACGAACATATTCTTAATGACTTGTCACACTTTTTATGAATTGCAAGATTAGCACACTTATTATCACCCACATATATTTTACGTATTTACTAAGCTTAGCTGATCTGGCACGAAGTACGTACAGTAGAGAACCTCATGAAAATTAAATGATTTGTGTAACTACTTTTGCTTTGTACATAAATATATTTTCATTATGCCCGTATTTTCGAGTCTAGATAATTCTTGGTCAATCTTTTCTATTGATGCAAACGGTACATTCTTTTTTTCTTAAAAATAGGTTGAACGTTATCCTTTATTTTGATATTAGCTGCCATTTTCTTGCATCTTCCGAGACCTGCCGAAAATACTTCGGGGAAACTCGTTTTTAGATTTCCTTTTAATTTGTCTGCCTCGGTTGATAAGCTTTTTACATTCTGGCAGTAGGCGCTAATAGGTAGATCCCACAATTCGAATTTTTGCATCCAGTCTGTCCCGAATAGGTTTTCGGTATTTCTTAAGACGTACATTTTTAGTTTTTTCGTCATTCCGTTAAATGTTACGTTTGTGATTATTTCACCCTCGAATTTTATCTTTCTCCCCGTAACTGATCTCAGGTTTGTTCAGTTTTCTCCATGTTTGTAGATTTATGATAGTTAAGTCTGAGCCAGAATCCAGCTGTAACCTAACTTTTCTGTTTTGCATTTCAACTTGTACATATTTTCTTATATTAGTCTAATCTGTTTGATCGGTTCTCGTAATTCTTATTCTGCTTTCTTTTCTATGCCAACAGTGAGAACTTTTGGGACCAATTTTTTTACATGATAGACAAGTTTTAGCACGATATGTACAGTCTTTAACCCAATGCCAAGACCCACAACGATAGCATGGACATGGTGGTAGTTTCTTTTTATGTTGATTATAATTAGAACATTTTGTTTTACCTGTTCTTGAGGCGGGAAAATCAGTTCGGTTTGTTTGTGAGGAGGGAAAATTTGTTTGCTTTGTTTGTGAGGAGGGAAAATTTGTTTGTCTTCGTACTTATTCGTACTTATGATTTGTGTAACTACTTTTATGCTATTGTTCACTTAATATAAAACCCAAGAGTCACTCAAGGTAGAGGCTTACTGAATAAATATGTTTTATAGCTGCAAGAGGCGGAGTGCAGATTTTGAGGATATGCAGGATAAATAACAGTTGATCCTGGACTTAAGGGTTAAAATTGTAGTGATCAGGAAAGCAACCACTTGAGAGGATGTTCCCTAAAGTGGCAGCTCTCAGGAGGAAGCTGCTTGAGTGGAACTTACATCTCATCAATAGAATACGAAGGGAATGAGGATGATTCACCCCTATGTACTAGGCACAAGCGGGTTTTATCTGTAAAGGTCTGAACTGGTGGAACTTAGGAATGTAACTCGTCTGGACATTTTCCATGGATATAGAGATAGATTATTGAGAGTCTTGCGACGTTTCATTTGTTGGAAAGGGGTTGTAGGGTGGAAAATAATTCATCACCCACAAGGCCGCGCAAATATGTTTGAGCTCTGTCCAGAGTGGAAAGAGAGGATTGCGCAGCTCCAATCCAGATATGGAAGCACTGGTCTATTTTTTGCTCTGATCTGATTCTTGCATAGATAGAGCGTGGCAAGAGGAGTCGGATACTTTCTGGGTCGTTATAAAGTGCCGACCATTTTTCCAGCATCTTTAGTGATGGATCGTATATATGAGTTTCATTTGAGGTTTTGGGTGAACTGAAGTCCCGGTAGACGTTTAAAGCAAGGAGCCGATTTAATTACTACTCTATAGTAGGTTTCTTATGGTAGTTTATTTTTTACGAAACTTAGTTCAGAAAAAGCGTCTAACCATCCTTATGCCTGATGAATTATTTTCCACCCTACAACCACTTTCCCATAGACGAAACATCGCAGGCCTCTCGCTGCCCTTTCGCTATTTCCATGGAAAATATTCAAACGAACTATATTCCTTAGTTCCACCAATTCTAACCTTCACGTCATGCCACGCAAATTGTAGTGAACCACCTCATTCCCTTTGTATTCCTTTGGTGAGATGTAAGTTCAACTCGAGCGGCTTCTTGCCAAGAACAACTGCTGTGTGGAACCGACTCCCAAGAGGATGCTTTCCCGGTCACTACAATCTTAACCCTTCAGTCTAGTGTCCCATATAACTGTGCCTCTTACTCTGTAAGCCTCTATCTCAAGTGGCTTTTGGGCCTTGTACAGAGTGAACATTATAAAGACAAGGGCAAAACAAAGTTTTTCTCTTTCTTAATACTCTGCTTAGCTTTTGGAAGTCATCTTTTGCTACCCCAATGCACCTTCGGATTTCAGTGTTATACTTGCCATCCTCTGTTAAAATACTTCCCAGATTTGAAATTGTTGTACTTATTGTTTTGGGAATCTTCAATTTGTAATTTGCATGTTGAGCTGTTCCTTTTGCTAACAACCATACGTTCTGTCATGTAATTGATGCTTAGTCCTTTCTTCTTGCTTTCCTTCTGTAGGAATTTTTGCAGTTTTCTTTCCGTGTCTGCTATCAACACTGTGCTATCTGTATGTTGTTAAGATTGTGGCCGTCAACAACAAATCCCGGCAGGACATATAATTCTTTCAGAATTGCCTCACTGGATAGGTTGAACAAGTCCGGTGAAAAGACAAGTCCTTTTCTTACACCCTTTTCTATTTTTGTATATCCGCGGAACTCATTTTTTCTCCGTATGCAGGCGGTTTGCTGCCATTATAGGTTCTTGATTATTGTAATATCCTTCCTAAATATGTCAAGGCTGCTAAGTAGTTCCAACAGGTTTTTGTGAAGTACTTTTGTGAACGCCATTGCAGGATCTATAAAATACAAGTACACGTCCTTCTGCATGTGTATTGTTCTTTCTGATATCATTCTGAGCATAAATATCGCGTTTCTTGTAACGAACCCACACCGTTCTTGTCCTATTTGTGGTCTAATTCTGCTGTATGCTCTATTCATCAGAATTCGGATAAGTTTTAGGCTGATTGCCCTATGGAGTTGGACTTGTATCCTGTATTAGTTAGTCGATGTATGTTCGTACTCGGCGTCAAAGACTTCGTTTTTCATAAGCAGGATTCGACAGTATGTCTTTGTAAATAATTTGGTACTTGCTGTGCCAAATATGTTCTGAGAACTATGGTCGTTTCTCTGCATTTGTGGTTGTTATTAATTTACGGTAAGTATTATATTTATGTCGGTGTCAGTGTTGCATATGGCCAAATGGTTAACAGCATATAAAATGGAATCGACAAGCCGAGTTTAAATTCTAGTTGGAAAATTAATCTCTTCTCTTCTGAGCCATGGATTAAATAGTAACGCAGGGTGGACTCTTTAGCCTTGGATGGCTAAGAGGAGGAACATTATGAATTGAGAATCAGAATTAGAATCTGGTAATCCTTCATTTAAGCGGTGTAAAATAAACTGCTATACCCGGAACGGCGTAAAATCATTAAGAACAGGGTATATAGGTTTATTACAATTAAACATTATTATCACGGGTAATGGTGGACTACGCAGCAAATCAGTGCTGAAAACACTGGTCAGTTCTTGTACTACATAATCCACAAAACACTGCTTATGAATAACGACGTCATAAGGGTTTATCTCGTGGTTGATTTCCTTACCTGGAACAGGAGTTAACTTTTGACTAGAATTGGAGTAAACGCTTCTCCTCGTTATTGATAACTCAGCCCAGAAGTCGCCCAGTCCCGAGGACTCCAACAATGCGGCACCCCCTTCCTCATTATTTCTAACAATAAATTTCATGTTTCTTGATACTTTGTTTAGTTTTTGGAAGACAACTTTTGCTATTCCAATGAGACTTCGGATTTCTGTGTCACATTTTCCGTCGGCTCTTAAAACATAGATATTTAAGTTTCTGTATTGGCTCGATTTTGCCAACTCCGATTCGTCGCTCGCATCCTCTGATATAACTTTTACTAACGATCATACATTCTGTCTTTATGGGTAGTCCGATCTTCCCGCTTTGTTTTACTAACATGTCTATGAGTTATTTTTTTGTTAAGATTGTGGCCACAACTAAAACATTAAAAAAAAAACTATCACATTTGCACTCATTGGAAACAAATAATCCAACTCCCTGTGAACTCGTTTCTATTCAACTTGATCACGATCTGTTCGTGATTGTATGCCAATAGCAAATGGACGAAATAATGGGATGAACAGATACATGAGTATACGAAAGACAAGTGACAGTAAGTCTTCAAAAAGAACAACAACAGCAGTGAAAACATGACAGCCGGCAGCAGTAGCAGTTGCAACTTAATCAGCAGCCAGGTTATGCTTAAGACTATAAGCTTACTACGGAATCATGGTCTGGTGGATAAAAGTGTAGATCTAATGACATAGTTCAAGTTCAATCCCTGGGCTGGGCAGTGTGTACTTGCACTCAGTGGAAAAGGGTGAACAATAACTGAACAGTACTAAATAGAAATAAGAACTAGACGAAAAATCTAGACATGATCATGGTATGAGAACAGTTTACTTCCGTAGATTAATTAAAGGGTTCAGTTCAAAGTTCCCTGTAGATTATCCAGAGCAATATACACTTGAGGAAGTTTGTGATAACAAAAACAAAATGATAACAATACTCTGAATTTAAATAGTGCAAATAAATACATGGACAATTAACAATCTACGATTCTGTGATTATCTCCTCAGTTTTGGAGAAAGTATAACAATATTTAGCATATAGCAACTTATCGTTCTTATAAAGAGAGACCAGAACTGATTCGTATGTGACACACGGGACAAATTTAACAAGTCATTTTTTTTTTTATTTCTACAACTTGATGACGCTGATGTTAGCTTTGTTTTGAGTGGAACGTTTTTAGGTGTATCGCATTTACATTGACAAAGTTGCTTTGCAGTTCGTAAAATTAGCACTGAATTGCAACTGGTATTTACTGATCCACCATCCAGTACCCGATCCACCATCCAGTACCCGATCCACCATCCAGTACCCGATTCACCATCCAGTACCCGATCCACCATCCAGTACCCGATTCACCATCCAGTACCCGATCCACCATCCAGTACCCGATTCACCATCCAGTACCCGATTCACCATCCAGTACATGACCCAACATTCAGTATCTGACCCACTATTCTTTAGTACCTGATGAACTATTTTTCGGACATTTATACAACATTTTAGAACTGTATTTGAAGTACTTTTTAATGATAGAACACATGAATGTCGCTTATAGTTGGTATATAGCTAATTTTCAGTCATCTCAAGCCAGATTATAAAAAAGTTAAGGTATATATTTAACCCATTAAAATGGAACGGTAGATATTAATCGGTAATAGGCATAAGCCTATAACCCATTAATTATATATTAATTATTTTATATATTAATTATATTATATTTTTAAGCGATTTTTTAAAAATATTTTTCTCTTAGTTTTTAAAGTTGTAAATAGTCTGTCATTTTAATCACTCAATTGTAATTTTATTAAGTGTAGTTTAGAAAAGAAAAGAAAATAAGAATAATAATAAAAAAAGAAAAAGACCAAACAAATAAGTTATTTTATAGAAGTTAAAAGGGGAGGTTTTCTTCTATTCTTCCAAAAAACACCCTATCTTGGCCGCATGTAGGAAGATCAATACAACCATGCATACCTAATTTATAACTTCGAATAGCCCAAGTGAAGTCTTGATTGGTTGTTGTCTACTGGGGCAACTTATATAATTCACGTCCTAAAGCTAGTGGCAAATTTTTGTTCTAGGTGCGGGCCGAATACTGATCATATTTGGTCGAGTCGCCCATCGAAGAAGTCTGTTGTTTATTTAGACCCGAAACTTCTAGTGACATGGGAGCAACAACACTGACGACGCATCTAGATTCGGCATTTAAAAGTGTATTTTAATAATATTATATACCATATAAAAATACTAGATCTTATAAAGAATATTTCCCTACAAGTTTGAACCCGGCTGTCGGACGAAAGACATAAAAATACTCCTACATCAAGAGGAGTATCAGGAGGAGCAGCAGTAGCTTTTGCTGAAAACAGTCATTCACGGCTAAATATTCTCTTCCCTATTTCCTATTCTACATTATGTTTCCCTGTACCAAAAGCTAATAAACTTGTTAAACCAATTCCGATTTTCTACTGCTGTTTTTGATAACTCAGTTACAACAAAATCTATAATTAAGACTGGATTCCGATGGAAATCAAGGTTTTTATTTTAATTTTTATAGTTAATAGTTAGTTTATAGTTTTACGATGGGCACCAATGGGTTAATAACGCAAAGCTTTATGATTTTATATGTGGACAAATGGTCAATGACTGGCATCTTATGTTACATATTTTTTCTAAACATTTTAGTCCTAAGCATGACGATAAACTACATCCGGCAGCAAGATCTCTGATCGAGATATTGAAGGTTTTGAGGAGCGTGGAACCATCTCTTAATTGTTGATGTTCCCAGGTTTACCCTGATCCGGGGTGGTAGCACCTCTTTGGGTCCTCGCTATGGGCAAATAGTGAACCCCCCACCAAAAAAAAAGACACTATGAAAGTATAAAAATATATTTTTATAAAATAAAAAATACCAACAATACATTTTTATATAAAAAATTACTAACATTACATATTTATAACAAAATGGCCAGCACTACATATAGTAAAATGACCAACAATACATTTTTAAAGTAAAATCACAAGCAATACATCTCATACTAGAATTACCAGCAATACATTTTATAGCAAAACGACCAATGATACATTTTATTTGTGGTTGAAGGCATATAACTGCGTTTAAAATATTTAGATTCCAGTATTAAATAACCCCTAGAGATTTTGATATGCCGCTAAACAAAATCAACGAAGCAAATCTAAACTTTCAAACGTTGCTCGAATTTATAAGAGGTAAACATCCTATGGCCTACATACCCTTGATGACATGAATAGAGGATCAAGTATTCTATGAAAATTGAAGCCTCAGATTAATAGCAGCTGAAGATACGATATCCTTCAACATGCTTAAGAGATATCTGTAAAAGAAGAAAACAACAATAGGAGATAACTTTCAGTTACGTTAAAACGCGTCAAATTCTTCCCATTGATAAACAAGACGAATCAAACAAGAATTTAATCATTATAGAATTATAAATATACTAGTGTAACTGACAACAATTGCGGAGATAAAGAATTCACAATTAAAATAGAGGCTAATGAACCGTCTAATTAATCTGTTCCCTTTATATTTTTTAAACATTCAATAGTATCTATAATTCATTGATAACTCCTGATATTATATAAATCACTTTTCGCTTAATATATTTTCAAGCTAAAGCTTTTATCTGTTTAAAATAACAGTAAAATTTCTCGGAAGAAAAAGATTAACAACAGAACGACAAAGACGGCGACGACAAAGCCTATTTAAAGATCAAGTTGAAGCACGACAATCACTTAATAAACAAAGGTATCTGAGTACCTGACATGAAAGGCTTGAACAAATAAGACTGCAAATAAGAAAGAAGAATTTAATCATTATAGAATTACAAATACACTAGTGTATCTGACAACAATTGTTAGAAAGTTTTAATAGAGAATGCAATGAAACAAAAGTCTTGAAACCATGTATTGAGATTCAATAAAGCGGAGATAAAGTATTCACAATTAAAATAGAGGCTAATGAACCGTTTAATTAATCCGTTCTCATTATATTGTTTAGAAGTTCAATGGTATTTATAATTAATTGATTACTCCTGGTATTATATAAATAGCTTTTTTCTCAATATCTTTTTAAGTTAAAAATGTTGTGTTTAATATAACATACGGAAGAAAAAGATTAGCAACAGAACGACGACAAAGTCTATTTCAAGATGAAGTTGAAGCAAGACAATCACTTAATAGACAAAGGTATCTGAGTGCCTCACAGGAAAGGCTTGAACAAATAAGACTCTAAACGTAGTAGTAAAAGAACTGATTAATTAAACGGTTCATTTTACTCGGGGATTAAGTTTGTCCAAATGCAGATATTTTATTTTTATAGATTATTAAAACGTCTAAGAGAAGTAATCAGTCATAAATTACTCACGTTGTTTTATCTCCCTTCCCACTATAGATGTGACAAGAAATATATAAATACATACACAGGAAATATATGAATAAATACATATAGATATTTACTATATGGTTTGATTTGGGATTTATCGCCAAAAGGAATGATTCTCGCCCTTTAGTATGCCAAAATGTTTTGATTGACGTTTCTCCATCATGTTCGAATTGGTTTGCTTCAAATGTATCCGTACCTGTGCCTGAGAACATAAGTTTGGCTCAAGTTACAACTTTCAAACGAACCAATGTTTTTCGCGAAACTTGTTAAATTCATTGATCGCTATATATTTAAATTAAACGGTTATATGAAACTTGTGTATACAGAAACCTAGAAATATTGGGCCAATGAAAGGACACAAACATGTTGAATCTGTTAATTCTATTAAATGTGGCTAATTAATTAACATCACGTATTGTTGTCTGGACTACAAGATCTCCTACAGAAGGTATTGAAGGATAGCGAGAAGAAAGGACTAAACGACAATTGCAAGAAAACAGAACACATGGTTGTTAGGAAAAAGAACAGCTCATCGGGAAATTTGAAAATTTCAGAATACCAAACATTTCAATATTTAGGAAGTGTTTTAACAGAGGACGGAAAGTGCGACGTGGAAATCCGAAGGTGCATTGGAATAGCGAAAGATGCCTTTCAAAAGCTATGAAAAGTATTAAGAAACAGGAAAATCAAACAAGTACCAAAATTTAAATATCTAGGAAGTGTTTCAACAGCGGACGGTAAGTGCGACAAGGAAATCCGAAGGTGCATTGGAATAGCGAAAGATGCCTTCCAAAAGCCATGAAAAGTATTAAGAAACAGGAAAATCAAACAAGTACCTAAATTTAAATATCTAGGAAGTGTTTTAATAGAGGACGGAAAGAGCGACATTGATTCACTTAAATATCAGGAAGTAGTGTGACAAACGATTGGGTGTCGCCCTACGTCTTGATATGTAAGTGTAAATAAGACAGCAGGGACCTGAGATGTCGGTGAAATACATTATAGACTTGGGCTACAAACTCCAGAATATTTCTGAGGATAGCTACTGTCACATGCATTTAAGTAAAGCATCATTTTTGTAACAGGATGTCAACTTTTTTAATGAGCATGTGCTTACGTGTGCATTGAGATCTTAGACAACCATCAGTTTTATCAAGCTTTTACTACAGAAATAAAAAAAAAATTCTTCCACTGATTTTGAAACTGTACATAGCAATAGTTTAAGCACAAATAGTGAAGATGTGGTTGTAAATTTTGTGTGAAATGCCATGGCATATGCTACAATTTTGTATAAGATTCGCAATGTTTTAATCAAATTATTATGTGTGCAATCTAGTTTAATTGGAATTATTTTTACAGGAAATGTTTCGAGGGCAACTCAATGTTTTGGATCGAATAGAAACTTACTTGTGCTCTCATTAAGGACAAGAAGGTAGAATTTTGTCAAAGCATTGTACCGCCTACCCAGAATGATTCACCAACTGAATGTATGTCATTTGCCCGAACTACCACCCCAAACCCACCCAGTGAAGACGAGGAAAAAAAAAGAGATCGGTTGTTTTCATTGACACACCTGGAAAGAATGCAACTGAAACAGGAAAAAAAACTTGCAAAATAAAACAAACTTCAAACAAGTGAAAAAGTAGTCAGATATTAAAAAGATAAGTGGGAAGCAATCAAAAACAAAAGGTATAAAAGTCTAGTAAAAAAAAAAAAAAGATTAGGGGTCAATAACAAAATGATAAAAAAGACTAAGGAGCAAAAACATAAAAACGACTAAAAAAAAAAAAAAAAAGGAAAAAAAAACAAAAAAACAAGTGACCAAAAACAAAAGATAAAAAAAGACTTGCCACCAAAACCAAAAGATAAAAAAATCACTAGGTTCCAAAATACAAAAAAAAAAAAAAAAAAAAGAAAAGACGAGGGGCTAAAATCAAAAGATAAAAAAGGAGGAGAAGCAAAAAAAGAACTAGGAGTGATAAACAAAAAGAAAGATTTAAGTGTGATATAAAAAAAAAAAAAAACATGGCTAGGGTAATAATTAAAAGAGAAGAAAAATAGGAGTGATAAATAATAGACAAGAAGAAAATAGAGGTTATGAAAATCTTTTATGTTGGTCATCATGGCTCTCGACAATTTTCTCTCCTTTGTAACTCTTAGTAAATTTTGTCTTTTCGTTATCTCTCCTAATCTCTGTTCTGTTAACCATTTCCACAAGCCCATTAGGCAAGTTATGCCTTGTTTTTCTTTGTGCCTCTTGCCTTCAGTTTGTCCTGTGAGTATCAAGCATTCTTTCTTCATGTACCGAAGAATTTTCAAAATTTTTCTCTTTCTGATGCAAAGTATAAGTGTCCTTATTCTTTCAATTTTCTGTAAAACTTTGTCATTACTCACACGTCCACGGTATTCTCAGCATCCTTCTGTAGAACCACGTTTCTGTTGTTTTAGGACTCTTTATCTGTGAGGAGATTGTCCAGCATTCACTGCCATATAGGAGGACAGATATTTCATAAGAATTAAGCATTCTTTTCTTTGTTTTTAAACAGATTTTCGTGTTTATAATAAACATGAAAAACTAAAGATGATAAAAGAAAAGAAAAAGCTAGGCTGTGATAGGGCTTATTAACAGAAGAAAAAATAAACAGGTTAAAACGTTTTGTGTGTGTGTGTGCAGACTTTTATTCTTGTGGGGAATATATTAATATGCACATTTTTTTTTTAATGATTTCACCTCAAGAAAAGCGGTAATGTCACCAGTACACAGAGGCTTACGGAGAGTAAAAACGAAAGTGAAAGAAAATAAGAAGCATATGGAGGATTGAAAAAAAAAAGACAAAAATGGTTAGGGTTTAAAAAGACAGAAGATGGCGATTGACGTTGCATTTAATTTTTTGAAGATTTTACTTATCAAGGAAGCCATGAAACGGAATAGAGTCCCACAGGTGGGAAGTGCGAGAAAAGAAACCGTTTGAGTAGAAGTGGCAGTTGAATTTAGCTATTTCAAAAGTAAAATGATGGGACCTAGTTGCCAATCTAGTAGTACGCTTAAATTCGTGTAGTCGGGGTACCAGGGAAAAAAAATCTCAGAGTAATTACCAGGAAAATGTTTGTAGAAAAGACAAAGAGAAGCCACTTCACGTCGGTGAGAAAGTGACTGAAGTCGAGATGCCTCATCAGGATCGATTACATTACACACCCTTCTTTGGATTTTGTCAAGAATCTCCGGACATGCAGCAGAAGCACTAGACTAGATATGGCAACTGTATTCAATGCACGGACGAATGGTAGATTTTAAAATGTGCAAGATGTATTCTAATAAAAAAAAAAATAAAAAAATTGGCTCAGATGTAGTTACTGTTCAACTGCACATCAGAAAACAACAGACAATGATTTCTTTGTCAAATTTATACGACTGATAATTTCGTATAGGGCTATTAATCGTCTTTCGTAAGAAGTCAAATTAATAATTCTCTTTTTGGACGCTAAGTTTTTCCACTCATGTTACTTTTATAATTGTTTCCGTTTTATTTAGTGCTGTCATTTTTGCTTTATTTTTTCTTTTTCAATTTTCCCACGTGCATTATCGATGTCCACTCACGTAGAATTTCCCTCATCTTACCAAGTGCTCATTATATTTCTAAAATCCTACCTTATTACACAAATACACTTTCTGTTACTATTATTCTTCTTCTTTGGTTTAAAATTTTATATTTCTCTACCATCCCAATATAGTCATCAAATCTGTAACCACTAACAAGAGAAAGCACTTATAGCCATCGAATTGTATGTACCGACCTATAACCCCATTTTCGGGGTAGGATGGTAAACTCTACTCCGCATGTTTAAATGTTAATATAATAAATTTAGGGTGCTTATCATAATCCCGAATCTTAAAATACCGAGCGTCGAAATCCTGAAGTTTAAAATTCCGAAATTTGAAATCCCGAATGTATAAAATCCCGAAAGATCAGAATCTTGAGATTTAAAATCCGAAAAGATCAGAATCCCGAAATTTAAAATCCTGAAAGATCAGTATCCCGAAAAATAGTCTTTGGGAGAAATTGAAAAAAAAAATTTGGAAATACCTTCAATGTTTCATATGTATAAACACTAAATGGTATTTTGTATATGTTTAGAAATAAAGGTATATCCAAAATTTTCTTTTTCAATTTCTCCCAAAGACTATTTTTCGGGATTCTGATCTATCAGGATTTTAAATTTCGTGATTCTGATCTTTGGGGATTTTAAATGCCAGGATTTTGACATTCGGGATTTTAAGATTCGGGATTATAACTAAAATCCGCAGGGCACCTCGAGATGGTGCAATGGCT
This sequence comes from Acanthosepion pharaonis, assembly GCA_903632075.3. Lineage (NCBI taxonomy): Eukaryota > Metazoa > Mollusca > Cephalopoda > Sepiida > Sepiidae > Acanthosepion > Acanthosepion pharaonis. Next base: position 425,249 of record CAHIKZ030000874.1, read on the forward strand.
GGCAAGCTTGTCTCGCAAGATCAGTTATAACTAAATAGTGAGTTCGATCCCCACTGGGCGCTTCACAATTTCGGCCTTTCAGCGGAAATCTATTCTCCATAGGAATTGCTCGTCATATTTGCGTTTTAATGAATTAATTTGAAATAAAAGCATGAAAAATCTAGCAACTTGCCTCTGTTTACCATATTATGATTGTTTTTTCTTACAGTAAAGTTCACCCTGTATAAAGCCCGGGAACCACTCGAGGTAGAGGGTTATATTAAAGGGGCAGTTTATGCGGATAGGAGAAGAAGATAACGGTTAACCCTAGATTTGAACGTGATCGGGGAAACGTCCTCTTAGCAGTTGGTTTCACAGAGAAGTGGTTTGTGGGAAGAAGCTGTTCGAGTGGAACTCACTTCTCACCGATGGAACACGAAGGGAATGTGGTTGGTTTGCTACAATGTGAGTGGCATGGTGGGTCCTAGCCGTGAAGGTTAGGACTGGCAGAAGCAAGGAAGGTAGTTTGTTTTTTTTTCCATGAAAGTAGCGAGAGAGAGGTGAAAAGCTTGTCACATCCCACCCGTGAGAGACGGGTTGGAGGATGGAAAATAATTTCTTACCCACAAGTACTCCGACATACTTTTGAACCTTATCAAGCCTGGAAAGGGATGACTGGGTAGCTCCCGCCCAAATATGAAAACAGTACTCCATTTTAGTCCTGATCTGGCTCTTGTAAAGATAGAGGATAACATACTGAGTCAGATACTTACTGGAGCGGTACAGGGGGGCGGCCATTTTTCCTGCATCTTTTGCGATGTACGAGTTCCATTTGAGGGCGGGTGTGAATTTAAGACCCGATAGTCTCTCAAGGCACTTGATCGAGACTGGTGGTAGTTCGGAGTTCGATCAGCGGATTATTATTATTATTATTATCATCATCATTATTATTAGTTCTAGTACCAGTACTACTACTACTACTATTCATGGTTTTGTGGGAAGAATGATAATTGGCAATTAGTAGGATCGTTAATTTAGTGCAAGAAAACCAGATTTTCCGGCACCATTGGTTCCAGGAATATGACAGATTGTTCATGAGGTCGGATCAACGGAGGTCACGTATTAACGATTCAATGATGCACCTGTGGCCCACTAATTATGAATCTCACGTATCTCTGCAGCAGCATCGACTGTTAAATGATTTCGCCCGAGTGAATTAGCCGGGTAATCGCTTGATAATCTCCTGGAGTAATGGATAGCGGCCCAGATTGAGGAATTAGAGAGCCGAGTTCGAATCCCAGTCGAATCCATTAAATTCACTTACGTTTCCTCCTCTTCTCCCCCAGCAATGAGTAAATAGGACAGACTGGGTGGCCTTGGATGGCAACTGGTCTACCGCAGAAAGAAATGGCGATCTACTGCGGGAAAAAATCTGCCTCGTCAGTCATGTATCAAGAAACATCGGTGTTCAAGTACGATTTTTTAATCGCCCCCCCCAAGCAAAAACGTAGGGATTACAGGTGGGGTGGGGTAAAGAATGAGAGACATTAGTGGGAAGAATTGAAGAAAGTACAATAATTGAACAGAGTTCAAGAAGATAGAAGATGGCAATTGACGCTGCATTTAAATTTTTGAAGATTGTTCGACACAGGGAAGCAAAGAAACGGAAGGGAGTTCCACAGGTGGGAAGTGCTGGAAAAGAAACTGTTAAGGTAGAAGTGGCGGTTGCATCTAGTTAGTTCAACAGTAAAACGGTGATAGCTAATGCCAATCTAACAACACGCTTAAGTTCACGTAGTCGAGAAACCAAGAGAAAAAAGCTTACCAGAACAGTTCCCATGAAAATATTTGTAGAAAAGACAGAGGAAAGCCACGCCACGTTGGTGAGAAAGTGACTGAAGACGAGATGCCAGGTCAGGATCGATTATAAACACTTTCATAGGATATCTTCAAAGCTTAATACTCAATAATCAGAAAAAATATTATAATTTTATTGGATATTTTAGATTTTTTTAATCATTTCGCCCAAGCAAGGCAATAAAGCCACTAAGACGCAAGGGGGTTACTGAATGTGAGAGAATATAAGAAAAAGAAATTGCCGGATTTTAAATCATAAATCTGAATAAAATTTAGAATAGTTGTGGATTCTTGTATGAAAGTGTATTTTTTAAAGTTTTTAGCAACAGCTCAATTTAAAATGTAAGTTTAATGCTAAACTGGACCCTCGCTTTAAATCGCAGGTATTTTTCATTAGTCCAGAACGTTCATAATTTGAAAGTATGGAAGCATAGATTGAACAAACACTTGTATTTCCTTTTTCTCTGCGATTAAGAACACAATAGACGCTGTTACTGTAAAGACCATCCTTTAATTTTATCTTCTTCCGTTTCCAGAAAAAACTGAATGCAACTTACTCCATTTTTTCTTCTTAGGCTTCTGTACATGTTAGTCTTTCCGTACTTTTCAGGCCTTCCAGACGTTAAGAAGACACATACATTTGCATGAAGAGAGAAAGAAAACCAGGATCTGATTTTGCATTAAATTTACACGATAAATTAAATACGGACACAAAGTGAAGATCTAGTTTGACATTATAGGTAGATTGTAGCCCGAATGTCAACTTTTGTGACACGTCACCCCCCCCCACACTTTTGCTCCTTTCCGATACGTTGAAGGAGGAAATTATTTAAATTTATATATGTCATTAAAAACTATAGGGCTGGCCGGCCGCTCGAGTATGCCTGTCTACTAAGCTAATCCCTGTTGCAGACGTCTGTTCAGATACATTTGTGCTTGTCCAGCACCCACAGAACCCACCTGTGTTGTATACTGCAACTATGTTAAAAATGTCTGGGAAAAAGCGTATCATCTGGTGTGATCAACAACTCGAACAAGGACAGTAAGCTTAAAGCCTCGGTCACGATGACTTATGGTTTCGTGCTAGCGCAAGCATCAACAGCTTCTGGGGAAATTCCATCTGTTCAGTTTTACTTGCAAGGGTTGGGTCAACTCTTGCCAAGGTTTTCAGCCAGTTCTCAACACTTACCGCACTTATCCAGAAGCCACCCCCCACCTGACAAATCGACCGTGGTAAGATTCGATATCAGGTCTCATAGCCCGAATGGTAACCATTCAAAAACGTGTTCAAATTAATAGGTAAAAATTGCAAATGCACTAAAAAATGCATGTTCATATGAGACGATGCACCATGCAACACTGTCTAATATGCAGATCGTAAAGTTGCGCGATTTGTAGGTCGGGAACACGAATCAAGCAGACTTGGAAGTTTAAATATTTGGGAAGCGTCTTGACAGAGGACGGTAAGTGCGACACTGAGATCCGTAGACGTATTGGAATGGCCAAGGACGCATTCTAAAAGGTGGGCAGAGAACTGCGAGACAGGAGGATTTCTTTGGTAACAAAGAAAAGAATACTGAACTGTTACGAGACATCTGTCCTTCTTTACCGTAGCGAATGTTGGACGATTTTCTCAAAGATGAAGAACGGACTCGAGGCGACGGAGATGTGGTTCTACAGAAGGATGCTAAGGATATCATGGACCGAGCGTGTGAGTAGCAATGAGGTCTTAGAGAGGTTGCAAACAAGGTGGAGGCTTATATTAATATCAGGAAGAAGCAGCAGAAGTTTCTGGGACACATAATGAGGAAGGATGGCCTGGAGAATCTGATACTCACGGGTCGAATAGAGGGAAAAGAGAGACAAGGGAAAGCAACATGTGACATACCTGTCGGACTTAAGCAAGTGGATGACAGAACGTGGTCTGGGGGAGAAAGCAGAAGGGAGTAACTTGAGAGCTGCAAGGGATAGAGGGAAGTGGAGGGCCATGATCACCTACATCCTGAAAGGACATGGCACATAAAAAGAAAGAAAGTTGCATGCAGCTCGCGAGCAAGGCAGATTTGATAAACAAAATAAATATATAAATAAAAGTAGAATAAACAAGGCCTATGTTAAAAAACAAACAAACAAAAAGAACAAATATAAATAGGATCGAATAGAAACGCGTCAACCGCACCCTTACAAATTACCAGGATTTCGATTACCACCCAAGCTGTAATTTTAGACACATTTTTAAAGTGTTCTTCTTAACACAACACACTGTATACCTCTTTATTTTTCTCATTCATTAATGAATCAGCTTTTTTGCTAACAGAAAGAAATAAACATGAAGAAAATATTACTTAAAGCCTACTTGAGTGCCTGGGGGAGTTACATAGCTCCTATCATTGGGCTGTGTAGTTTTAGGCACGTACGTATATATATATATATATATATATTTCTTCCTCAAGTGTTATAAATACGGTGCTCAATGTTATGTAACAGAGCTATAAGTATATATTATTTAAACAACATTTATTAGAAAAACATAGCCATGTACATAATATTAGACAAATATTAGTTGATAACACAATAATACACACATTAAAAAGAACCTTCAGATATTGGATGCCATCTACATTAAAACGAAGCAACCCACACTCAACAAAATTACATTTCAAACTAGTCACAACACATTACATTGCATCTAGACATTGGTTCTGTTGTAATACTTCGGTCTCTCGCGTGGTATGACGTCATAGAACCGCATCTTAAACTCACGATCAGCGTCTGATATTCTGCGATCGTTGTTGTCGCATAACAATTTCCTACGTCAAAATAACAAAATATCATCTTTGACGGTGGACATCTTTGTTTTATGTCTGTATAATCACATTCTGACGATGGCTGGTGTGAGCTGAAAACTTAGGACCAAAAAATATCCAAATGCTGGACAATTTTTGTCTTTATTTTCACCAGAAATTAAGACAAACATTCGAACATTAGAACGGGACTTGATCAGACATAAGAGACATTCATTGTTTGTTATATTCAGTAATATATGTTTAAATAATGATCTGCTGCCCCAATACACTAAGTTCAAGTATATACCAGTCATTATTATATTATCGGAAAAGTAAAGGCGGTAACCTTTTATACTTTGATATAGAATAGTCTTTTCGCAGAATCATTTTTGATTTGTTATTTCTTTGTAAACGAACGAAATTTATTTTCGTTCATACAACCAGGAATTGAAATTGGCTTTGCGTCATCATTGCGCTACGACTTTAGCTCCAAACCCTAAAATTATTGCCAGACTCGCCGCCCTTAATCAGTTATTTTTAATCATTTCACCCCAAGCAAGGTGGTAATGCCACTAGGATGCAGGGTGTAAAAGAGTATGTGAAGTCTTTAGTGAGCAGAAATGATAATAAATAACAATAGTGCGTTTAACTGTTACGTAATATCAAATCACTTATATGGCAATGAACGTTCAACAATCTCCTTACAGATGAAGAAGAGACTTGAAACGATAAAGGTTTTTTCTGTTGACGAATGCTGAGAATACAATTGGAAGAATAGATGATCTCTGAGGAAGTGTCACGAAAAATAGGTTTTTATCTTAATCATTTCACCCCAAGCTAGGCGATAATGCCACTAAGACGCAAGGTGTTAGAGGGAATGAAAGAGAATGAGAAGACCTTAATGAGGAGAAACGAGTAAAAGGTTGGTTCTTTTGTTTAGTGGCATATCAACACCTCTATGGGATATTTAATACCGAAATCGAAATATGAAGACTCAAACTTTATTCAAGAGAAATACATTATTTTATGATTAAATTATAATTACTTAATTGCGTTTTCTTTTTACAAATAATCCTGCAAAATCAAGAGGAGTGAAAACTTGTTTCTCCTTACAAGAAATGAGATTAATCATAGCAAATTGTTTTTTTTTGTTTCTATGACATTGTATGCCATGTTTTTATGTTTTTATTTTTTTTAATCGGTATCACCCCATGCAAATCAGTAAAGCCTCGAATCTATCTTACATGTCTATAAGTCATCCATTCGTCCATGTTTAGAATATTGCTGCCATATATGGTCCGGTGTCCCTGCGATTTACCTGGAGCTCCTTGATAAGATCCAAAGAAGAATCAGCAATATTATTGGTCCTGATCTGGTGGCTCGGCTTCAGTCACTTGCCCATCGCTGTAAAGTTACTCCTCCGTGCCTTTTTTTTTTTTTTTTTTAAATACTTTCATGTTAACTGTTTGGCTAAGCTCTTTGTTATGGTATTTAAGGATTGAGGGGGTTTCATTAGTAACATTATTCTGTTTAGTTTCATGTAAATACATTGTATTCATATTGTAAATACTCATTAGGGATTTTTTAAATTGTTGTTTTATTTCCCTTCCCCCACAGGAAATGAATTGTACATATGGGGACTAGTTAGTTTTTTTTCATGGAGATAATGAGATATTATGGTGGATGTAGTAAGAAAGGTAAGTAAGAATGCGTTGTTTTGGTGTTAAGATTATTGTTTGTATGTTTGGGTTCAGTGTTTGCGGCTAGCTAAGTTTAACATTAAGACAGATGAAGACCGTCCTTTTACCCATTCCCCCTTTTGGCCTTGTGCCACATTTTGTATATATTACAAATAAATATCACTCTTTGCTATGGTAGGTAGACTTTTTGAATTTCAGCGCAATACTAGACTGGCGGTGAGATCTCATCAATTTACAGTTGAGTTAGCCTTAACCTTAACTTTACGCTAACAGTTTTTTTTCTCGCACTTCTCGCTCGTGGAACCCTCTCCCGGCTTCATGCTTTCCAGCCAACTTTAATCTGCAAAAATCTAAATGCAACGTCAATCGCTATCTGTTGTCCTCTTGATTACTCTTTTCTCTTCCCACTCATTATTAATTTTTATGTTCCTAATTCCTCCACACCCTGTAACCCCTTGTCTTAGTGGTTGTACTGCCTTTCTTGGGGTGACAATGCAAAGAAAAAAAGAAAAAAAAGCCCCCCCCCCCATAAAACAAAACAGGGAAGCAAGATATCAGAAGGGAGTTCCACATGCGAGAAAGAAATTATCAGCATCAGACATACTGTTATATCTAGCCAGCTCAACGACGAGACCTAGTCGCCAATCTAGTAATACGCTTGAATTCCTCTAGTCGAGGAACCATGAAGGTATTTACATAGTTATTTTCCAAGCGTAACTTAGAGGTGGCACAAGGCCGAAAGTATGGGGCATCTAGTGAGGATCGAACTCACTTTTCAGTTGTAACTGCTCTAGCGAGACAAGCTTGCTAACCATTACACCACGCCGAGGTACTTGTATAGCAAAGACAGAGGGAAAGCACATGACGTCGGTGAGAATGTGATTTAAGTCGAAATGACAGGCCAGGATCGATTACATTACAGACCATTCTTTGGATTTTGTTAAGAATCCGAAGATATGCGTTATATTGTCAATGGAATCTTGTTTATTGGTTCTGGTGTGCACGTGGCATATAAATTTATTTTTATTTTAAAATGGGAAATACCAAAGTTCTTGATAATAACATAATTATAACAATAACAAACTAGTGTTTTTTTTCCCTTCCAGGGACGGGCATTTGAAATCATGATTAGTTTTTGTATTGGTCAAATGATATAGAGATATTTCCTATTTAAGTAAACAGAGAATCGCTGCAGTCAACTGGGCTATTTTTTTTTAAGTGCATCTGTTAACGATATGCGGGTGGTGTAATAGATAGCGGTTCAGAATGAGAACTCGGAGAGCCAAGTTCGAATTCTAGTCGAGTTCATTATATTAACTTACACGTAAGTACTCTCGAAAAAAGTTATGAATCCATCATTTTTTCCTACCCCAGCTATCGGTTAAATATCAGGGTTGACTGTGGTCTCACGTCGTGGTTGGTTAATAACACACCCAGATTTACATCTCTTTGACCCAATGAAAGAGTCACTGAGGGGCAAACGTTATGGTGGTGATGAAGAATTGAAAATTGGTGTAAAATATTGGCTAAATAAAAATATGGGTTAAAAGATGGAGAGGCATTCATTAATCTGTAGCGTGTCTTTGGGTAAGTAGATCTGGCGAGGCCTATCTCTTTACAGGTCAAATAGTAGCTGATATCCTCCATCTTGAAGGTTCTTCTTGGTCACAGGAAAATGGCCATTGATTCCATCTGTCGAATTATCTACCCTGGCGGTTCCATCAGTCAAGAAAATCACCCACCTTGCCGTACCGTGTTATCATCGCACTGGCTGCATATATAATGATTTTCTAAGCACTGCTTAGATGTGGCACAAGGCCGGAAGTATGGAGCACCCAGTGAGGATCGAACTCACTACTCAGTCGTAACATATTCTAGCGAGACAAACTTGATAACCATTACACCACGCCGAGGTGCCCCCTGGCTTAGATGCGGCACAAGACCGAAAGTATGGGGCACCCAGTGAGGATTGAACTCACTATTCAGTCGTAATTGATCTTCAAGACAAGCTTTCTAATCATTACACCACATCGAGGTGCCCAACTGGCTGCATATATAGCTCTGGAGCCAAGTCACCCTATTGTGTTAGATGCCGCTAACCCAGATTACAGATAATATTATAATAATAATTATAAATGACTTGTCTAATGACGTTTGTTTACCCGATGTAATGTATAAAAGAATATATATATATATATATATATATATATATATATATATATATATATAGATAGATAGATAGATATATATAGATAGATAGATAGATATAGTAATGATACAATATGGTAATCCGTATGGAATTTCCAGGAGCTTATAGATACAGGGAGAGCCCTATGTCAAAAGACAGGGCTAAATTATTATTAATTGAAGAATATCAAACACGTAAAATCCCATAGGTAATAATTTTATAAGGTTCATCTTGGTCATGGGCAATGGCCATTGAGATTATTACCTAAGCTTTCATGAAATAAAAATTATTACGTATGGGATTTTAAGTGTTCGATATTCTTTAATTAATAATCTCTCTCTCTATATATATATGTATGTATGTTTATCTATATCTATATCTATCTATCTATATATATTTATGTGTGTGTGTGTGTCTGTGTGCGTGTGTCTAAGTGTGTGTGTATATATATGTGTGTGTGTGCGTGTTTGTGTGTGTGTGCGTGTTTGTGCGTGTGTGCGTGTTTGTGTGTGTGTATATCGTAGCTGTCCTCTCGGTTTCGAGCGTGACCACCTCCTTTATTTCATGTCCTCACCCCCACTCCCCTCAAATTCTATGTATTCGCAGGTGACTCTTCAGGCCAGCCAAACTGCGACAAATTTTGCCACAGAATTGGCATACCCAATCAGTTTTGTTCACAGTGACATTATTCGGGTGCACACTAGGTTTTGCACATTTACGCAAATGGCTTTAAAGCCGGCAAAAGATAGGCACAATTTTCCGCATATGTCACAATTAACGTGGTGAATTTGTGTATATATATATATATATATATATATATATATTTTGTGGGTCAGTTCTAAAATTTTCATATTATTAGGATCCACTTGGATTATATACTAAAGGATTTTTTTACCTTGTTATATATATATATATATAATAAGGTAAAAAAAATCCTTTTTATATATAATCCAATATATATATATATATATATATATATATATATATTAATCGGTATCACCCCAAGCAAGGCAGTGCACCCACTAGCAATCAAGGGCTTACAAGGAGTGGCGGAATTAGGAACAGAAACATTAGAAATGAGGACAGTCGATAGTGCTTGATATTGCATTTATATATATATATATATATATAGGTATATATATATATATATATATATATATATATAGGTGCATATATATATATATATATATATATATATATATATATATATATATATATATATATATATATATATATATATATATATATATATATATATATATATATATATATATATATATATATATATAGGTACATATATATATGCCATTCTACGAGTGCTTGTACTATTAGTATCCTGTAACCGAATGCTACCAGCCGCACGATTGGCTCATCGGTAGCTAAACTACTTTCCTACCTGGCTTTTCTGGTAAAGAGAGTAGCTAGACACCCTGCAAGATTACGAAGCCGAAATAAAAATGTTGTTCTTACTCAACTTCTTTCCTCTTATTCTGCTCATGAATTAGATGAACAAAAGGAAACACAAAACAAAAAAAGATAAACCAAAATCTACTTTTAGAATATTTTAGTGGCATATTTAAGCGAATACTGTAAGTAGTGAAGGCACTGTTGTGCGTATCTCTATAACTGAGTCTTGCATACTAAATAGAATTAGAGTAACGACAATAAACAAATGACCGAATTGTCACTTAGTTTAAATAAGTCATTGTGGTTCTATAATTAGAATAGAAGTATATGTTCTGCACTGTCTCCCTTTAGACTTGATTGTTGTAATCCCTTTTTAAGTGCGAATGTTTACAATTCACTCTAATGACTCATTTCCCCTAAATTCAAGTACATTTCAATGATGAAATTATGTGGCAAGTGTAAATAAGTATATATTTGTGTATTTAGGCAGCAATCCTTCTTTCATGAACATTTTATTGAATACGACAGACGAGGTGGACAGTTTATTATATAATTTATCATCTGAAAAGAAAAAAAATTATTCGATCAGATGAGAAATTGTATAAAAACTAAATCAAAGCACCTTGTCTGTCGTATTCAAAAGAAATATGTATAATATATATATATATATATATATATATATATATATATATATATATATATATATATATGTGTGTGTGTAAAAAAAAACCAGACCACTTTGAGTTACATTAGTTATAATTTATTTCCAGAAATATTATTTCTGATCTTCAGACTTCAATTTCAAGGGTGAAAAAATACCCTTGAAAGTGAAGTCTGAAGATCCAAGAGAAAAATAAAATCTCTGGTGAAATAAATTATAACTAATGGAAGCTTAAAGTGGTCTAGTTTTTCTTTAAATTAAATTATTCGTCCTGACTTAACATTGAGCTCTCAGGATTTCATCTTCCTTGAGATTATCCATACGGATTACCAAGATTTTCGTTACTTATATATATATATATATATGCGTGTGTATGTATCGACAGCAACTTTTCATTTAGATGAGTATAATTGTATACGACAGAAAATCAGTGGTGGACAGGGTCTAAAAATATTGTTTACCAAATGACAAAGAGGGCCCACCCACAACTACAATGTTATCATTTAATTGTCATAACTAATAAATAAAATTTAAAAAATACATATGGATAAAAATTATATTAAATTAAAAGTTTTGTGGAAAAAACTGTATTTCATAGTAATTATAGTGTACACCTACTGTACTGTTACTAGTAGTAATTAACAAATGGAAATATATATAATTTATTTTTTTAAATTTATGTAATTTTAAAATAGTTTACTGCACAATTTACACATTAAAAGACAGTTCAAAAGCGCAATAGAGCATTGTATGTAGTCCACTATATTAAGGGCAATCATTTGCGTTTACTAATTGATTGTGTGAATGAGCCAATAATTGCTTCTGCTTCCAATTTATCTAACAATTCCTTTGCAATGAATAACATGTTTGATTCTAAATTCTCTTCAGACAGCGAATTTCTTAACCTTGTCTTTATGATCTTTAGTTTTGAAAATGACACATTGGACATGAGTAACAGATAGAGTGCAGATGGCTTTAAAAAGTTCTTATTACTTTTTATTACTAAAACAGTTGTCTGGTTTGTTTCTTTATTGCATTTTTATTTGATATGGGGGTACGAGTATAATTGCTATCGGGCAAGCTGAAACCCTGGTGAGTCCAACTCTGCAGAAAAGTAATACTTAATAAATATTTTTATATAGTTTATGTTGTTTTCGTAGGTGGGAACAGAAGAAGATTGATTGATCTGTTCGCTTCTACGAAATCAACATAAACTACATAAAAAAAATTAACCACGTATTCATTGTCTAGTGCAGCGTCTTTCAAACTTTTTTTTATACTGCAACCCACAGCAAGAACCCAAGAACCACATTTTGCATTGTGACCCATTATACGTACGTGTCATAATTCAAAGACAAACTCTGTTCACTAAATTACTTTATTTATTATCGACAATTTATATGTATACTAGCAGTAGAGCCCGGCGTTGCCAGGGGATGTAACAGTAAGAGATAGATCAAGTATCGACCATCATAAAGATTGAAAAATAAAATTGACAAAGACACGCATGTCTTAATTAGTTTTTTTTTTTTTTTTACGAATTGGTCAAACCCAAACTCAAACAAAAACATTGTTTTCAATCGTTATGAGTCTATCGATTGAACAGAATTTTATTATAAACAATTGTCTTGTAAATGGAATTTTAAAAGCATTCTGAATGTAAAAATAAAGAAAAAAGTGTGCAAGACAATAAGAAACACTACCTGTCAAAAAAAGTGAAGTTTTGTTGAAATCGGTTGAAAAATGTAGGAAATCCGATCTCATATATAAACGAACACACACACACACACACACACACACACACACACACACACACACACACACACACAACCTGGGTGTTATAATAAGTATAACTCGATATGAGTTGTCCCCCTTTCATTCTGGCGACAGAATCGTGTTTTATCGTGTTTTCAAATTGATTTCGTGCAAAAACAATTGTGTTTTTCCAATTTTTGGCGCTGTCAGAACCACCTCAAGGTAATTTTACGTAGTCCTGTGAAGTTTTGTTGAAATCAGTTGAAAAATGTAGGAAATCCGATCCAATATATAAACCTACACACACACACACACACACAAACACAGATGGATTTATTTGTATTATCTATATGTATGAATATAAATTTATCACTTTTAGAAAAACAAATTTAAAGGAAATTCTGATGTGAAGGTAAAGTAAATAATATTTAATATTCCAACCATATTGAAAGTATTCCTCACTGTGGTGTTGCTACTTTTATCTTATGAGTTGTCTCAAAAGAAGTCAACGTTTGCTTGCTGAGGTTGTCATCTTTAACAACGTTCAAGGAAGTTGAATTTTTAAATGTATCTGTTAATGTTGATGGTCTTCCTGTTCCTTCATCGTTCTTCTTTCTTTTTTTTTCCCAATGATTTAACGATCCATCATTAGGGTTGCTTCTGAAATCTTCAAATAGCACAAGTTATAAGTATTACAGGGATAAGTTAAAAAAAAAACCCAACTAGCCCGTTTTTAAATTTCGCCGAAACAACAGCCACCCACTGAAAATTTCGAGATTACAAATGAACACAGCATAACATCTTACTACCGCAGAAAGAATGTACCCATACTCGACTTCGAAATTGGGTCGGGAAATTAACTTTTAGCCCTGACTTCAGATTCAACTGAATTATTCAACAATCTTAACGGCTTTCAGCGGCCACGAAGATGCACACCTTCGTAGCTAAGTTTGGCGCAAGGTCTCTTTGTGAGAGTAAACTGACGTCACTCAACGAATTTAACAAAAAAGATACATAAACTCACTGAGAACGTAATATATATATATATATATATATATTAAAAAATAAAATATAATTCGAGCTTACCTAAGTGAAAAAAAAATAGTGATGATTTATGAGTGCTATGCAACGTTTGAGTTGTTTATATTCAGCACTTTGTTTCGCTTGCGTATTTTTCCCTCCTATTTTTATTTTTTGTCGCGACCCATTTTATTTATATCGGGACCCACTGAAGGCTATGGATCCACAGTTTGAAAAACCCTGCAACGTATTTAATAATACTTGTCTTTCTCTTTCTCTTTCACTCTCTCACTTTCTCTCTATCAGTCAGTTTGCATGAAATTAGGAGCAGTGGATTCTGATATTATTGTACTAATAACATTAGTATACTATGTTATATTTAAACTCTGCTGACTTTAGTAATGCCCCCCCCAAGTCTATTTTATATTTTAAGCTTTTAGCTTATTTTAAGCGTGTATTTTTACTATTTGTGTGAGTGTTTGTGTGTGTGTGTGTATAGATATTTAAAATTTGTGTATTTAGGCAGCAATCCTTCTTTCATGCACATTTCATTAAAAACAACAGACAATGTGCTTTTATTTAGTTTTTTATACAGTTTCTCATGCGGTCTAATAATTTTTTTTTCTTTTCCAATGATAAATTATATAAAAACTATATTTGGGCAGCAAACTTTCTTTTAAACATCTTTCGTTAAATATGACAGACAAGGAAAATTTAACTAATTTTTATTTAATTTTTCCAGTGTCCTTACATTTTATCCCTTTGGTGGGGTTAAATGGGGTTGGCAAAATTGTCCTTATTTAAGAACGCAGGAAAAACGTTTGAATGTCATATTTAACGATATATATATATATATATATATATATATATATATATATATATATATATATATATATATATATATATATTATTTTACTTTTTTAAGCATTACATCCCCAAAAAGCGGGATGCCACTAGCACGCAAGGGGTTACAGAGGGTAGAGAACAAAAGTAAAGAGGCGTGTTTGGGGAGAGGATAAAGAGAAGGACGGTGAATAAGATCAATGCATCAGAAGATGTCGATTGACATTACACTTGAATATTTGAAGATTATAGTTATTAGGAAAGCAAGTAAGAGGAAGAGAATTCCACAGACGGGAAGTGCGAGAGAAGCTGTTCGAGTAGAAGAGACGGTTACATTTAACAGTTTTGACAGCGAAAGAGTGGGACTGAGATGCCAACCTAGTAGCTCACTTAAATTCATGCAGTCTAGGAACCAGCAAAAGCAAAAGTTGCAGTGGAAGTACTTATAGAAGAGACAGAAAGAAGCCACGGCACACCTGTGAGAAAGCGACTGTAGACTAGATGCCAGATCAGGACCTATCACATTGCATATCCGTTTCTGGATTTTGTTGAGGTCCTTGAGACTTACAACGGTGGAACCAGACCATATATGTTAGCAATATTCCATGCAAGGATGGATGGTTGATTTATAGAGTTGAAAGATGGACTCAGACGAGACAAACTTTCTGGCATGACACAGAAATCCAGCTTTCCTTGCGGTAGATGAAGCAATTGACTCTATGTATTTGTTCCACCTCAAATCAGCGGCCAGCGTGAGACCAAGCAGGCGCAACGAGGCACTCTCATGGAGTAGGGTATCAACCATTCTGATGGGAGGCAGGGAGCGTTCTCTGCGGTGGGTAAATGAGAGTAGTTTCATTTTGGAGGCATTGAAGTTTACAAGCCATATCCTGGTCCAGTCAACCACAAATTGGAGGTTCTTTTCGAGTCCGGCGACACCAAATTTACTATTGGGGCAGGAGTAAATAGTAGTGTCGCCCGCGTAGATGCCTACTTGGGAACCTGATGACATCGGGAAGGTCGTTAATGAAGATCAGAAACAGTGTAGGACCCAAGATAGAGCCTTGGGGAACACCTGCGTTCGTGATAAAGTAACTGGAAGAGAACCCGTTTAGGACGACGTTCATTTCACGGTTTGACAGGAATGATTGTATTAAGTCAAATAATCGTCGGGTAATGTCGTATCCCTGATGCTTTGAAGAAAACCGACATGTCAAACACTATCAAATGCTTTAGAGATATGTCTAGAGCAACGGATCGAGCTTCTCCGTTATTGGGAAGTGCTTGCTATACAGATTCAGTTAAGGCCGTGAGCACGTCAGCAGTAGATCGGGCAAAGCGGAAACCATATTGCTTGTCGGAGAGCAGATCATGGGAAGAAAGGTGCTCAACCACTTCGGCGTTGATTAAAACCTCGAAAACTTTATCGAAGAGTGGTAAGAGAATGATAGGAAGGTAGTCAGATGGGTCAGAATGGTCTCCAGAGTTCTTAAAAACAGGTACAACAGATGAGGACTTCCAACAAGCTGGAAAGCAAGAGTCTGTGAGGCAGTAATTGTATAGTTTTGAGAGGACAAGAGCCAGTTCAGGAACACATTTCTTCAGGACAATGATCGGTATCCAGTCCCCACCACTAGTCTAATTTAGAGATGATGTTCGATACCATCGCTGGGGTTATCTGCATCTCAATCAGTAGAGCCTTAGTTCTGAGGGGGAAATCGAGTGTGAGTCTAGCGTTGAATTGGATGAGAATTTCCGGGAAAAGCATTCAGCTGAAGAAGATAGGACCTCAAATTGGTTGAATAATAGAGGTATTGTGGGCTTGCTGTTGTTCAGCACGCTCTTGCAGAACCGCCAATAATTTTTAGAACCAAACTTATGGGAAGCCATATGTTGTTTCATTCTTTCGGTAAAGAGTAACTTTGCTTCATTGAGGACATGCTTGCACTCATTACGGGCAGTGACAAAGAGATGTCTGTTGCAATCAGACATGTCACTACAGTACAGATGGAAGTAATGATTCCTGTGGGCAATAGCAGTTGAGCAAGCAGCTGAGAACCAAGGGGAGGAACGTGATTTCACTTCATATTTTCTTGTGGTCATGAAAGCCTCGATTACAGCTTTTACCCAGGATGAGACCTCAGATACACATTTTGGACGGGGAGACTAAAAACAACATTCCAGGGGACATCACGTAGGAAATCACGGAACGAGTCCCAGTCTGCTCGTTGATAACAGAAAGACGTTCTGTTGATGGGAGATTCTTTACTGGGGGAGGAGTAGAAGGAAATGTTAAAATACCCAACGGCATGATCAGAGTTGCCAAGAGGACAGAGCTGCATGCCCCAACAAGACTCTAGGATGGAGGTAAAACAGATGAAGAAGGGAAGCCTTACCATCATGGTTACTGGAGAGATGCGTAGGAAAGTCAAACATTTGTGTGAGAGATTGAGTGATTGAAAATTTAAGGGTTTATGCCAGGAAGGTTAGTGTTGGGGCCACCCACCTTCTCAAGAGAATGGACTGATCTCTCTACAATATAGGACAGTGCTAGAGAGTTCTGCGGAGATCTAAGTGATCAGGGAAATCAGGTGACCATCACACTTCCGTCTCTCTACCGGAAGATACCGTTGGACTTTAGACTCTTGCTGATTGTTACTACTAACCTGCATTCGTTTACTACTAATCTCTCTGTTGTAAATACCTCTTCAAATATACCAGTATTTTTCCCTACGTATGTGTTTGTCCTTATTTCAACACACGCACGCGGAAACACTCCCAACATCTCAACAGTTAGTTATGGAGTGTTTATGAATTTGGATGAAATGAGGATCAAATATGTATTAGAATCCGACAGAATGATAGAAACAAAAGGGAAACGTATATAAATTTAATATGTTTTGGTTTTATTTAAGCATATTTAATTTCTGATGAAGCTTAAATAAAAGTTAATTGATAAACATTTCCTATTTGTTCTATATACTATCACACACACACACACACACACACACACACATACATATATATGTATATTAGGCAGCAACAATTAATTTGAACAGATTTTCTTTAATTCAATCGGTAATGTTTGTTTAATTTTTATTGTATTTTTCCAATTTTCGAATAAACCAATATTATTGATAATTTGCCCAAAGTTCAGTTATTCATTTTGTTTTTATTTGGTTACTTTCAACTGTCTTCGTCATTATCAAGAACTATGTATTGTCTCTATGGTAGACACTATTTTGTTGGGTGGTATTTTTTGAATCAGTACAAATCAAATTTAACTCAATTATAGGCGTTTCGTATAGCTAACCTCCTGTATAAAACAGTTTTACAGGGCCCAACTGCATCGAAAGAGAATGCAGTAAATGTTTTATATTATTATTATTATTATTATTATTATTATTATTTTATACGCATATTAAACATTTTAGACATACTTTAAATTAAACTATCCTGTGATGAAATATATTTTATTTAAAGTAGCTTGTTTCTTTATATAATAATAGCTTCGAATCTTGTTTTTCCTTGGTGTGAGTATTATATAGTATTTTGGTATTATGTACTAATATTTACCTTATGTTAATATTTGTATCTTGGCTGTTTGTATATATATATATATATATATATATATATATATATATATATATATCAAGAGGATAAAATCCAGGTAGAGCTCTATGTACAAAAAACACAGCAAGAATATAATATAAAACGCTCAAACACTAATATTTCATGGTTATAATTTATTATATTGGAATCTTAATCACCATACAATGCATCATCATCAGACGTATCTGCAATATATATATATATATATATATATATATATATATATATATATATTGCGAACAGAGAAATTTATAACAACTGGCCTAGAGATGCCTCAGTAGAAATTTTCAAAAATGTTAGAAAAAGGAGGGAGTGGAAAAGCTATTTTCGCCTTGGTTAGGTCGTTAGGTATGTCAGAATGAACGACAAATCTGTTTGAGTATGTCTATGTGTTTGTGTGTGTGTGTATGTGTTTTATATTAAAATCGTTAATATCTGTTTGCTAGGTTGGTGTCTTCTGGTTGGAGTGAAAGAACAAAACTGCGTTTGTTTTTGTTTTTGTCTTTCATTCTGAGCTGAAGACGCCTACCTAACTATGTATAGAAGTCGGAACGTGTTGTCAATAAAAAGGCTTTTCTACTGTTTGATTTCTATTGTCTGCGTTCTGTATCCTATAAACACGCTATTCACGATTTTATCGCAAAAGTTCGTTTTGTAACAAATGATCTCAATAAAATAAACATTTCTTACTTGATAACAACTATATTGTTATTTTCGCGATAAGATCTCGTTTTCTTATATACCAACGTTATCAGATGTAAAACATTTTTCATGGCAGCGAAGCTAAACAATGTAGAAAGAGGTTAAGAGTAAACCACTCTGAGTGTGTGAAGGCCAGAGATCAACGCTCACGCGCGCTCACACGCACGCACGCACGCACGCTCACATGCACGCACGCGCGCTCACATGCACGCACGCACGCGCGCTCACATGCACGCACACGCGCTCACATGCACATGATTTCCCAATTCGTCAGGCATATATGGCAACTCAGCAATATATATATATATATATATATATATATATATATATATATATATATTTATATTTGAATAAAAACAGACCACATTAATACGTTTTTTATTCAAACATATCTGCTCTGAATTTTACATGTTTTTTATTCAAACATATCTGCTCTGAATTTTACATTGAGCTCTCTGGATATCATCCTCCTCGGGTCTACCCATACGGATTACCTAAGTTTGCATAAACTATATATATATATATATATATATATGCGCGTGTGTGTGAATTATAAAAAAGTTTTATTTAAAGAATGTTACGAACACTTCCAAGACAATGAAAGATATAGTTATGAAGATAAATAGATGACAGGATTTATGAGGTGAGATGATTGCAGTATGGGAAGAGCTGCATTGGCGAAACATATCGAAATTTAAAAGTCCCCATCTACGAACATAACAGAGATCGGTTGGATTTTTCTGCAAAATATATATAATAGTCTCGGCCCGTCTATTTGTAGCTCAAAGGTATTAGACTAATTTTAGAAAGAGAGGATATTAAAGTGACCCCTATTGGTGGGGAAAGTGGACGTTAATATTCACCAGTTTTCGGTGGGAGGATGTTTAATTTCAAGCTACAATAGAATTCATTGATGATAATGCGTTTCACACCTTAATTCTAAATTGTGGAGGACTATTTACAAGCTTTTCATTGATGCCAGCAATCGCATTTTCCAGTCTTGATAGAGTTCAAAATCGTCTCCGAGTCCTTGTTGGAGAAGAATTCTTTTCCACACTCCAACATCTCTCTCACAGGTGGGATGTGGTGAGTCTCTCACTTTTCTATCGCTACTACCATGGAAAGTGCACGGATGAACTGCATTTCCTGGTTCCACCAGGTCTGACCTTGACGGCTAGGTCCCGCCATGTCACTTACATAGTAGCAAACCATCCTCATTTTATTCGTAAGCCATCGACAAGAAGTAAGTTTAACTCAAACAACTTCTTCCCGCTAACTACTGATCTGTGGAACAAACCCCCAAGAGGATGTTTCTTAGATCACTACAGTCTTAACCTGTTCAAGTCTAGAGTCAACAGTTATATTCTCCTATTCATATAAACTACTCTTTAATGTAAACCTCTACTTCGAGTGGCCCCTTGGCCTTGTATAGGGGGAATCTTACTGTAAAAAAAAAAGAAGCTTTTAAAATATAGGTACACCCTTAATCCAAAGATTCTTTTTTTTTTTTTAAAGAATAGCTACAAAAATTCGTTTGGTGATTAATTTGGCGATAACTGATTTTAATATTTATGTGAGCATATTTTTCTAAGTTTGTTTTCAAGTCAGTCAGTTATGCGCCTTGCATAATTCGCGCGTAGGCGATAATGTACCTTTCGATACGTGACGAGGCAGATTTTTTCTTCCCGCAGTGGGTTGCCATTTCTTTCTGCGGTAGACCAGTTGCCATCCAAGGCTATAGAGCCCAGTCTGTCCTGCTAAGAAGAAGATTCATACCTTTCCCAAGGGTATTAGCACGTAAGTGAATGCAATGGATTCAACTGGAATTCGAACTCGGCTCTCCGATTCTTCAGTCCGAGCTTCTATCCATTACTTCACCGTTCATCCTCGAGGATTTAACTTCAAAACTTTTGAAGGAATAACAGAAAAAGCAGATACATAAAACAATATAAAGGATGGATAACGATTTCATTGATACAGTAGCACACGAGAAAGCAGTCAAAAGACACGTATCCCTGACAACACCATTGTCACTAAAAGCCGAATGAAAATCATTTCTTTTAGGTAATGGAGAGGAAGTTTTAATGTTTTCATACGTTTTGGCCTACAATATGAAATATATTTCAATTAAAAAAGCGTAGATATAGCTCAAATTTAATCAACATTTCCTTAGTCAATCGCTTAACCTTCCACAAATTGTCACAAAAATTCAATGATAATTCTTGGATATACTGTGTGGACAGACAAACATTGGTAAATGCATAAATTAAGTTCAACGTCGTTGACAGTGGTAATACTATTCCTAATCTATGTGACATGCCCGTTCAGGACATTAGCGATCATGGCGTTCCACAATTTCCTGTCTTTTGTAGTTCTTCGTAAATTTTGTCTTTTTGCCACCCATCTACACAAGCTCGTTAGGTATGTTACGCGTTCTTTAACTCTATCAATATGTCCTGTGAGCATCAATCTTTCCAAACCCTCTTTCCTCATGATGTGCCCTAGAAATTTCAACTGACTTTTTTCTGTTATATAAGTGTCTTTTTGTTTCCAATTTCACTAAAACTTCGTCGTTGCTCACATGTTCTGTCTATGGAATTCTCAGCATCCTTTTGTAGAACGAGGCTTTTCTTCGTCTGTGATGAGATTGTCCAGCATTCACGGCCATGTAGGTGGGCCGATCTTACAGTACTTATTTTCTTCATTTCTAACGAAATTTTCCTCTTTCTTAATACTTTGTTTAGCTTTTGGAATGCATCTTTCGCTATCCAGTGCGCCTACATATTTTTGTGTTGCACTTCCTGTCCTCTGTTAAAACACTTCCCAGATATTTAAATTGTTTGTAAACGTTTGATTTTGCTATTTCCGATTTGTAATTTGCATGTTGGGCCATTCCTTTTGCTGACGAACATAATAAGATTACTCTAATAAGATTACTCAGACGCTCCTCCATGTTGAGCGTCAGACATATCATATGTTCCGCTACATCTGTTTCTGGTTAATTCAGCTAGAGTGTGTGTTCCATTCACTCATGTCTAATGGTCGCCATCTTAAATCTGAAAGAAATTGCAGGAGGAGGAGGAAAAGGAAGAGGAAGATGTGTAAAATGACGATGAAGGAAGATCGTTTTAATCATTTCACCCCAAGCAAGGTGATAATACCACTATGGCACTAGTTACATTCTACCAATCAGACCCCGAACGACCGCCAGTCACGATGAACAGTTGTCCCATTGAGGAGGCAATGTCTCTTGAAAGAATATTGGGTCTCAAACTCACACTCGACCTCAAGTGGAACTTATATATACGTTCCATCGCTAAAGATGCAGGAAAACGATCGGCTTTCTGTACCGTTTTAGTAACTATCGGATTCTTCATGTTAGCCTCTAACTTTATGAGCTAGATCAGGCCGAAAACGGAGTACTGTTGCCATATTTGGGCGGAAGCTATCAGGACCTCACTTTCCGGTCTTGATAGAGTTCAAAGCGTCTCCGTGTCCTTGTTGGAAAAGAATTATTTTCTATCTTCTAACCTCTCTCTCACAGGCGGGTTGTGGCGAGTCTCTTACTGTTCTATCGCTACTTCCATGAAAAGTGGTCGGACGAATTACGTTCCTTGGTTCCACCAGGTTTAACCTTCATGGCTAGGACCCGCCATACCACTTACATAGTTGCAAAACATCCTCATTCTCTCCATATTCCATCGGAAAGAAGTAAGTTCCTCTCAGACAGCTTCTTCTCGCGAACCATTGCCCTGTGGAACAGACTCCCAAGAAGATGTTTCCCCGATCACTACAATCTTAACCTGTTAAAGTTTAGATTTAACCGTTATCTTCCCTTACTATCCATATAAACTACCCGTTAACATAACCCTCGAGAGGCCTCGCGCCTTGTACAGTGTAAAACATAATGTTAAAAAACAGCACAAGGGGCTTACAAGGAGTGGAAGAGAACGAGAGGACTTCACTAAAGAGAAAGGACAATAAAGAAACGATTTCAGGAAGACAGAAGATGGCGATCGGCGTTGCATTTACATTTTTGAAGATTGTAGTTGGCAGAGTAACTGTTAGAAGGGAATGAAGATATAAAGAGAAACGTCAATAGGGAGAGTGAGAGTAAGAGATAATGAGTGAGAAAGAAAGAGAAGAATTGAGACACCTAAGGAAGGGCACAAGAGAGAGAGAGAGAGAGAGAGATTGAGAGAGAGAGGGGGTAAGAGAGAATGAGTGAGAAAGAAAGAGATAACAAGTGAGACCCCGAAGAAAGAGCACATATGAGAGAGAGAGAGAGAGAAAGAGAGAGAGAGAGAGAGAGATAAAGTTCATCAAATAAGAAGGGAATGAGAAACGTTCATAAATACACGAATTTTGTCACGCATTCTACGAAATAGACGAAACAGAGATCTCTCTCTCTCTCATCTGAGAGATAGAAATAGAGAGAGAGAGAGATTGAGAGAGAGAGAGAGAGAGAGAGAGAGAGAGAAATAGTGAGAGCGAGCGGGAGGTAAGGGGAGAAGGAAACCAGGAAATTGGGCTGAGTCGTGAGTAAGAGTTTGGTTTCAGCTTTCAAAGGGAAGAAGAAAACGTTAATGATCCAGAGAACATTTTTTTAAAAGATAACAAGAGGAATATATTATATTACAATCATTTTACACACACTGGCTTCATGGTGACCTAATGATTCTATTATTTATGCATTATTCTCCATCACACACGTTATAAAGGCTTTGCATTCAAGACAAACTTTTTCGTTCTAAACACATTTTTTCAATAAATGCAATTTTAAATACGTGAGACCTCTTTGATCACAAAACAGTTATCTATCTATCTATCTATCTATCTATCTATCTATCTATCTCAGTCTGTTCACATCTATCTATCTATCTATCTATCTATCTATCTATCTATCTATCTATCTATCTATCTATCTATCTATCTATCTATCTATCTAGTCTGTATCTCAGTCTATCACATCTATCTATCTATCCATCTATCCATCTATCTATCTCATCTATCTATCTATCTATCTCAGTCTATTCATCTATCTATCTATCTATCTATCTATCTATCTATCTATCTCAGTCTGTTCATTCATCTATCTATCTATCTATCTATCTATCTCATCTGTTCATCTATCTATCTATCTATCTATCTATCTATCTATCTATCTCATCTATTCATCTATCTATCTATCTATCTATCTATCTATCTCAGTTTGTTCACATCTATGTCTCTCAAATCTATCTATCTATCTATCTATCTCAGTCTGTTCACATCTATCTATCTATCTATCTATCTATCTATCTATCTATCTCAGTCTGTTCACATCTATCTATCTATCTATCTATCTATCTATCTCAGTTTGTTCACATCTATGTCTGTTCAAATCTATCTATCTATCTATCTATCTCAGTCTGTTCACATCTATCTATCTATCTATCTATCTATCTATCTATCTATCTATCTATCTATCTATCTATCTATCTATCTCAGTTTGTTCACATCTATGTCTGTTCAAATCTATCTATCTATCTATCTATCTATCTATCTATCTAAATGGTGCCTGAAAGTTTGAGGAACTTCTTCAGAGTGTTGAATGTGTTAATTTGTCCGGAGTTTCCCGTGTCACGCCGGATATTCTGCATATCATTTGAAATCACCCCACCAGTAAACTGCTTCTGATTCTGAATTGAGAAACTTGTTATTAAATTCGGAAAGAAAGTAAGCTATTATCTAAAGCTTTAATGTCATGTGATGATTTTTTTATTCTTTATTCTTTGTATAATTTTCTTAACTTCTTTATCACTAGATTCCTTATTGTTTACGTTTGGAGACAGACTTTCTGATGATCAAATACATAGCGATTGAAAAGATATATGCTGAATGATGTTGGCAAGTTTATTGATCTACTTACACCAGACGTAGAAAAATTTAAAGCTAAGCGTTACCGCATCTTTTGAGCTTTGAATATAAAATTGTAACCGGCGTTTGTCATATTATCCAATTCCTTATATGTACTTGACTAACTCCAGCGATAAATCCATTATTGATCTGAAGAAGTTTCTTCCATGGCCGAAACGTGTTTTTTTTTGTCAGTTTTTTTGTCAATTACCTAATATTATACGAAGGTATATCTTTATATAAGAATAGGGATTATTTTTTACTTTTTCACACACACACACACACACACACACACACACACACACACACACACACACACACACACACACACACACACACATATATATATATATATTATAATTATTAAATCATAATTTTTTTTAAAAATAAAAATAATTGAGAAGAACACCGGATTATAAATCTTACTGTTCTTTCTTTTTATATATATATATATATATATATATTCAGCACGGCTAATGCTAAACTCCAGGATAGCAACATTTTGTGTGTTCTTGGGCTCACGTTTTCCACTGACATGAAGTGGAGTGATTATGATAATATTGAATCAATTGCGAGGTCTACTGCCCGGAAAGTTGGTTCACTGTGTCGTGTCAGACAATTTTTCAGAATCCATTTTGCACATTTATAAATCTGTCATTTGTCTGTGCATTGAATACTGCTTCCATATCTAGTCTGGTTCTCCTACTATATATCTCGAGATTTTTGACAAAATTCAAACAAGGGTTCGTAATGTAGTCGATCCTGATCTGGAATCACGACTTCAGTCACCATCTCACCGTCGTAACGTGGCTTCCCTCTGTCTTTTCTACACTTATTTTCATGGCAATTGTTCTGATGAGTTTTTCCTTTATGCCACAACTACATGAATTTAAGCTTGCTACTAGATTGGCAATTAGGTCTCACTGTTTTACTGTTTCTTTCTCGTCTGTGGAACACTCTTCCAATTTCTTGCTTCCCTGTCACCTACAATCTTAAAAAAGTTAAATGCAAGATCAGTCGCTATTTTTCTGTCTTCTTTTTGTCACTTCTCCTCACTTAATTATTCTTATTGTCTTCCACTTCCTGCAAACCCTCTGCGTGGTAGTAGCATTAACGCCTTGTTTGGCGTGAAATGACACCGGACGACAAAAAAAAAAAAAAAAAATGAAAAAAAAAAAATAAAAAAAAAAAAAAAATTTAAAGCTAAGCGTCCCTATCTAAATATTTTTGGCATTTAAAAGAAAACGATAAAACACCAACAGTAAAATTGAAAATAATAAATAGAACGAGAACTTGCAGAAACTGGGATAATCCATGCCCTTTATGCCAACATGAAAAGCTACACATTATCAAGTTTCTAAAAAACAAAAAATTATTAAATCAAAGAAATGAAATAACGTTTTTTTTGCAGACACCACCAAATATACGCCTTAAAAAATTAGTAATTTATAAATGGATAGAAAAAATTACAATAGAAATTAAATATATAAAAAAAATTCACAATACCATATATAAATGATTACACAATACCATATAAAATCTATTAGTAAATTCAATTAATTTCAGACACGTATTAAACTATAGGATTAAAAATACAACCCAATCATGTCTAAGCACCCCTTTAAGAAACCATCAACGAAAAAAACACAAATAAATGAACACCAAAAAAAAAAAAAATGTAACTAGAACATTAATCAGTAATTTTTAACAGATAGTAATAAAAACAACAGAGCCTGATAAAAAAATGATAATTGTAGCCAAACAAAATTCCAACAACCCAACCTTACACGACTTCAAAGATATATATATATATATATACATATAATAAAAAGTCATACTTTTATCAAATAGAGACCCCTTGATAACGAAAGAAATAACTAAATATGCATAGAAAAGAAAAAATTGGTTTAATAGAAATAAATCCCATTTATCCATTTTAATGGGTGAAAAAAGTATTCGTACAAATAGAATCGCTATTATTCACTTCTACATCAACAAACATCTTGTAATTTTCAATTAATGATTTTCAAATTTTAGTTGGTATTTTGTTCCATTCTTCTTCGCATATGGTCTTTAGATTCGGGGTGTTTGTTGGAGCTCTCGATTGGATTTGAATTTTCAAATAACAACACAGATTCTCGTATGGGTTTAAATCTGGGGAGTAGCCATTTCAGGATATTTACATTATTTTTAGCAAGCCATTTCTTCGTAGATTTCGCAGTGTGCTTAGGATGGTTATCTAGTTGGAAGATTCAATCAGGAGGAAGTTCAAGATTCAAAAGAAGATTCAACCGAAATCATTACATTTGCTTCCAAAATATTCTGATATGCTGCAGCATTCATTCTACCATCCATTATTGATATGTTGCCAGTACCTTTTGCAGAGAAACCAAACCATGATGCTGCCTAAAATCAAATTTCCCTGAATGACAAATGAAAACGCTTATTTTGTAAAAGATTCTATAACTACAACAGACAAATTGAAAATGTTAAAATAATTATAACAGCGCGTTCGCGGGTGGTTTTAAAAGATTACCATCACAACGGAATGCAGATTTTATCGCAGTTACAATAAGCTTGTCTTTGTAATTTACCCCTGAAGATGATTTTGGAAAAGATGAAAAGAACTTGGGTTAACAAAAGCTACGGCACCCTCCTTGATGATTTTTATCTTAACATCAAGAAACTGATTAGAGAATTTGAAAAGATCAGCATAAGTAGACACAATATGCCTATGGTATTTAATGAAACATGTTTGAATGAAGATATGCTGCCTAAACATAGTTGTGTCGAAATATGTACCTATTCAAGTCAGCCTTTGAAAGGCATACCCATCAACATTCTGCACATGTATGAGTCTCTTTATTACTTTCTCCTGAGATGGTGCTTACATTCTCCATGGAGCGAGCAGCCCGTTTTAGCACTGAATTCAATCCTGTATTCAATCCTGCCTTTCTCAAAAGTCATTAATACCAGTCGTCAGTAATCCTGGGTATGACTATAAACTACATCCAGTAGCAAAGCCTCTGACAGGGAGATTGGAGGTTTTGAGGAACGTGGAACCACCTTTTAATTGTTGTTGTTGTTCCTTGGTTCATTCTGACCCGGGGTGATAGCACCTGTTAGGGTCCTAGTTATAGGCAAATAGTGACCCCCCCCGAAACACTATGAAAGTAAGAAAATACAATTTTAATGTAAAAATACCAGCAATAAATTTATATAAAAATAATATTTAAAAAATATATTAAATAAAAATATATTTAAAGTAAAATTACCAACAATAAATTTTATAGCAAAATGACTAACAATACATTTTTAAAGCCGAATTACTAACAATAAAATTTATAGCAAAATGACTAACAATACATTTTTAAAGCCGAATTACTAACAATAAAATTTATAGCAAAATGACCAATAATACATTTTTAAAGCCGAAATATTAACAATAAATTTTATAGAAAATCGACCAACAATGCATTTTATCTGTAGTTGAAGCCGTAGAACTATGTTCAAAATATTTAGATTTTGGCATTTAATAATTCATAGAGGTTGATATACCGCTAAACAAAATCAAACAAACTAATCAATGTTTTCAAAGTAGATCTTTTAGACGCATGACTTCCTAAACAATGCTGTTTATGTTGACTTTCTTAAATGTATTCTTGGAACAATCTTTGTATCGTTTGTGTATTTTGCACTGCGGACGTTTGCTTTGCCATAAGGTCAGTTGTACTCTCAGCGTACTATGTGACCAGCCATTCTCATTCACCACTTCATAACCATGGACTTGATGCTCGAAATTCTTTCTCGCTGCATAAACAACAGTATCGAGTAGTCATGGTCTCCATAGTATTTTCAATATATGGCGCAAACATTCTGGACGTTGTATACGCTTGCTATACGTCTTCCAGGTCTCGCAACAATATAAGAGAGATAGCAGAATTCATGGTTGGTAAAACACAGACTTTAAGAATTACACTGATATCTGATGGTGACCACAACCTGTTTTCGAGCTTGTCATAGGCAGCAAAAGGCTTTGAAAGCATTTAGTTGAATCTGGATAGCGTGCTGTAAAGGTAAACGAATGTTTCCCTGATTTCCAACGTTTTACTTTTGACGTACATTAATGGTGGAGTAAAAGTCTTTTCAAGAGTCCACTGATGCATGACGACATACATATATCCATATATTTGCTTACATACTGTCTACTGGAAATACAACCCTGAATTTACTTTATAACATGGAAGACTTCAAGCTTATACGAAAATATAAGAATCTATTGATCTCCGCGTATTCCTATAAGAACAGAAAGGATTTCTTAACGAATTGTTTATATGAGAAAATCGTTTCATCGAGCTTATCTAATATTTTGAAATCATCTTCGAATACGTTTTCGCAACATCGGCCACGTGACGCCGACGTGATCATATTGAAACGGAACGCTGATCTTATAAAATTTGGATTAGTCTTACTCTTATGTCCATCGTCTTTTTCATGTTGAATTGAATATAGTCTATGTTAATTATGTTTTATGAATATGTCCTGAAGATGGTCTATTAGACCGAAACGTCCGACGTTGACATTATATTAACATTAAAACAGCATAATTGCATATTAGGATTTTTGTTTGTTTTTCCGTATATTTTTCTTCATATATACATATATAATAATAGCTGGCTACTCGTATTCGAGGACACTCGTCTACTAGCGTGGCTATTGCAGATTCTCGCTCAGCGCCCACAGAATGAAAATCAAGGTTTATACATTAGTTACAGTATCTGGGAGAGAGCGTGTTATCTAGAATGATCAACAATCTGAACACTAAAACCTTCGGTCACGATGACTTGTGACTTCGTCCTAGCACAGCTATCGACTGTCCCATGTGTTTCGTCTACCCAATTTCACTCACAAGGCTTGGGTCAACCCGTGGTATGGTTTTCAGGCGCACGTTGGGATCGTCCCCACGCCAGGCCGATAATATCTCCTTCCTGACAAATCGACCATGGTGAGATTCGAACGCGAGTCTCATGGTCAACGAGCGAACGTTCTAACCACTTGGCCATGCGCCCATATATCAATACATATATACATAGTCGGCTACACCTTTTCTAAACACTCCCGTCTGCTCGGTGGGTCGAAAATTTAAAAATCTAGCGACGTAGAATTCCTTTTTTAAATGAAATATAATACTTTTATGCCTATCCCTTGTAAACGGCAATGATAACTGAATTGATTTTAAACAAAATGCTTAGGTAACCGTTTTTTTTCTCTTGTAAACGAAAATAACTAACAAAATAAATTTTAAATGAATTACTGCAGTGATAGTTTTATGACCATTTCCTGTAAAACAACAATGCCAACAGAATTCATTTTAAACCAAATACTGAGGTAAATAAATGTTTTCTGACCATTTCTCGGAAACGAAAATGTATAACAAAATCATTTTTAAATTAAATGATCCAGTTATAGTTTTATGACAATCTACTGTAAACGACAATGTCAATAGAATTGATTTTAAACGAAATGCTGAAGTAACAGATTTACGACGTGTCATAAACGAAACTGCCTAACGAAATAATTTTGAAATGAAATACTGTGATTTACGACAATCTCCTGTAAACGACAATGTCAACATAAATTAGAGTTATTTACGCTATTATTATAACCAATCAAATAACAATTACAGTGTTGCGTATGCGTGTGTGTAGTGGGGTTCTTGAGATAAAAAAATCATAATAAAAGACTTATTGTCATGTAATTCAAATAAAGTTACTGATCCCAGACTTATATAAAAAGAACCCACTTAAAGATTATATCAGAAGAGAACAAACGATTTTCTTATTTATACAAAATATTCCCATAAGATTAATGGCGTTAGTATTTTTATAAACAGACTTTCACCCGAATAGTTTTGAACTCGACAATTTTAAGTTAATTAAAGAGGTCAAAAACTATTTTTCAAGAAAAGGAATTAAAAACAATTTTTGTGTTTCCATAAGTCATCAACATATCACTTGAGTGTGCAGCTCTGAAACTAAAAATAAATACATCGATATTTACTAAACATAGCATAGAGTGAACAGCATCTCCCCATTGCATTAAAGGGGTGCTTCGTGAGTTACCTTGTAGTGTCTGTTCTCGTCATCTCTAATGTTAATGTTAAATCAGATTCCTCGCCGGACCTGATTAGGTGGGGAGGTGCTTAAATCCTAAGCATTAGCTTAGATAGGAATATAATTAAGTTTGTCTTTCGCTAATATTTCAAATGGGGAGGGTTTGCTTGTATACCTACAAAATTAGCATTCAAAATCGTAGCTTTTTCCTGTGTTCGAACGCTGACATCTGGGCCGGTGGGAAATTACAACTATTTCAGGTACGAGGTAGATCAGAATATGTACTATCAGCTTCATTATCGGTAATGTTAACAGTAATATTAGCCATTTCCTTATAAGGAAACATTCGACATTCATTGACCTAACAGCCAGTTCTACTTGAGTTACCTTTTTACACTCCCTGACCATAGGGATTGGATCAAAGTATATCTGTTCTCGCTATCTCTAATGTTAATGGAAACATTAACCGTTTTTTTATAAGGAAACATTCGACATTCATTGAAGTGCTACTATCGGTTGAAATAAAAAATAAAATTTTTCTATGAAAACAATTTTCCAGGCACATAGGTTTCTCAAATGCGCTATTAGCTTTTTTACCATTATTGATGGAGTTTCCTTCCTAACCTTTTGTTTGAAGCAGTTGAGGGTCAACATCTTGACTATGTCATTATTATCTCTTCGAGATAAATTATTATAAATGACTAAATTATTATTAGAATTATAGAAGAAAGCAACTACAAATCTTTTCACGAGAAAATTTGAAAAATTATTATTAGAATTATAGAAGAAAGCAACTACAAATCTTTTCACGAGAAAATTTGAAAAATTATTATTAGAATTATAGAAGAAAGCAACTACAAATCTTTTCACGAGAAAATTTGAAAAATTATAAAATAAAGCAAGTACGATATTTCTTTTTGTAGCCAGTCATTTTGAAAATTCTTAATTTAAAGATTAAAGTTAAAAAATTACTTAACATCAAATCGAGATAAATAGTTGTATGTAAGCGTAACAAAAATTTTGATTCAAAACTCTACGATAATGTGGGTTTTTACAAATTATAATCAAACGTTGAAAACAAACATTAGTCCTCTCATGAATTGATCATTTAAACAATTAAATTACTTTAATTACGTAATAATAATAATAATAATAATAAGTAGCCGTGGCCTAGAAATATCAGGGTGATATCCAGCGGGAATTAGAGCAGGACGAACGATTTAGTTTTGGTCGACGGTGGTTCTAAAGGTGGTAACACGAACAAAATTACCCCATGGTGGTTAAGGATAAAACGCAAAAAAAAAAAAAATAAATAACAAATCTCAATGTTTACAAACAAAAACTCATACCGGAGGGAGGAACCAGTCTGGGGTTGAAAATCTGTCATTGTAACAAACACTTCCATCAACAATAAGACACTTGGTTACCAAAACCAGATTAATTGCAACATTGGACCTGGAGACTTAATGCCAAATCAATTAATAAAATGAAAAGGAATTGTGAAGAGTATAAACAAATCACGACATAGTTAATATTCTGCCCGTACCAAACAAGCTGATGTCTGTATTCGGCCCTTCAAAAAGTGTGGATGGTCTTGCACGAAACCTTCACCACTATAATCAAATCTCATGTGCTGTTGTCGGGCTGTCGGTTTCCTGGGAACTGATACTGCTTGACCCTCATACGTCGAATTCGACGGGAAAGTCGAAAATATATATATATAGTACAGCAAAAGGTGGATAATTTTGAAAGAGTCCAAATCGAGGGAAATTAATGCTTATGGCAATAACATTATTATCAAAGACAGAATATAAAGAAAATTGCGCACTGAACACGGGATAACGGCTGTGCAAGTTAGAAGTATTTTTTTTTATTTCCTGGAGAGTTGGTGCACTAGTGATTTTGTTGATTTGTTCTTGAGTTCCTTTCTTTATCAGAACCAAATCTCCAACCACATCAGGAACAGTTTTAGTTTTTTAAGCGCAACATTTTCTCTATTTCCATCTCCTGAACTCTCTATTTGGTTAGTTTTTCCAGAACTTTGCAGAGATTTTTTTGTCACTTGTTACATCTCTAACCAAGTAACAAAACCCACATCACTTGAGGACTGTCAACAGTAGCAGTAGAGATGGTGCACCAGGGATTTTGTTGATTTGTTCTTGAGTTCCTTTCTTTATCAGACCCAAAGCTCCAACCACAACAGGAAAATATATGGAGTACAATGATCACCGACATCCTGAAGAAATATAACCGTAAAAGGTAGCAGGGTAGACTAGGTTCTCTAACCTTGAATGGCAACCAATCTAAGAAAGATTATGAATTCCACACGATGGAGAAGGCAATGTGAAACAACATAATCTTTAACAAGAATGCATGGTAATGATAACCGACGTTCTATAGAAATATAGCCGTAAAAAGTAGCAGGGTAGACTAGGCTCTCTAACCTTGGATGGCAACTAGTCTAAGAGGAGAAAGACTTTGAATTTCTAATCATGAAGTAAGAAGTAAGCAATGGGAAACCAATCTATTATCTTTCTCAAGAATTCATGGCAATTCATAGAAAATAAAAAGAAAAGAGACAAAGTAATTTAGAGCAACAAAAAACAGGAAGTTATGGTGAGCCATGATCGACTACGCCCTAAAAGACTTGGCATAGGAAAAAAAAAAGTATTACAATAAATTCCAAAAATTCAGGATGCAGGTTTAGTCGGAATTCGGATTCTGGGAGAATTAGAAGTCCTACCAGGATTCATTATTGACGGACACGATGTTTATATAAGATACTCAGATGACATTGTGTTGGTAATAGAAACGGGATGTAAACTGCAGGTATTTTTTACAGGTGTTAGTAAAGGAAAGCGAGAAGAAATAACTAAGCATCAATTGTATGAAGATAGAATGTGTGGTTGTCAGCAAAAAAAGAGTCGAACATGCGAAGTAGGAATTGGAGACAGCAAAATCAAGCAAGTACAAAAATTGAAATATCTAGGATAAAGATGATGGAAAATGTGACACCGAAATGCGAAGGTGCATCGGGATAGCAAAAGCTAAGCAAAGTATTAAGAGACAGGAAAATTTCGTTAAAAACAAAGAAACAAGTACTAGACTGTTATGTAATATCGGTGCCTCCTATAAGACAGTTAATGCTGGGCAATCTCCTCACAGATAAATGAGTGACTTGATGTAACAGAAATGTGGTTCTACAGAAGGATGATGAGAATACCTTGGACTGAACATATAAGCAATGAGGAAGTTTTAGAAAAAACGAAAACAAGACATTTATGCTTAATATCAGAAAGAGACAGTTGAAAATTCTAGGGCACATAATGAGAAAAGAAGGTTTGGAAAATTTGACACTCATGGCATAGATTGAAGGCAAGAGGCACAGATGAATGCCGCTCATAACTTACCTTGCAGGCTTGAGTAAATGGATGTCAGAACAGAGTTTAGTAGAGATAATAAATATATATATATATATATATATATATTTAAAATAAAAAAATAAAATTTACTAAGAGCTACCAAGGACAGGAAATTGTGGAGAGACATGATCGCCAACGTCCTGAAGAGAGACGGTACAAAGAAGAAGAAGAAGAAAAACAAGAAGAATATAGAAAGCTGAGCACATTCGTCTAAGCCAACGATTTTCTTCATAGGCGTTAATACCTCCTCGGGGAAGCTATGAGCTCTCAAGGGGATCAGTCAGTTAAGTGTCATATGTGGGGCAATCTTGTCTCTTTGACTCTTTGATTCTTGACCAGGCAGAAGATTTTCCTGCAGTAGGCTGCCATTTCTTTCTGAGGTAGTCTGGTTACCGACCAAGGCTATAGAACCCACTATGTCATGTCATTCAACCCATAGCTTGAAGGGGGAAACGAAGGATTTATACCTTTTCCAAGAGTATTTGTACTCGGATCACTGGACTTGGTGAAGGCAAGAGAGACAGATAAAAGCAGCGACTAACTTACCTAACGAGCTTGGGTAAATGGATGGTGGAACATGGATTAAGAGAGATAACAAAAAGGCAAACATTGCTAAGAGGTGCAAGGGAAAGGGAGTTGTAGAGAACCATGACCGCCAACGTCCTGAAAGTGCAGTCAGTTATGTGCAAATGCGTGTTACACGCGTAGGCGATCATGTATCGAAAGACAAAATTTACTAAGGACTACAAAGGACAGGAAATTGTGGAGAAACATGTCTCATGTCTCTCCAAACATGTCTCATGTCTCTTCAAACATGGCTCATGTCTCTTCAAACATGTCTCATGTCTCTTCAAACATGGCTCATGTCTCTCCAAACATGTCTCATGTCTCTTCAAACATGGCTCATGTCTCTTCAAACATGGCTCATGTCTCTTCAAACATGGCTCATGTCTCTCCAAACATGTCTCATGTCTCTCCAAACATGTCTCATGTCTCTTCACAATACAAAGAAGAAGAAAAAGTAGAAGAATATAGAAAGCTGAGCATGTTCATATAAGCCAACGATTCTCAACATAGGTCTTAATACCTCTTTGGGGACGCGAGGCAGATATTCTCCCTCAGTAGGTTGCCATTATCTTTCTGCGGTAGACCAGTTGCCATCTAACGCTATAGAATCCAGTCTATCCTGCTATTTACCCATAGTTGGGGGGGAGAAGAAGAGGATTCATACCTTTCCGAAGGGTATTAGCATGTAAGTGAATATAATGGATTCGACTGGAATTCGAACTCGGCTCTCCGATTCTTCAATCCAAGCTATTCCACCATGTCTCCACTGGATATAAAAGAAACTTAAATTAGCATCAACACATTCATATATTAACACCACCATATGTGCTCATATATGACTGTGTTTGTATATTGCATCTGTGACCGTAAATCTTAGACATGTGGACGCATATGTAACATATTATTTCATTAAAATACCGATAAAAAACACAATCTTCTCTGATTAATAACAAGCAAATAACGCCATGACGACAGTTCGTACTAAGAAGTAATGCCAACGTCACATCTGTTGATCGTGTCTGTCTTATGCGAATGCTAATCCGTTCAATGTCAAGAAGTCATTTCCCGTATCCGATTAATGTATAACTCACCCCCACCAAATTTGCCGTTTTAATCCCCAAATACAGCGTCAGTATTTTTCCAGCAACACTTTAATCATGACTGAGCCAATCAAATTCAAGTTTGATTTAAAATATACGAACGCTATTAATTTCATCGAATCTTTACTTGTTTCTTCGTTCGAAAAAATCAAAATACAGCAACGGTAATTTTGAATTCTTGAACTGATTTGACGCTTTTAACTCTACTTGTATGAAAACCCATTACAGCCTGAAGAAAGCAAATGGATTCTAGATAATTGAGTCGGCCATTTGTGTTTGTTAGATTTCGTGTTCATGTTACAGTAGAGGAGATTAATTTGTTTAATTTCAGGAATGTGTGGAGAGCAGCGTTAATTTTTTTTTTTTCTTTTTTTTCGGGTCATTGTATAATTATAGTAAGCGAAGTAAAAAGGGTGGTACACGCTTATTTAAGCTTTTGCTCATTGTTCGGAATAATTTAATATAGAAGGAATTTTGCGATAAAATATCTTAAGAAAAAAAGAAAGTCAGGTTAAATTTTTCTACTCGTAAATGATTATCAAGTAGCAATGACAATTCTACTGTGGGGTGGACCAGAGAATCATTTTTTTGTCTGGCTTCTAAGTTGTCTCCTTGTCACTTTTATACGCTACTATGTAAAATTGTAGTTTATATATATATTTTAATAATCTTAGATTTCCGAAAAGTTAACTATGTAAACCATGGTTAATTCTCATGAAGTTTGTCTGCTCTGTTCCAGAGTTGTGAAGAGCACTTGTGAGCTACACTGTCCTTGCTACTACTACTACCGCTACTCTTTGGGAAAAGTGTTTAATTTAGTAATATCTTATTTTATTTAATAAAGTGTCATAACAGTTTCTGAAAGTTGTATGAATTGACAAAGTAAAGCATAAAAAAATTATCTTCACAATTACTTCGACCCCCCCTTTACGCACGCACGCACGCATACACACACACTAATAGTTTATTTTCTCGTATTTCTCGCTTGTGGAACGCCCTTCCGGCTCCATGCTTTCCTGCCAACTTTCATCTGCAAAAATGTAAATGCAATATCAATCGCTACCTAATGTCCTCCGGATTAATCTTTCCTCTTCCTGTTTATTATTAATGTTTCTGTTTCTAATTCTTCCACACCCTGTAATCCCTTGTATTTTAGTGGCTTTACTGCTTTGCATGGAGTGATACCGATCTAAAAAAACCAACAAAAAACAAAATAATTAATCTTGGCTCTCAAGTGATCCACCCACCTTGCTAGAAACACCACTGCCAGTATGAAAACAGTTGTGATTTGTATTCGCGATTTTCAATGGACCTTTTAAAATTTTGGGGAGTCACCATTCTTTTAAGAGTTCTACTTAAGTGCCATTGAACCATTTCAAGAACTTCAAACAAAGAAATATTCAGAAATTAATTCATAATAGAACGCCAAGAAAACTTGAAAATATAGTGGACAAACCTTTAAAAACGATTATTGTATAATATACAAGTATAAAGAAAGCATTAAAGAAAAAAAAGACTCATTATATTGAATAATATCAATAATATCGAATAAAAATGTGGGTTGTGGCAGTTCCGCAGGGCCTATACACGAATCGCCACTACCAGTATTACTTAACACTTCAGTGCACTTTTTTTTGTTTCTAACGAAATTTCCAGTTTCTAAATAATTTGCAATTAGCAGACAGTTTGTCTTCTCTCTTTACCCGAGTTTAAAGAAGTAAACATTCCTATTTTCTATTTCTCTCCCTCCATATCACTTAGAGAACATTCACATACTTTTCTGGAACACAAAATATCGGAGTTATTTTTTGTCATGCGCAGTCGCATCTTCGTGTTCAAGGTCAGTCATACATCTCGAATGTTACTCTGAGGATTACAAAAAAATGAGCAATGACTGTAAATGATATTTGATAGTAATAAAACTACTGCTAGTACTGTTCAGAAAAAGAAGGGAGAAATAAGTTATATTACATATGCTGAGCTTTAAGTGATATACTTTCAAGCGGTCTCGGGTTTGTAATAATCATACGCCCCATTTTAACATGCGTATATTAACACCTCTAATCAATTAAGATCAATGTGCTCAATGTACATGTCCTTGTGCCAATGTTGACCTATATATATATATATATATATATATATATATATATATATATATATATATATATATATATATTTGCTGGTGTTGTAAAATTTATCTCTTTGTATGGTATCTGCTTAGCACCCGGAAGGAAATAAGTATACAAGAGTAATCAAAGGAAATAATAATAATAATAATAATAACAACAATCAAAGCTAATCGCCCTGACATCGTGATTAGAAACCGCAAATGTGCCTCCTTATTAACATGGCAGTCGCTGCAGACTGCAATGTATCTTCAGAAACATATCAAAATACAAGGACCATGAAATCGAAATCTCTAAAATATGGCGCATGAGGACATTAACAATTCCAGTTATAGTTGAGGCCCTCGGAGTGATTGTCAAAAATTCCAGTAGACTAATTGAAGGAATCCCTGGTAGCCTATGTCTTGGGGAAATACAAAAATTTGTACAGGCCACACCTTACGAAGGGCTTGTCTATGTAAAATATGTGTGATCTCGTTTTTTCTTTTCAAAACTGCTCAGTGGAAACTGTCATGATACCATTTCTGACCTTAGGTCTCTAAAAAACAAACCCAAAACAACAACAACAACAACAACAATAATAATAATAATAATAATGATAATAATCGAACCGTATAATAATTATCAGTATGTATTTATTTATATATTTGCTGTACCGTCTGTAGTGGGAAGGGAGATAAATTAATTTATGCTAATAAATTTATGAGTAATTACTTCTGTTAGACGTTTTATAAGCATTACAAATAAAATATTTATTTGCCTTTAGACAAATTAGTTCCCCTGCAAAACGAGCACTTTAATTAATCAGTTCTTTTACTCC
Source organism: Acanthosepion pharaonis (assembly GCA_903632075.3). Taxonomy (NCBI): domain Eukaryota; kingdom Metazoa; phylum Mollusca; class Cephalopoda; order Sepiida; family Sepiidae; genus Acanthosepion; species Acanthosepion pharaonis. Next base: position 463,805 of record CAHIKZ030000874.1, read on the forward strand.
TACATTTCTTAGATCGCAGTCTTAAATGTTCAAGCCTTTCATGTGAAGCACTCAGATACCTTTATTTATTAAGTGATCGTCTTGCTTCAACTTGGTCTTGAAATAGGCATTGTTGTCGTTCTGTTGCTAATCTTTTTCTTCCGAGAGATTTTTCCATTTCACTGTCATATTAAACACATAAATTGTTTTAGCATGAAAAGATATTGAGCAAGAAGCTATTTATATAACAGCAGGGTTAATCAATGAATCATAGATGCCATTGAGCGTTTAAAATATATAAATGGAAAAGATTAATTAAACGGTTCCTTGGCCTTTATTTTAGTTGTGAATTCTTTATCTCCGCTTTTATTGAATCTTAATACATTGTCTCAAGACTTTTGTTTCATTGCATATCACTATTAAAACTTTCTAACAATAGCCGTTATTTTTACGGTAAGGGTATACTAGTAATAATGTATGCATAGCTGGCCACTCGTATTCGAGAATATCCATCTACTAGGGCGGCTAGTCAATCCCTAATGTAGACGCTTGCTCAGGCACATTTGTGTTTGTTCAACATTCAAAGAACCCACCTGTGGTTTATACTGCAACTGTCTAGGAAAGAGAGTGTTATCTAGCCTGATCAACAATCTGAACAATGCCAGTACACTCAAACCCTCAGTCTCATAGCACAGCTTTCGACGGCCTCCAGAGGTACCGTCTACCCAATTTCACTCACAAGGCTTGGCTCAACTGTAGTATGGTTTTCAGGCACTTTGCCGCCCGCTGGGATCGACGCCACCAGTCCGATAACACCAGGAATTCCCCTTCTTGACAAATCGGCCATGGAGAGATTCGAACGTTTTAACCACTCGGCCACGTGCTCATATACTAGTAATACTAATACTGCTACTACTAATAATATTAATAAAAGAGAAAGCTATAAGTATCTTGGCATTTTACAGGCCAACCAGGCGAAACATACTATAATGAAGGAAAAAGTTAAAGATGAATATTTCGGGCTCAGAAGATAGATTTTCGAAACGAGACGAAATGGTAGAAATATCAAACGAATTAATACTTATTATGTAGCATTCTTAGACGGAGAATTAAGCGGAATTAAAAGAGATGTATAAAGAACACGAAAGTTAATGAATATTCATGAGGGTCTGAATCCAAACAGTGATATTGATAGGCTGTATATCCCAAGAAAGGAGGGAAGCACAGGGCTGATAAGTGTTGAAGAATTTGTGTCATTGGCTATTCTGGGAGTTGAGAATTACATTAAAAGTTTTCATGAATTGCCTCTGACAGCTGCACGGAAAGTGAATGGGGATATGGAAGAGCAAAATGTTGAGACGGTGACTGTGGCAAAGAAGCAGTGTAAGGAAAAGCGGTATGACAAGGTGAAAGAAAAGAAGCTTCATGGCCAGTTTTTTTTTTTCAACGGACAGAAACAGTTGCTGGACCTAAGAGGTGGCTTTGGGTAAAAGAGGGTTCTAAAAAAACAAAACAAAAAGAACAGAAAAAGAGTCACTAATATTTGCAGCACAGGAGCAGGTTTTCTTCTTATCGAGTCGCTACACTACACCCATTCGGTGTTGCACACAGAGACTTGTCTGTGTTGTTAAGGTTTCAAGATCGTAGAGTCTTCATTGATCTTCAAGATTGGGGCAAACTAGAAGTGTTCCATAGTTTGCGATTGACCGCATTGGCAGTTGGGATCAACATCGGTGGCACATACCCATTTCTGAAATGTTGGCTCTACAGTGACAAACAGCTGTTCGGAGAGGATTTAGGCAGGACCAGAAGAGCCAGACATCAATGGGGCGAGGGAGAGAGAGAGAGAGGGGGGTAAGAGAGAATGAGTAAGAAAGAAAGAGAGAACAAGCGAGACCCCGAAGAAAGAGCACAGAGAGAGAGAGAGAGAGAGAGAGAGAGAGAGAGAGAGAGAGAGAGAGAGAGAGAGAGAGAGAGAGAGAGAGAGAGAGAGCCTGTGTTTCTTTGTTAAGCTGGCTGCACCACAGAGACAGACGCTGACTGGGAGCTCTGTTGTTCAGTGGTAAGCTGGCTGCACCATGGAGAGAGACGCTGGCTAGGAGCTCTGTTCAGTGGCAAGCTGACTGCACCAGAGACAGACTCTGACTAGGAGATCTCTTGTTCAGTGGTTCGGCTGAGTGTAAAAATCTGTGTCCTGACGTGAGCCTCTTTGTCATTGGTTCACAGTCGTAGAAGGGATGATGGAGGTCAATTTCCTGCTTCAGCTCATAGCATTGGGAGTCGACTGCCCTTCTTATGTAATTGTGAGCAATAAGACGTCATCAGAGCGAATGAAATCAAGGTCAAAATCGCAAGAAGAAAGCAAATGCCGTATGTGTGGACAATCTGACGATACCGTTAACCACATGCTCAGGGACTGTGCCACGTTGGCACAGAAAGAGTATAAACGACAATTTGATTGGATTGGTAAGATAAACCTTTGGTAAGCATGACATAATGGCTTCAATGTGAAAGGCTAATGGTGTGAACATCAGCCAGAGACAGTAGTAGATATCATGATAGTCACAAGATATAGGATTTCTCTGTTCATAGCGATCTCGTCATTGAAGTACGGATATCCAACTTTATTGCGATAGTAAAGTATGTGTATAAATAGGATATAGAATCCAGACAAAGTTTGATAAATTTGATAAAAAAACAGTTTTATTGACTTGATTATGCGTTTCGTCATCGTTAGATAAGTTTCCTCAGATCAGAACGAAAGAAATATGTCCGCGTGTTTGTGTGTGTGGGCTTCGGTATTAAAGAACGTAGCAAATGTAATTTATTGATTTTGTTGTTCCATACGATACAAGAGGGAACTCCAAAGAAACTGAAAAGTTTGAAAAATATCAGGACCAGTCTAGGGATTTGAAGAAGTTGTAGAACGACAGCTGAAGTAATTCCTGTAGTAATGTGCGTACTTGGAACACCACGTAAAAAATTGAAAACGTGCTTAGGGAAAATTGGAACTGAGAACAAAGTAAAGATTTTAGATCATGAGAAAACTGCCATTCATTTGCAAGTATTCTTTGAAAATTTCTTGAGATGTGAGGAGTCTTGAGACCATGCCACAAGAAAATAATTTCCATTGACTTAATAATAATTTAAAAATAATTCAGCAGAAGATCATATTTTATTTATGGTAACTGGAATTTTGGCATTACTCGGTTTCCGTCTTTCGATACTGCGCGCCTGAAAAATGTCACTTTTATCGCAGCCACCAGGGCTTCTCGGCCTTTTGGCTAAGATTCAATCACGGCTACGCCTAGCTTGGACCGGCTCGGGTCTGGACCAGCTAGGACAAGCCAAGACCAGCTATGATTAGCTTAGACCAGCTCTGACCATCTTGGACAAGCTATGACCAGCTAAGACCAGCTTGGACCAGCGGCCCGAATGAAAATACTCGACTCCCCACGTTAAAAACCGACCTTGTGTCACAACCAAACTCATTGGGGGTGGGGGGGCGTCAAGTAAATAAACTGCCTTTTGGCTAAGATCAAAGTGTAGTATCTGATCTTATTACCTTGATCTGGTTCCTTTTGTCTCTCTCCCCTTCTTTCTTTATTTCATTTTCTCGTTGAAACCGAGTAATGTATTTTCCCCTCTTTCCTCGCGATCAAAACGGAATAGTTCATTATTTATGAGTTATTGGCAGGGCGAAACGGTCGGGCGAACTAACGAAGGGAAGGACAAGAACAATTATTATATGATCCTACTTTTGCCTATCAAATCGGCACGATTAAATTATTAATTTCAATCCTCGACAACCGACACGGTGCATATTTGGCACGGCAAGATTACTATTTTTCAAATACTTTTCTCCGCGGCACGATTATTTAGTTCCAGTTTATTACATTTGTATAGACATTCCCGGCATAACGTTTATTTGAGCCGTTATTTCATGAATTAAAAAATTCCCAGCGGCATTGCTATTCTAGACGGGTCTAGTATAGTGATTTTCTAAGCGTAGCTTAGATGTGGCACAAGGCCGAAAGTAGGTGGTACCCAGTTAGGATCAAACTCACTACTCGGTTGCAATTGTTCTAGCGAGACAAGCTTTCTAACCATTACACCGCCTAGAGGTGCCCAGGTCTAGTATATGGTAGAAAAAAATCTCTTCTTTTTACTGATCCACTGTTTTCTTTGATAATTATTTTCTTTTTTTGTAATGTCAGCTGCTGTCTGTTCACTGCAGTCAAAAGGAATTAATGTATCTGGCGACCAATTGCCTCAAATCTAGGTCGCTACTGTGAAATTAAGTCCAGGGTTGGGCTTATTCTTTCCTGGTAAACGTCGGCTTGTGGTAATATGATGTGCTTTGTATTGATTTGCATGAGTCATTTGACAAGGAAATGAAGAACTGGCCAATAATGCCTACAGTCCAAATATCCGACTAATTGAATCCTTACTCACTTTTGGTTCCAGGTTTCTGTAGATCCTTCCGAAGTTTTCATCTGTTTATGAATGATTTCTGTATTACTTTTCGACAACTGAAATTAGTTGCTGATTCAATTACTTAGGAGGTATTATTATTATTATTATTATTATTATTATTATTATTATTATTATTATTTCTTTCTTTTTCTTCATTTTCTCAATCTTTATCTTTTTTACCTCCCCCTTCTAATTCTTTTTCTCATTTTTCATTTTCTCATTTTTCTTCCCATGCATATTCTTTTATGACCCTTCTTCTTTTTATCATTCTTCTTCTTCCTCTTCGGTCTTCTCATTCTTCATTTATCATTCTTCTTCACATTTTTCCTCTTCTTCACATTCTTCTTCTTCTTCTTCTTTCACATGCTTCTTATTGTTGTTCTTTTTATCATTCTTCTTATTCTTTTCTCATTTTCTTCATTTTATCATTCTTCTTCACATTTCTCCTCTTCTTCACATTCTTCTTCTTCCTCTTCACATTCTTTGTATTTTTCTTTTTTCACATTCTTCCTATTTTTCTTCTTTTTATCATTTTTCTTCTTCTTTTTACATTCTTCTTCTAATTCTTCTTTTTAACATTTTTCTTTTTCTTCTCATTCTTCTACTTTTTCACATTCTGCATCTCATTCTCTTTCTCATTCTTCTTCTTTTTTATCTTTTTCCCATTTCTCGTCTCATTGTTTTTTCATTCTTCTTATTGTTCTTCTTTTTATTATTCTTCTTCATATTTATACATTCTTCTTCTTTTTTTTACATTCATTTCATCCTTTTTCTTCTTCATGATCACATTCTTCGTCTCATTCTCTTTCTTCTTCTTCTTCTTCTTCTTTTTCACATTCTTCGTCTCAATCTTTTTCTCATCCTACTTCTTCATCTTTTTCACATTCTTCGTCTTATTCATTTTCGCATTCTTCTTTTTATTTACCTTCTTATTGTTCTTCTTCATATTCTTGTTCTTTTCTTATTTTCTTCTTCGTTTTCTTCAGAATGAAAGAACTTCATTGACCACGTCATTTAAATATGCCCAGGAACAGACTCATAAAAAATCCCAAATTAATTAAACAAAGTGTTTTAAGAAAGAAGGAGATAAAAACTCAAAAATAATAAAAACAAATTAATTAAATGATTACGATTCTGAATACATTCCCACGGAACTTTAAGGAAATTTTCATTTAATTTTTTTTTTGTTCTTGTGTATGAGAAAACTATTTACGCTTTCGCTGAATTCTAACAACACGAACACAGAACTAAAAGAAATACTTTTTCTTATCTAAAGAAGTTTCCTGTTGTATACGTGTCTTAGTATGCGTAAGAATAACTCTCTTACACAGATATGAAATCACATAAAAACATTAACACACCAAATCTATAGTTACATATGGTTTTCTTTCTAGAAACAAATAGCGTTAGTTTAAAAACATCTCCCCTGTACACAATAACTGGAGATTGCGACTGTAGACATTTATGCTGGGGATACAAACAGACTGACAGTAAAAGTGCCAAAATATTATTTGGAGAACTCTTGGGTGCATATCTTCCAATAATTGTATGTTTTATGGATTCATATTCAATGACCGATGTATTAATGATCAAATTAAAGCATATATTATTAAAAAAATATGTACAGGATACTGAAATGGTTATTAGCAGTACTCTTGTGCGGATATCCAGCAATACTTTTACACACACACACACACACACACACACACACACACACACACACACATATATATATGTATATATATATATATATATATATATATATATATATATATATATATATATACATATAATACATTACTCTTCAAGTATGAATTGAGTCTTCCACATAGAAAAACTTTTAAATTTCCCTTCCTATCTGCCGTGCGACGATAGCCTACGGGTAGGACCACTGACTGATGTCAAATCGGTCGGGTTTTGAAGCAATCGGACGTCTAGCCACACTGAAGAGCTGTGATACGGCGAAACAGTTTGTCTGTGAATGACAATATATATGCTCCCGGGAAATTCGATTGAAAGGGGGTTTTAAAAACAGCGGCACCTACTACTATTAATGCATTACTCTTCAAGTATGAATTGAGTTCTCTGGCGTATTTCACATAGAAAAACGTTAAAATTTCCTTTCCTCTCTGCCGGGCGACGATAACCTAAGGGTAGGATCAGTGACTGATGGCAAATCGGATGGGTTTCGTTTGAAGCAACCGGATGTCTAGCTGAATCTAACTGAAGAGTGTGATGCGGCGAAACAGTCTGTGGGTGACAATATATATATATATATATATATATATATATATATATATATATATATATATAACAAACAATTAAATAATAAATACAAATTTTAAACTCTATAATCTAAATAAAAAGTTTAAAAGCCCTACCCAATAATCATAAAAAAAACTTTTATGAAGTCGTCAAAAAACAAAAAAAAAACAAAAAAAACCGATGTTAGCTAATTATGACAGTTTTGTATACCCTTTCAGGAAAGAAAAAAAAATCTCCATAGACACTTAACCAGACTAGACGATGTCATCTTCCGCTTTAAATTTAGACACCCCAACCTTACCCTGACTTGACCTCTTTGAATGTAACTGAGATATTGATACAAATTATTAACCCTTACGCCCCACCTTTTTTTAAATAATTGCTCTAGCCGTTACCATAGTTATTTTAATTTTAATAATGAATATGCTTATAAAAACGCGTAAATTTCAAGAATTAGTTATTCCAAAATTTTCGCTTGAAGATGGAACAGAGCTTGGAACTTTAATTCAATTTATTTCAAATAATTATATTGAAGTTTTCGGCTCTTGTTTTGAAACATGAGAACTCTTATGTAGCGATGGAATCATATTTTTAAATAAATAATTATATATATATATATATATATATATATATATATATCGTTGGTTCCAAGACTGCATAAATTTAAGCGAGCTACCAGGCTGGCATTTCGGTCCCATCCTTTTACTGTCAAAATGGTTAAATGTAACCGTCACTTCTGCTGAAACAGCTTCTTCTCTCGCACTTCCCGTCTGTGGAACTCCCTTCCCCTTACTTGTTTCCCCGATGACTATAATCTTCAAATATTCAAGTGTAATGTCAATCGACATCTGACACCCTGAGATTGCTCCCCGTCCTTCTTTGTATCCTTTCCTCAAACACACCTCTTTACTCTTGTTCTCAATCCTGTGTAACCCCTTGCGTGCTAGTTGCACTCCCCGTTGCTTTTATAGTAAAAATCGAATAAAAGCCTATGCTGTTAAATATATATATATATATATGAAAGGGTTATGAAATATTCTCGGCTGGATGAAAAAGCTCTCTCACTAAAAAGAAAAAATGTTTGCTCACTTGGGCAGATTTTGCGAAGTAACCGAGGACAGTTCATTACACTCCCGTGTACGTATTATATTAACATATATATGAAAATATATATGTTTATATAATAAGTACGGGAGTGTAATGAACTCTCCTCGGCTAACTACAAACAAGATAAAAAAAATCCAAAAACAACTCATAAGTACTAATATATACCCCACTGATCGCAGTAAAAAACAAGACTAATTATATTCTATACTAAATTTAATACAACCAACTTAATCCTCCGCAATAACCTTTCTCCGTCAACTAATGTTTTGCAAAAGACCAACATTGTATAACAATTTAAATGTCCTTTGGGAGATTCTCTTACAAAAATGTAAATATATATATGTTGGTTTCACAACGACGACACTATCAAGAAGGCTTACTTTACACATGTCGGATTCAGGTTCTATTGCACAACATTTAAAAGAAATTTCCTGTCTACATTCACGTTTTAGAGAAATAATAATTGACAGTAGACTCTAACATGAAAATAAAAACAAAAACTTCAAATTCCTGAAGCACTCAATATAAAAGTGCAACCAACACTAAATAAAATGAATTATGAGTATGCCAACAATGTTTTAAACTGTCTATAAAAGCAATGTTTTGGGATGCTCAAATTGTAAAAAAAAATCTTTTCTTTAAAATTGCAGGTTGATTATTTTTTAAAACATTAATAATAAAAAGATTAAACTAAGTTACCTCCCTTACATATTCTTAACATAAATTAAATATAACGGAGCGCATTTCATGCGCATCTACAAAAAAATTAACAACAATCAATTAAATTAATTTTTGTCTTAGCAATTAACACTTGAAAATGATCTTGGCTGAGATTGAAAATATTCGGAAAAATAGACGAAATAACCAAAACTATGGCATCTTTTTTACTCTGTTATATAACAGCACTAAGAAAGTGATCCGAGAAATTGAGAGGATTAAAATAAAACTAAATATACACAGTATGTCTAGATTATTCAACCAAACGTGCTTGAATGAAGATATACTGCCTAAATATATATATGAAAATATATGCATATAATCTAAATGCTAAATGTATATATATATATATATATATATATATATATATATATATATATATATATATATATATTACTGAGAGAGCTATAATCTCTAACTATTCAAATGTAATGTCAATCGACATCTCCAGTTACCTTGATCTAGCCACTATCCCTCTCCTCATCCTTTCTTCTATCACTCCTATCTGCTCTTGCTCCAAATCTTCTGCAACCCCTGCATCCTAGTGGCTTCACGCCTTGCTCGGGGCGTAATGCTTAAAATATATATATATATATATATATATATATATATATATATATATATATATATATATACATGAGTGGGGATCCAAAAGTAACCGGAATTGTGTCATATCATTTTATTCATTTATTGTTGCATGTTTATATTCTTATCACCTTCAAAGTATTCTCCATTTGAAGCAATTCACCGGTCCAGACGTGTTTTCCAAAGAAGTCCTGGAACTCCTGTGAATTTTGTTTTATCGTTTTCTTCTTAATCTCTTCCGCATCTGAAAAACGTTTTCTTTTGGGGACTTTCTTCATTTGGAGGAACAAAAAAAAAGTCGCAAGGGGGGTGGTGAGATCGGGTGAATAGGGAGGGTAGGGAAGTGGGGTCATGCCATTCTTGGTCAGAAACTGTCTCATACTTAAGGTGGTGTGCCGTGGCGCAGTGTCGTGATGCAACCACCACCCTCCAGTTTGCCACAGGTCAGGGCGTTTTCGTCTCACCTTGTCTCGTAAACGCCTCAGGACTTCCAAGTAAAAAAACCTGGTTAACAGTTTGAACAGGAGGAACACATTCTTTGTGGAGAATTCTTTTCACATCAAAGGAACAAATCATCGTCTTGACATTGGACTTCACTTGACGCGCTTTTTGGGTCATGGTGACATTGGATGCTTCCACTGACTTGATTGCTGCTTCGTTTCCGGGTCGTAGCTATAGCACCAGCTTTCATCACCAGTGATGACCTTCGAAAAAAGGTCTGGATCAACTTCCAATTGTTCTTTCAGTTTACGACAGGCATCCATTCGTGACTGCTTTTGATCGTCCGTGAGCAAGCGACTTACCATTTTCGCTGCAACTCTTTTCATTCTCAATTCCTCAGTCAAAATTCGTTGACATGAATTCCAGAATACACCAGTCAAATCAACAAGTTTGTCAATTGTTCAGCGACAGTCTACGAAGATCATTTCATGAATTTTCATGACGCTTTCAACTGTTCGAGAGTTTGAAGGTCGCCCTGAACGAGGCTGGTCTTCCAGAGACAATTGACCATTCCTAAAGCGTGCAAACCCCTCATAAACTTGTGTTTTACTCATGGCAGCATCGTTGCAAACTGTTTTAAGCATGACAACTGTTTCGGCTGCTGTTTTCTCCAGCAAAAAACTGAATTTCACAGCAGCACGCTGCTCCTTTCCTTCAGCCATGGTAAAAATAGACGAAAAGGCGTGAAGCACTTCAAAACAAATGTGAAACAAGGAGCTATACGTCTTCCCACAATGACACCAGTTAGCACACTGATGCCTGAGGGTTGCCTCAAGTAGCATCTAGCGGTGGAAGCCTGAACTACAACGGGCTTGTCACACAGATAACGATTCCGGTTACTTTTGGGTCACCTCCCGTATATATATATATATATATATATATATATATATATATAACGGATAAATTTAAAAATTCTAAAATAGCTATGACAGAGCGCGTTCGCGCATAATTTAAAAAATACCTATGACAACAGAAGTTATAATAGCATGCTTGCCTTTGTAATTTACCCCTGAAGATGATCTTAGAAAATGTCGAAAGTACTTGTGCAAAAAAAAACAACAAAAAACAAAACAAAAACTACTGCGTTATGTTAAATTTTATTTCAACATCAAGAAACTGACTACAAAACTGGAATGGACTGATATACTAGATTAACAGGAGGAAGCGAAAGAACAGTATTTTTTGTGTCAAAATACTGGTCAGTTACTTTACTTACTATAACAAATGCTACTCCAATTAAAAGAGAAAATAATACACTAAGAGAAAAATGTCTAGAAAATGCTTTAATCGCTAATTCAGCCACAGAAAATTTACGTCTAGGTTCTTACAACCTATCGCCATTATTGGCAAATTTTCTGTGAACACAATATTGGTTATATAAAAGAAAAGATTATGGAAAGAAAAAGTAAAAAAACTATGGATGAACTTGGTTTCCAAAAATTCTTTCAAAAAACTTTGAAACTTCTAGCGTATCTCATTCATGCGCATGTGTAATCAAAAATATATATATATATATATATATATATATATATATATATATATATTATAATTATTTAAAAAAAAATA
>CAHIKZ030000874.1:477500-622500 GCA_903632075.3 Acanthosepion pharaonis
GAGGAGCCCAACTATATGTGCAATATACAGGGTGCGATGGGTAAATTATCGCCATTTTTATATTTTTAATTTCGCGCTTGCACGCTGTTTGTTTTTGATTTTGTCGACTACACGGTATAATATGGTGATTTGGGCACTGTCTGTAAGAAAAAGCTCCATGACGCAATTTACTCTACCAGAAATTTGGAAACGTCATGCTTTACTGCTTGGCATTCGCGCCGGAGGTTCTAATACGAACATTTTAGAGTCTATGTTCTCAATCTGAGGACAGTGTTGAGTATTCGGAAAGAGTTGGATGAGTCTAATGGCCATTACGAAAACATACTCAGATCGGTCTGATTAGAAAAAGAAATCTCGAATTTGTTGGTGAGGCACTCAGACTCAACACGGGGGCCGGTATTAATTGCCTTGAGGATGTAATGCTGCACTGGGTTAACAGGGTGGCTGCCTGGCAACATGATTCTGCACCATGTCACACAAGTTAGGAAACCCAGTCATGGCTGTCAGACATTTTCGCGAACACATCACCCCTTACATCTGGTCACCTAACTCCCCAGGCGGCGTGTCACTTGATTATTATGCGTGGTGCGCAGTTGAGCGAGAGACCAACAAAACTCCTTGTAACACCAAAGATAAACTGAAGGCAAGGATTATGGCAGCATGTACCAACTTAAACAAGAAGACCGTCCAGAAGAGATGCAGGAGGCCGTGGTTGAAGCCAATGACGATTTTATTGAATAACTCTTTAGTATTTCATATTTCTGTGTAATTTGGGTAAATATATCTGTTAAAATGAGATGTTTTCATTTTTTGCGTAATTTAGACGACAATTTATCTATCGCAACCTATACGCGGTTTCCCTACGACTTTTATCGGCTTCGAGATTCGTGATGCGACAATAGATTTGGCGTAGACTATGTAGTATCATTGAAACTGCTGACCTACTGCCCCACCCGACGATAGTACGTTCGACGCTCCGAACGCGTACATGTGGGTTCTGGGCAGAAATCGCAGTGTCCTCGACACTTTACTTTTTTGGGACGCCCCTCATCAGTAATTGAGTCCAGATTTCCCTCTGTAAGTTCAATGTACAACGTACAACCTAGGAGGAGAATGACCCCCCACTCACCACCACCATCCGGATCTGGAATTTTTACATTGGAGCAAAAAACCCAGGAAGCGATTGTTAATTTGTAAGTTTAGCTTGATTTGTCTCATGGTTACAAATATAGTGGCACCTAGTGAGAATCAAACTCACTACTCATTGTTGGAACACCCTGTGAGGATCAAAATGTTACACTGTCAACCATCTTCTCAAGTTGAGGCACACCTTTGACATTACCGAAAGAAGAAAAAAAAATCGCTGTTAATTTATTTATAAACGAAAACTTTTTCAAAGGAGACATTTACGATGTTTACACACACACATACATACATACACACGCACAAAAGTGGAAAGAGAGAGTCTGTAAACTATGTGTGTAGGCATGAGAGAGAGAGAGAGATAGAGAGAGAGAGAGAGATAGAGAGATTGAGAGAGGGTGAGAAAGAGGATGTTTTATCCATTTGTCAAGCCTTATGAGGTTCAAATATAAGTGGTTACTTCTGCATTGTTTCTTTGCTGTTCTATTTTTCAATCGCTTTTATCGTATAACGAATTTCATTCTAAACAAGCCATTCATTGTGCTCGAGAGAGAAAGTAATATACAACAATTTAAGGACTGTTTCGGAATATATATATATATATATATATATATATATATATATATATATATATTATAAAACGAACTTGAGGTTTCAATCGGATATACGAAAGGAAATCCTGTATTTTATTATCAAGAACTGCACCGGTTATGCAAATGTAAGAAGATCTATTTTTAAAACAGAATTCTCTTCCACTAAATGGCAGAGACATAGCATAGTAGTTATGTCGACAATTACCAAGTTGAAGTAGTGACTAAAAACTCACTTTTTATGACAATTCTAGTTTAAGACCATCGATTTCATTCTACAAGAAAACCGAGAAAATATCCAAAAAGTCTATCTTAACTAAATTATGGAACTTCTGTCCCTTTAACAGTAGAACGAGCGATATACAAGTGGATTTTGAGAAGTTCTCAGTTCGATTCAGTTCCCCAACGTCCTAGGTATGATGATAAACTACATCCAGCAGCAAGGCATCTAATCGGGAGGTTTTGAGGAGTGTGCAACCACCTCTTAATTGCTGTTGTTCCCAGGTCCACCCTTATACAGGATGATAGTATCTGTTAGGGTCTCAGCTATGAACAAATAGTGAACCCTCAAACTGGGGCAAAAACATTATGAAAGCATAAAAATAGATTTTTATAGTAAAAGTACCAGCAATACATTTTTGAAGAAAAAAACAAATATTACCAACAATACATTTGACTCTCGACAAAAATCCTCTTTACAAAAATACATCAATGAAACCTGATCTACAAACTGATTTCTTACAAAGAATAAATATTCGAACCTATCCTAAAAATTTTGTCGGCATTAAATGACCCATTGAGGTGTTGATATACCGTAAAATAAAATCAAACCAATCAACCCATTCAGTTCCCCAAAACAGAATTCTGATTTGTGAATATTATAATATTATCATGGGACATAAGTGGGTTGAATCAAAAGTTTTTCATCATCGTGCATATTTTTTCGCTGTCCCTTCGAAAGTTAAGTAGGAATTCGTTGATCATCCGTTCCCATAACCTTTCTTTCGCCGTCATTACTGTTGGCACGAATCTATGCTCAACTTTGGATTTTCTTTTTTTTAATATTGTAAAATATTATCGACGGCGCCTTTTCCTGCTTACCAATATCGACTTACATCCCGTCATCCGTCCCGTAACCGTCAGGGTCGTAGGGGCACAACATGTACTACAGCCATAGCAACAGTAGTGTTAAGTTAAGATAGCCTGACGGAGCGCATCCCTCTTCAGTCTGGTTTTGAATTTAGAGTTCTTCTCATAGACTGGTTGGCACCTCGAGGCTAGAGGGTCTCGTGTATTTAACCTATAGTTGGGATGAGAGACGGATGCATACGTTTCCCAAAGGTATTTGTGCGAAAGCGAATGCAAGAGTCCGGTTAGAATTTGAATTCAGCATATCAATCCCACTTTGGGTGGTGATAGCCAGCACACATCCTATATCGACTTAGGCCAAGACAAAATATTTACCCACTAAACTGCCTGGTTTAATTCTCACTTTTGTGCTACTTTTGACATATCTTAATATTTATGACATATCTTAATACTTTTGGCATACCTTAATATTTATGACATATCTTAATATTATGACATATCTTAATATTATGACATATTTTAATACTTTTGGCATATCTTAATATTTATGATATGTCTTAATACCTTCGACATCTTAATATTTATGACATCTCTTAATATCTTTGACATATCTTAATATTTATGACATATCTTAATACTTTTAAAATATCTTAATATTTATGCCAAAAATTGTTCTTTCTTCGTTTTTTAAATCCGCGTGTTATAAGCCTAATAGATTTTTAAATCGTTTCATCTCCAGCAAGGCAATAAAGCCTCTAAAACACAAGGGGTAAGTGAGCTTGAGAGAATATGAGAAAAAGAAAAAAACTATTAAGGATAGAGAGCAATAAAAGAATAGGAATTAAGATAATGATTGTCATTGTCTTGAAATTTTTTAAGATAAAATTTAACTGGAAAGCATGGAGCTGGAAGAGAGTTCCATAAGCGAGATATGAGAGAGAAGAAACTATTAGCATAGAACTTACGGTTACATCTAGCAAATTTAACTGTAAAATGATGAGACCTTGCCGATAATCTTGTAGTACGCTTGAATTCATACTAAAGGTACCAAAGAGGAAAGCTCAGAACAATTACCATGATCACCAACGTCCTGAAGAGACGCGGCACATAAAAGAAGAAGAATCAGTGACCAAGGCTTGGAATTAAACTCACGTTTACAATGAATGTAGAATTAATATGCATAATTTCCTGTAGAGAAAGGAAGACTGCTGAGCTGAAGCGAGAAAAGAGAAGAATCTTTTGTGCCGTGTCCCTTCAAGATGTTGGCGATCATGGCTCTCCACAATTTCCTCTCCTTTGTAACTCTTAGTAAATTTTGTCTGTTTATTAACCCTCCTATAACTTGTTCCGCCATTCCCTTTACTCAAACTCGTCAGGTTGGTTATGCGTTGTTATTCTCTGTCCCTCTCGCCTTCGATCTATCCTGTGAGTATCACATTTTCCAAGCCCTCTTTCTTCACTATGGGATCTAGAAATTTCAGCTGTATATTTCTAATGTTAAGTATACATGTTCGGTCCGTGTTATTCTCAATATTCCTATGTATAACCACATTTCTGTTGCCTCAAGTCTCTTCTTCATCTGTGAGGAGATTGTTCAGCATTTACTGCTATAGAGTAGGACTAATATTACGTAATAGTTCAGTACCTTTTATTTATTTCTAACTTTATTTCTGCTTTTAATACTTTGCTTAGCTTTTGAAAGTTATCTTTTGCTATCCCAATGCGCCTTCTGATTTCAGTGTCGCAATTTCCGTCCTCTGTTAAAACATTTCCCAGATATTTAAATTGTTGTACTTGCTTGATTTTGGGATCTTCAATTTATATAATAAATAATTATATAAAAATGCCTTGCTATTATTTTTGATAGAAAAATGTCTTTTTATACTTTTATAGTGTTTTGTTTGGGGTTCAATATTTGACCATAGCTGGGACCCTAACAGGTACTACCACCCCTGGTTACGGTGAACCTGGTAACAACAGCAATTAAAAGGTGATTCCAAACTCCTCAAAACCTCCAATTTACCGATCCGAAGCCTTGTTGAATGTTGTAGTTTATCGTAATACCCATGACAAGAGGAGATTTTCAAGCATTCACTGCCACATAGGAGGACAGATATTACGTAACAATTCAGTACTCTTTTTTTTCCAGAGAAGTTTCTCTGTCTCTTAATACTCTGGTTATCTTTTGGAATGCATTTTTGGATATCCCAATGCACCTTCGGATTTCAGTGTCGCAATTTCCGTCCTCTGTTAAAACATTTCCCAGATATTTAAACTGTTTGATTTTTGGATCTTCAATTTGTAATTTGCATGTTGTGCTGTTCTTTTTATTAACAACCATGCATTCTGTCTTCTTGTAATTGATGTTTACTCCTTCACGACCTTCTGCAGAAGTTCTTGTAGTTTCCTTTCTCTGTTTGCTATCAACACTGTGTCATCTGCACATATTATGCTGTTAAGATTGTGACCGACAACAATGAAACTTGGTAGGATTTCTAATTCGTTCAAAATCGTCTCATTGTATCCGTTGAATAAGTCTGGTGAGAAGACACATCATTGTCTTACACCCCTTTCTATTTTTGCATATTTACTGATCTCATTTTCTATCCTTTGCTACCAGTATAGGTTCTGGGTTATTCTAATATCCTTCTCAAATATGTCAAGGTTACCTAGCCGTTCCAACAGGTCTTTGTAGCGTACGTTAACAATCGTTTTTGCGTAATCTTTAAAACAGGTACGCATTCTTCTGCATTTGAATTACACTTTCTGATATAATTCTGTGAATAAATATCGCAGTGCGGTGAATTGAACAATTTCCAAAAGTCGGCGCCCGGTATTATTCCAGTGTCTTTAACGAACCCGCACTATTTTTCTTCTATTTCCAGTCTGATTCTGTTGCGCCTTCTATTCATCAGAATTCAGCGGATGAGTTTTGTTATATGGCTCATTACGCTGATGATTTGATGGAGTTCACACTCGTACTGAATTAAAATTCGAAATTTGTCTTCAAAGATTAACTCAGTCGCTGGAGCATCGGTTTTCTCGTCAATGATTTTGTATTTATAGTCATTATTATTTGTTATTTAATACCGGGCGCCGACTTTTGTTCGATTCACCGCACATTACTCTAAATCTTGGTATTATGAAGATAAAATTTCAAGTTTAGCAGTACGAGATAAGATCCGCGTAACTTAATAAATGACATACGTTAAAAAAGAGACTGATTTCAAACGAGATTACAGTAGTCTATGCGATGAGCGAAATCGTTTAATTATCTCAGAAAGTTATTTATACTACAGATATTTATTTACGTTCTTATAAAAAAGGTTGATTATAACTTGTCGACAATTATTTGAGTATCTATTTATGCGACCCCTGATATCCCTCAAATGATTTATTAAACTATTAGGTAGGGCAAATTTGGTTAATTGCGAGACATATTAACTGTTGAGGAAATATTTAATGTTGAATATAAGTCTTATAAGACAAAAATATTAATAATAAACTTAGATATTGGTCCGGGTTTTGAAGGGTCAAAAAAGTAGACATACGTTTGGTTTACACTTGAGATAAAAATTTAGACACAGGTCCTGTTTATACTAGAATCAAAAAGGTAAACAAAGATCTGGTTTACACTAAAGTAAAAAAAAGCAGACATTATGACGGATTACTCTAGAATAAAGAAAGAAGACATTATTACGGTTTACGCTAGAATAAAAAAGGTACACATATGTCCTTTTTACACTCATATCAAAAAGGTAAACATTTGTTCGGTTTAAACTCGTATCAAAAATGTCGTCAGTGAAGTGGTCTTCACTAGATTAAAAAAGGTGGACATTGTCACTCTTTACACTGGAGTAAAAATGGTTGACTTTGGTCCAGTTTACACTAGAACCAAAACTGTAGACATCGGTCCGGTTTACACTTGAGTCAAAATGTTAGAGATGTGTCTGGCTTACACTAGAGTTAAAAAGTTAGTCATAGGTCTTGTTTATACTAGAATCAAAAACGTAGACAAATGTCCGGTTTGCACTAGAGAAAAAAGGTAGACATTATTATGGTCTACACTTGAGTAAAAAACGTTGACTTCTTTCCTGTTTGCACTCAAAAAGTTTGACATAGTCTCGGTTTATACTAACGCCAAAAAAAAAAAAAAAAAATTAGACATAAGTCCGGTTTGCATTCGTCAAAAAGGTAGAGAATTTCACAGGTTTATACTTAAGTTCACAAGTATCTACTTGAAGGAAGGTAGCCCATTTTGAAGTGTCTTATCTCTCTATCGAAAATGCTGTCAGTGTATTGTAAGACCGATCGACAGAGCATTTATTAAAAAAATTACTTCAAATCATAATTCGGACTGGTCATAAGATTTATAGTAGCACAAAAAATTCTAGGCGTGCACGAGAGAAGAATTAAAAAATACTTTCATTTTAGCTCTTTATCGGAATATAGAGGCAAGTTCTTATTGTTGCCTACTGTTTTTACCGCTACTCCACCACTCATTTCTCATAGTTGAAGTCAGAATGGAAAACTAAATATTTCTAGAATTCGAAAAAGTCCTGAATTGAACATTGAATTTTGTAATGTTTAGCTGACTTTGAATATGATTCTGTGTTCAGCCAGTATGTGTTGCATGTATCCCCAAAATAGAATGATCCAACATCAGCAATTAAGGCAAACGTTCTTGGAGGAGACATTATCCCGAAGCTTTGGGACAAGACTGAGAGAGAGAGAGAGAGAGAGAGAGAGAGAGAGAGAGAGAGAGAGAGAGAGAGAGTGACAGACAGACAGACAGACAGACAGAGACAGAGAGAGTACACAGAAATATGGAAGGGCTGGTTATATTAAAGTTTTAAATAAGATCGATATTGGACAAGATGGATAGGAAAAAGCAGCAGGATCAGATGAAATGGTAATATAGATGGTCACAGAAGTGATAAGCGAAATATACGACAGTGGTATCATACTGGATGATCTCAGCAGATATATTTTCGTAGCATTACCTAAAAACAAGGTGCAAATTAATGCGAGCTCCATCAGAAATCTGTTTAATGAGCCACATAAACAAGCTAATTATCCGAATCTTGATTAATAGAGCGCAAAGCTGAACCATAGCAGAATTAGGACAAGTACAGCACGGCTTTGTCAAGGACATTGAAACAAGAAATGAGATATTTATGATTAGAATATCAGAGAGAGCAATACAAATGTAGAAGAATGTGCACTTACGTTTTATAGATTACGCAAAACCTTTTATCAAGGTTCGGCACAATGATTTATTTGAACTGTTAGGAAAACTAGATATATTCAGAAAGGATGTTAGAATAATCCTAAAGTTAGACCCGGAGAAAAAACGCCTGCCTACAGATAGAAATTTGAGTAGAAATAGAAAAGCGCGTAAGACAAAGATGTGTCTTCTCTCCCAGATCTGTTCAACTTCTACAGCCAGAGTATTTTATCAGTAAAGAAAATAGCTAAGATGGGAACTAAGAATTGGAAATGTCAACATCAAATAAGTACAGAAATTTAACTACCTGTGAATTGTTTTAATAAGGGAATGGAAAATGCGACACCGAAGTTCGAACGCGCATCGGGTTAGCGAAAGTCGCATTCCAAAAGCTAAGCAAAGTACTAAGAAACAGCAAAGATTAGCTAGAAACAAAGAAAAGAGTGCTGGATTTCTATGTGATGTCATTCCTCTTGTATGACAGGGAATGTTGAAAATTCTTACCATAGATGAAGAGGAAACCGGACGTAACAGAAACGTGATTCTGCAGAAGCCTTAAAGAAAATCATCATAAAATGAACACCTATACGCAAAGTTCAGGAAAAGACAGCTGAAATTTCTTGGGCACATAATGATGAAGGAGGGTTTGGAAAACAAAACATTCACAGCGCATATCGAAGAGAAAAGAGATAGGGGAAGAAATGCGGTCAAATACCCAAAGAACTTGTGTGAATGGATGGTAGAAAAGGGCGAGGGAGGCTTGGAAAAGAGAGAAATACTGCTAAGGGCCACAAGGGATAGAAAATTGTGGAGAGCTATGATCACACAGATCCCCAAGGGACACGGCACAGGTTTAATTTTAAACATTTCACCCCAAGCGAGACAATGTCACTAAGAAGCAAGGGGTTACTGAGTATGAGAGAATATGATAAAAAAAAAAACACTTTTAAGAAGAGAGAACGATAAAAGAACAGGAATTAAGAAGACAGAAGATAATGACTGACATTGCATTTAAATTTTTAGAGATCAAAGTTGACTTGAAATCAAGAAGCCGGAAGTGTTCCGCAAGCGAGAAGTGCGAGAGAAGAAACTGTCACCATAGAACTTACGGTTACATCTGGCCATTTCAACTGTAAAATGATGAGTCCTTGCCGACAAACTAGTACTCTGCTTAAATTCATGGAGTCTAGGTACCATAGAGCAAAGTTCATCATGAAAGTATTCAAGACCAGACCAGATGTGATAGCAATATTCAATACATAGACAAATAGTAGACATATAGATATGTAAGATGGATTCTGTTGAGAAAAATTGTCTAGTACGATACAGTGAACCAAATTTCCTAGCAGAAGACATAGCAATTGATTCAATATAATCTTTCCACGTCATGTCAGCGGAAAACTTTAGTCAGAGAAGGCGCAACAATACACTCTGCTAGAGGTTAGCATCAGTCATGCTGACGTAAGGTAAAATTGGTTCTCTCAGGCGATTAAAAGAGAGCGGTTTCGATTCGGAGGCGTTAAAATTAACAAGCCATTCCTTGCCCCAGTTAACAACAGAATTTAGGTCATTATTTTATATCAGCTGCTAATTTGACCTTATCGAACCGATCAAACTATTAAGACAAGAGTAAATGTATTTATTTACAAAAAGCATATACATACTGCTTACCGGGCAACATGTTTTATGCTATGTCCCTTTGCATATTCGATCATGTGTTGTGCTGCGTGTCGTTTCTAGATTCTAGTGTTCTAACGGCAATTCGTCAGTAGGGATCCCAACGCTGCATCAACTGCCTGAACCAAAAACAAATATTTTCTTCCGTGTTTTTCTCGATATATTTTTGTATGGTTTGTAGCAGACATCGTTTCTTGAGGGTGGCGAGATGAAGAGATGTATAGAGGGAACGGATGTCAACAGGTCGGCACGTAATCCACGTGCGTGGCTGTCTTGCTGAAACCACGCGCGCTCAAAAGAATCCGGGAGTGTAAGGATCGGACGGACGCCAGATCTCTTGACTCCCTGCGGCTTTAATTTTTCTCGAGTATTTCGGTTTTTATATATCAAAACTTAGACAAAGGCAATCATTTACTGTCAGGATTTTACGCCCACGGGGTTGAAAACATCCTCGACTCAGGTCGTGTTGTCAAAGTTCAATACGGTAAAGTTTGGAATCACATTCACACCAATTATCATTTTTCCTGTTTTGTCTGGCCTACGCATAGCTCTCTACAGATTCCTTCCACTGATTATGTTTTACTTGTTAGTTGATTTGTTTAACGGCATATCAACTTCTTATGGGACATTCAATGTCGAAATTTAATTTTCTTGGGAGCTTTAAAAAAATAAAAATATGATATGTTATTCTCGTTTCACAATGGAATACATGGTAGATGGTACTCATCTTTTATACATATACAAGTCTGTGTGGGCTTAACTACCATAGGTAGTTATGTCCACACAAAATATATGTATTTTATGCTGTAGTTTTGTTGAAGTTATGCGTAATATGCTGTAATATGTGTATTTGTAATATGTGTATTTTATGCTGTAGTTTTGTTTGGAAAAAATTTGATTTAAGAAATTGTAGGATATTATATGAATTAATGTCATGAAAGTGTTCATTTTGGTTGTTTGGTTGGCTGATTTTGTTTAGCGGGCATATCAACACCTTTATGGGTTATTTAATGCAGTAATCTAAATAGCTTGAACACAATTTTATGCCTTCAGCTAAATATATTTTGGACGCAATTGTATGCCTTCAACTACAGATAAAATGTATTGCTGGTCACGTATTGTCAGCCTGTTTTTATATAAGAATGTATTACTGCTATTTTTACTATAAAAATGTATTTTTATACTTTCATAGTGTTTTTGTTGGAGGGGGGATCACTATTTGCCCATAGCTGGGACCCTAACAGGTGCTACCACCGCGGGTCAGAGTGGACCTGGGAACCACAGCAGTTAAGAGGTGGTTCCATGCTCCTCAAAACCTCCAATCTTCCGATCAGCCACCTTGCTGCCGGATGTAATTTATCGTCATGTAATTACATGTGAACTTAGAATCTGAATTTAGAGTTATCTTTCTACTAGATTGACTGCCACCCAAGGCTAGATAGGTCAGTCTACTCTGCTATTTAACGCATAGCTGGATGGGAGAAGAAATGGATTCGTGAATTTTCTGAACGGAAGAGACGAGATCGGAATTTGAACATGGCTCTCCGGTTTCATTTTCTGCGCTGATAACAATTACGCTACCCACAGATCCTTATCCTACAGCTACCACTACTAAAAAACAAGTTTGAAATCGAATCGCCGATTTCAGTTCAAGTACTGATAACAGATATACTGTCCACACATCCTTATCCTGTAACGTCTTGTATGTTTTGTAGCCATATTTCTTCAGAGCATAGGCAATAATGGCCTTCCACAACTTACTATACATTTAGTAGCCAGTACAAAACCCGAAGTTTTGAAGAAACCAGTTGCTGTCCTAGTACAATATCTATGAGTAGCGTTAAACTTAGTGAACTTTATGGATATTCACAATGAGTGGGACAAATAGAAGCGATGAATGATATTTAAGTTTATTCATATAGCCATAAAGTCATAAAGGAAGGAATTAAAGACGAGCCATTAAATTACTAGCCTATTTATTTTATGCTTTAAGCCATTAGTTCCCGAACTGCACGGCACGCCTCAATAGTGCGACAGAAGAGAATAGCAGGTGAGGCGGAAGAGGATAGCAGGTGAGGCGGAAGAGGATAGCAGGTGAGGCGGAATGATAGAAAGACAGTCAAAGATTTAGAAACTGTTTCAAAAATTCATGTCAAAAATAAATATGATTTCAAAATTTAAAATATTATTATGGGTTACTTGCATGAGTCTCAGTATAAATATTTATAAATAATTATTGACCGATATTATCATTGTTATATTTTTGCATTATATCAAGTATTAAGAATATAGTAACTAGGGTCCGCAGATTGGAGGAGAGATTTATCAATGATAATGTTTTGACTTCGAATCCACGGTTATTTCCCTTTAACTCTCTCTCTGTTTTTTTTAAATGTACTTTTTATCACAAACGAACAAACAAAAGCGAGCAAACATTCGTTCCGAAAATGCAGCTCAGATAAAAAAGAAGACTAGATTGGCGGCGAGGACACATCATTTTATAGTTGAAATGGCTAGATGTAACCGCAAGTTCTATGCTAACCGTTTCTTCTCTCGCTTGTGGAACACTCCCGGTTTCTTACTTCTCAGTCATTTTTTATCTCTAAAAATTTAAATGCAATGTCATTCGTTATCTTCTGTCTTCTTAATTTCTGTTCTGTTCTTTTATTGTTCTCTCTCCTTAATAGTGTTTTTTTTTTCATCTTTTTTTCTCACACTCAGTAACCCCCTACGGTTTAGTGGCTTTATTGAATAATTTGGTTTGAAATGATTAACATATTAACTGTGTCGTATCCCGGTAGGATTTGTATGATAATGGCTTTCCACAACTTTCGATCCCGTGTGGGCCTTAAAAAATAAACAAAGTTCTTCGCATGATATAGGTTATGCTTGTTAGAATTATTTTTGAGATTTACCGGAAAGATAGTGCCCCAAGGATTTTGTTGTTTTGTTCTTGAGTTCATTTCATTATCACACCCAAAGCTCCAACCACAACATGAACAGTTTTAGTTTTAAGTAACACTTTTTTTCTATTTCAATCTCCAGGTCTTTATTTTTCAAAAGCCTTTGCAGAGATGTTTTTTGACAACGAGAAACCATTCCACAATTTTTAACAAGAAGGCATGACAATTCACAGATAATAAAGAAAAATGTATGGAGATTTGTGATTACCGACACCCTGAAGAAATATATCCGTAAAAGTTAGCAGGGTATACTAGGATCCCTAACCTTGGATGGTAAGAAGTCCAATTGAAGAAAGACTCCTAATTCTAAAGCATGTAGAAGACGACGGGAAACCATTCCATTATCTTTACCAAGATTGCATGGCAATTCACAAATAACAAAGAAAAATAAAGGAAAATCTATGGAGTAACGTGATCACTAACATCCTGAAGAAATATAACCGTAAAAAGGTAGCAGGGTAGACTAGGCTCTCTAACCTTGAATGGTAACCAATCTAAGAAAGATTATGAATTTCACACTATGGAAAAGGCAATGAGAAACCACTCCACAATCTTTAGCAAGAATGTATGATAACTCACAGATAATAAAGGAAAATCAATGGAGGATCACGATCACCGACGTTCTATAGAAAAATAGCCGCAAAAAGTAGCAGGGTAGACTAGGCTCTCTAACCTTGGATGTCAACCAATTTAAGAGAAGAAAGATTCTGAATTTCAAATGATTAAGTAATCAATGGGAAACAAATCCATTATCTTTTCCAAGAATTCATGGCAATTCACAAAAAATAAAAAGAAAAGAGCAAATGTAATTCAGAGCAACAAAAACAGGAAGTTATGAAGAGCCATGATCGACTACATTCTGAAAAAAAAAATTAAATGGACAAAGTTCTTCGCATGATATGGATTGTGTTGTTAGAACTATTTTTGAGATTTCCTGGAGAGATGGTGCCCCAAGGATTTTGTTGTTTTGTTCTTGAGTTCCTTTCTTTATCACACCCAAAACTCCAACCACAACAGGAATTATTATTATTATTATTGTAGCTTTTAGTCCTTTGCGCATGTAAGTGCTTTCCTGCTTAAGTTAATCCGATTAATTCTAAAATATATTTTTAATAAAACTTGGTGCAAAACAAATTTTAGTTGAAGCCTTGATTTGTATTAATCCCGAAACTGAGAATCGCTTCCGAGAGATCAGTTATACACTCCAGCTTGATTGGCTACAAGTGAATTGAGTAAATATATCCTCCAAATAAGCGGTATGTGGTTGCTTAAGCTCTGGAAAGTATTTTTTGAAAGAAATATTTTTGAGGATTGCCCTACTTCCAAAATAGTAATGGACCGCCATAACTGGCCATAAAGCTCCTCTTTTGAAAGCAAAGTTGGACGATTTAGACTACTTCTTTTGTCAAGTGGAGTACTTTAACAGTTTGAAAATTATAGCTTATGGTCTACAGAGAAAGAATTTGTGCCCACCCACTAACAGACACACACAAGCTTCTTCCTGCTTTCTATCTCCTTTCTCACCCTTTTCTCTCCCTTTCTTTCTCACTCCTTTATTCCGCTTTTCTCTCCCTTTCTCTCTACCATACGCACCCAAGCATATAAGCATTCAGGCCCAAAGGTAAAATGGCGGAAACCAAATGAGAGAAAAAGACATGTAATGTATACAGAGAAACATTTATAGGATATTCTTACTTATGCAAATGTAAAAGCTAGCACTTACTGAAATAAATATGAAATATTTAAATAATTAAAATAATACGAAATAAATTAGAAATAAATATGAAAACAATAAATATGAAATATGAAAGAATAAACAAGAAATAAATATGAAATATTTAAATAATTAAAATAATACGAAATAAATTAGAAATAAATATGAAAACAATAAATATGAAATATGAAAAGAATAAACAAGAAATAAATATGAAATATTTAAATAATTAAAATAATACGAAATAAATTAGAAATAAATATGAAACAATAAATATGAAATATGAAAGAATAAACAAGAAATAAATATGAATTATTTAAATAATTAAAATAATACGAAATAAATTAGAAATAAATATGAAAACAATAAATATGAAATATGAAAGAATAAATAAGAAATAAATATGAATTATTTAAATAATTAAAATAATACGAAATAAATTAGAAATAAATATGAAACAATAAATATGAAATATGAAAGAATAAACAAGAAATAAATATGAATTATTTAAATAATTAAAATAATAACGAAATAAATTAGAAATAAATATGAAACAATAAATATGAAATATGAAAGAATAAACAAGAAATAAATATGAATTATTTAAATAATTAAAATAATACGAAATAAATTTGAAATAAATATGAAACAATAAATATGAAATATGAAAGAATAAACAAGAAATAAATATGAATTATTTAAATAATAAAAATAAAACGAAATAAGAAATTTTAAATAAATATGAAATGTGAAATAAATGGATAGAATATTTAAATAGTAAAAATAATATAAAATAAGAAATTTGAAATATTAAATAATAAATATGAAGTATGAGATAGTAAAGATGAAATATGAAATAAAATTGAAATATTTGATTAATAAAATAATATGAAATAAAGAATTGAAATAAATAGGAAATGATAAATAATAAATATTAAAAATAAAATAAATATGAAATAATTAAATATGAAAGTAATATGAAGTATGCAATAAATGATATGAAATATGAAATAATAAAAATGAAATATGAATTAAATATGAAATATAAAATAATTGAATATGAAATAGTAAATATGAAATTTGGATTAATAAATATGAAATATAAAATGATTAAATATAAAATAGTAAATATGAAATTTGGATTAATAAATATGAAATATAAAATAATTAAATATAAAATATTAATTATGAAATTTGAATTAATAAATATGAAATATAAAATGATTAAATATGAAACACTAAAATAGAATAAGGATTAATAAATATGAAATATAAAATAATTAAATAAGAAAAATAAATATGAAATTTGAATTAATATGAAATATAAATTAATAAATATGAAAAAAGGGTATGAAATAAATATGAAATAATAAATTTTAAATAATAATTAAAATAACCTGAAATAAATAGACATATTCAATGCAGAAACATTTATCGGATATTCTTATAGAAAAATATTGTTTACGAATCACTTAAATAAATACCTCTCAATAGACAACACACAGACCCAACAGTGAGAAGGAAGGCGTGAGTGCTCGGGAAATATTTCTCAGTTGTATGTAAACAAATACACACTCTCTGATGCATACGTCTTCATGAACACACGAGTGTAAAAAAAATCAAGTAGGTACAGAAAGTGAACTATCTGCGTAGTGTAGTGACAGACGACGGAAAATGTTGCACAGAAATTCAAAGACGCAAAAGAACGAATAAAGATGCCTTCCAGAAGCGAAGCAAAGTATTAATACAGAGGGAAATACTGTTACAAACAAAGAAAAGAGTGCTGAACTGCTATATAATCTCTAATAGCCTACATGGTAATGAATGTTGGCCATTTACAGATGAAGTAGGAACATGAAGCGACAGAGATCTGGTTCGACCGACGAAGTACACGGTCAAAGCCTCCCTGCAGCAGACGCGTTCACAAACACATAGGTATCTTTGAGCAATAGTTGGTTCGTTGAAATACTAACTCAGGCTTACACAAAAATTCATTCATACTTTGATATAGGTATATTAGAAAACTTATAAAACAAATACAGAGCCTAATATAACTAAGGGCTCAATAACCCATTAGATTTGCAGGAATACTTCATTGCAATAGTGGCATGTCTAAGGCAAACCATCATGCTTGTTTTCCAATTCAGTGTTTTCCTTCTTCTAGACGCGTTGTCATTTCGAAGTGAGAGAGTCCAGTCATCCCTGCTATTTAACCCATAGCTGAGAGGGGAAGAGATGCAATTATATCATTCTCAAGGATATTTGGGCAAAAAGTGAACGTAGCGAATTCAGCTGGAATTCGAACCTGGGACGCCGATTTCTCTTTCTGAGTCGTTGGTCGTTACACGAACCATATCTCGTTCATTTAACATAATACAGCATATTTATTGGTTTATTATGAGAAAATTATGGCTTGTATTTTAGGCCCTACTTTTTGCCTTTGCGTTGATATGTTTTAATCAAGCTAATATTCTTTTATCGTTCTCTCTCTCTTCAATAGTGTTTCTCTTTCTTCATATTCTCTAACACTCAGCAAACTCTTGCGTTTTAATGGCTTTATTGCTTTTCTTGGAGCTGAAAGGATTTAAACATCATAACAACAAACGTATAGCAAGAAACCTTCTTATTAGGAATATCTTATTATTTAAAAAATCTTTTTATGAATATGATGTTACGCATGAGGACGGCATTACTTTAAAAATATTTACACTTGACTCATCAAATAGAGCTGGGATTTTTCCGTAAATAATTTTGAACATGACGTGATATGTGATTGCGGCTTAGAAAAGATTTGTAAAGTTGCTAATGATCAAAAAACAAAATATACCATCCTTAAATAGAAATTTAATAGACTTTTGCCGCTTTTATTTGTAGGACTGATTCTTAATGTCGTCTCATGTGTTCTTTACTTATCGATCCATGGGAAACTAGTAAAACAAAAACAATATTTTGTTAACAGATCGCGACAGCTATTAGCGAGATGTGATTAAATATACTTTAATGTTTAAAAAATATTCAGTATTATTATTGTTTTGGTATTAAGCATCATAAGATAGCTATATTGTGGAAAAAGGAATTTTCGACAATATACACATTTTTTTTACGTATTTATGGTTATGTTTTTTTAAAACTTTTATCAAAATTTACATTCTTGTACATGTAGTTATAGATAATATTATTACTTACATTATTTGGACTGTTATCCTCATCTTCACTGCCATATTTACAACGTTTCGGCTGTTGTACGTTTTGGCCTTCTTCAGGTAATTGGAATCACCTGAAGAAGGCCGGAGCGTACAATTAATAAAATAGTTTTGCAGATCGCAACAGCTATTAGGGAGATGTGATTAAATATACTTTAATGTTTAAAAAAAATATTAAGTATTGTTACTGTTTAGGTAATCAGCTTTATAACATAGCACAAATAGCTATATTGTGGAAAATGGAATTTTCGACAATATACGCATTAATTTACGTATTTATGATCATTTTTTAAATTTTATCATAAACAACATTCTTGTACATGTAGTTATGGATAATATTATATATTAATTACTACTTTTTTAATTAATAACTATTTGTGCTTAGTTGTTGAAATTAATAGCTATCTGCTGATGTGTAAAAATTTTGGAATAATGCAATAATAAAAATTTTAATTTTAACTCTCCGATAGATGTCGCGATCTGTAAATTCTTACTGTTCTTAGCATGTTTGCACAAGTGAATCTTTAAATATGATTTTAATTATTATTGTATTCTTCTCTTTCACACATTCGGTCTGTCCCCGACCCCGGGCTTCGTGAGCATACTCAAAGAGTTCGCCGTTGTAAGAATAAAAACACTGTCATCTGGTGTCACTAATTCAAGGAAAATAACTCTAGTAACGCTAATATATATATATATATGTGTGTGTGTGTGTGTGTGTGTGTGTGTATTTAGGCAGCAATCCTTCTTTCATGCACATTTCATTGAATATGAAGACAAGGTGCTTTTATTTATTTTTTTTTATGCAATTTCTCATGCGATCTAATTTTTTTTTCTTTTCAGATGATAAATTATATAAAAACTGTCCGAATGTTCTTTTTATCCGAGCGCTTTTGGCTATACATTTAGCCATTTTCAAGGATTAAATATTTTAACTGTTAAATAAGAAATAGTTTGTTGCATGTATGTTTTATAAAATGTTTTCATTTTTCAAAACACGGTCAAGATATTGTGTCCATGTTCATTATTAATAAAAACAAAAACAAAAAACAAAACAACACTTAATAATATTAACTATGAACATGGACAGAGTACTCATTCGACCTGATAAGAGGCCCTCTGGAGAGCATCCACTTCAACGCTCCTGCAAGTAATGGGATGGCTATTCCTTGGAGATCCCCATGAACGAAAGGATATTATTATCCATATACGAGGCAACAGACTAGACAAAGTCTTTGAAGCCAAATTATTTTTAATATTCTTTAATACATAGGCAATTATATTTATAAGATCAATATATTAAGCCAGAATACCGTATATACAGTATGCGTTAGTCTATGCACAATCCTGTCCCGAGCGAAGCTGCGTAGGTCTGCTCGTATAACACTAATTAAGATTTTTAAGACTATAGTCAGATAGATTATTATCAATTTTGCAAATATGCTAGCTCGAAAATTTAATTTAGACATTCAAGTCTCATTGTAATAGATTGATGAATAATTAACCAGTATATATAAGTAAAAACTATTTATATGTAATTTAATATATATATATATGTGTGTGTGTGTGTGCGTGTGTGCAATAATTGATCATAGTAAAGTGTAATTGGCAAAATGTCTAACAAACGAAATTGATGAAGTTCCCAATAAACAATAAGAAAAAAAAACAAGCCAAAATAATATTAAGCAAACAACATATATGCAAGTCAAAGCAATGTAAAGCGACAGTAATAAGGCAAAAATTTAACAGAACTAAAACTTGTGTTCACACGCAAAAGGGATACAGTTATAGTGTTCTGATTTGAAGACAAGAAAGAAGAAAAATATAGCGTATTTTTTTTAGCAAAATACAAAACACAGAGAAATTAGTAACTATCCTGCTTCTAGCTAGTTCAATTCATAACCCAGCCATTCTAACAATTGACACAAGCACCATAAGAACATTCAGTTCGAAAATGCACCAAAATACAATTTTTTCACAGAAGTCTTAATAATACAACCACGATATATGTACAATGCTATATATATATATATATATATATATATATATATATATATATATATATATATATTCCAAAAAAAAAAATTTCGCTTGAAGATGGAACAGAGATTACTTTAACTCAATTTAATTCAAATAATTATCTTGAAGTTTTCGGCTCTTGTTTTGAAAAAACATGAGACCTCTTATGTCGCGAGTTGGAATCATATTTTTAAATAAATAATTATATTTATGCTCTATTTTGTATCGAGCACTATTTTTTAAAAATAATAACTAAAATACTAAGGAACTTTGGATTATTTACCTAACCAGTTCTTTTTCCTATTTTTATATATTTTCACCTATATATATATATATATATATATATATATATATATATATATATATATATATATATATATATATATATATATATATATATATATATATATATATATATATATATATATATATATATTATGCTGAGATCTTTCCTAAACCCCAAAATATGGCGGCTGAGAAATACCAGCATACATATGTGAGACGTGTCTATAAATTTAGGGAAGGGAATGTTCTTAGCAGTCATTTACAAAGGTTTAATATATATTTTTTTATCTATTTTTGCAAAAAAAAAAAAGAAAGAATTAGAATTAGAAAAATTATAAGAACAGAATTAGAAAAATAATAAAAATAGAATTGTACATTTTAAAAAAATTATATCATTTTTTAGTAGATTCCCTGAGAATATGCGGTATTTTGGTAAATGTTGGATAGGATGTAGAAGGATGAGATTATTGTGGCGATTGAGTTAACTGTTAAAGTGAATGGGTCATGAATTAGATTAGCTAGTTGTGGGATAAACAGTGAGACCAGCTTTTTCCTCACTTCTCTTTTGGTCTTGTCTCTCCAAATGTAATATTACATTTAGATAAACATTCACAGAAGTTTTCTATCACATTTAACCGTGGAGCGAGTCCCATACTAACATTTTCTTTATATATTTTCATTTTGTCATGGGGTTATTTTTATTATAATGTAAGTAAAAATCATTTATATTTTTTATCACTCCACTCTGGGAATTAGTTTAGGATCACATGGATAACACGTGATGCCTTAGTGATCGTGGTATGGATATGTTTTCTGTATAAATGCGGTATTGTGGTGAAGGATAAATTAAAAGTATGTTTAGATCAGTGAATATGACCAGTTAAGTTAAATTCAAATCAGTGATGACCAGCCATCCTCATCTTGGCTTTCGGTCATGTGCCACATTTGCATAGACTATAAACAATAAATATTTATTCACAGGGTTTGAAACCGACAATATATTTATGTAATTTGAAACAGCAGTTTTAGATTCAATCGATAACTTTCAAGGACTGGTGTCCCAAAGTGAAATATATATTACATACACAATTATATCAAATCATTGCAAAAGTTCAGTTTTCAATTTTCTAATCAGGCAAAACATTTTGCACATAAAATACGGTTCACTCAGGACAACAGTCCTTAACTTATTTACATTATGGGGTAGATTGTTCTCGTTCCACATGCCATGCCTCTATCGGATGTTTCAGTTATTCCCCTTTAACTCAACTCTCCGTTCGGTTCACCGCTGCTGTGGCCTGGTATTGAACTCACAACTCTTTGGGTCTAATCACTGGATCTAACTAACGTCTATATCCACTAGGCCAGGTGTCCTTGAAGAGAGTTGAGCTAAAGGGAAAATAACTGAGACATATGGAAGAGGCATGGCACGTGGAACTAGAAAAAATACCCCCCCCCCGGTGGACAAAATAAAGGGTTCGGTTCGAAATTCCAATCAGCTGAAGAAGGCCGAAGCGTACAACGGCCGAAATGTTGTGAATATGGCAATGAAGATGAGGATAACAGTCTGAATAATGTAAATAATGAAATAATCATATTATCTCAGAGATATTAATTCAGGTCCTTAATTTATAGAAGCTTGCTGACTGAAACTAGTACTATACTTTTAAGAAGAGGAAAAGTGTATGTTTACATCAGTGTGCTGAAGTGTGCCATATTAATAAATGTGTGTAATTTCTGGTACGTGTGACATATGCGTGCGTTTTCAAAGTTTTTATTAGTCACCGAGTCTAGAAATGCCAGTGAATAAGTGACTGCAAATGCGCGTGTGCGCGCATGCGTGTGCGTATGCATGTGTGCGCATATTATTCTCTCTTATGAGTGGGAGCTCATATTAGCTCGTTTGATAGGACACATTTAGTAGGGTCTATGAAAAAGCACACTTTAAAAAGAGTGTTTGTACGAGTTACAATGTGAATGACTCAGTGCGTTACGTGAAGGTTAACTTAAAGTGTATGCGTATTTATCCACTCGTCAAGGCTGCAACAGATTGTCGGCGTTTAATGCGGGGTTTCAGAAACGCTGTACAAAAATCGCTCAAGTCTTCTCGGCACTTCCGCTTTTGGGGACACCTCAGGCGTCGCGCGTGGAAGTAAGTGCTAAAATGGTTGAAAGATAATGTTTTTCATGACGGCCGTATTTTTTCGATAGTTCACAACTACGATGTAATTCCAAAATTGCTTTCCATTTTTCTGGGAACTAAAATAATCATAGGGCTAAAAATAATATAAAAGCATAAATAAATTAAGGCGTTTTTGTCAAGTCAAATTTTATCTCTATTACGTCGGCAGACACAAGCATTTCTCCCATCTCTATGTAGTAGATTCATCTAATGACGTAGAAACACGTTACACACAAATACAGTATATATATATATATATATATATATATATATATGTATATGTATATAATTATTTATCTAAAAATATGATTCCAACGCTACATAAGAGTTCTCATGTTTCAAAACAAGAACCAAAAACTTCAATATAATTATTTGAATTAAATTGAATTAAAGTACCAAGCTCTGTTCCATCTTCAAGCGAAATTTTTTTTAGAATAACTTATTCCTGAAATTTACGCGTTTTATAAGCATATTCATTATTGAAAGTTAAAATTACTATGGTAACGGATAGAGCAATTGTTTAAAGAAAAGGGGCGTAAGGGTTAATAATTTGTATCAATATCTCAGTTACATTCAAAGAGTCTGAGTAAGGTTGGGGTGTCTAAATTTAAAGCGGAAGATGACATCGTCTAGTCTGGTTAAGTGTCTATGGAAATTTATTTATTTTATTTTTTATTTTTTCTGAAAGGGTTTTGTGTATATAAAAAAAACTGTCATAAGTCGCTAACATTTGTTTTTTTGACGACTTCATAAAGGGTTATCTTTTTTTTGTACGGCATTTAAACTATATATATAATATATATATATATATATATATATATATATATATATATATACATGCAAATAAGCGAACGCACACACACACACACGCACACACATACATATGATGTCAACAGTCGTCGGTTCTGTTTCACGCTTATGCAATCTTCAAGTCATCATAAATATAGCATACCTTAAAACTATATTTATCATATATATATATATATATATATGATAAAAAATATAGTTTTAATCATAATTTTATCATATATATATATATATATATATATATATATATATATATATATATATATATATATATATATATATATATACGGCCGTCCAGTGCTTTCTGCATTCTGTTGAGGTTTCTATCAGACTCGATGAATTAATTAAATATAATTATCAAATTCTCCTAATAATTACTATCTGTTTTTATCATCGCTTGAACCGGCTTCTAATGCTCCAGTTGGTAGCGGCTTGGTGAGAGTAGTCGTGGCTCCCGGGGGCACAGTCCTATGGTTACAGAGAACTCAGTTGAGTTCCGCCACGGAATATGTGAGCGAGCGACGCTAAGTTGAGTCTGATTTGGAATCTCTTCGTTACCGAGGCCCATTTGGTACCGTTGGTATGTTGTTCGCTTGACAACCCAACTGTCAGGGTTTCAATTCTCGGTAGTGGATACGCACTGCTGATGAGTCCCAAATATAGGACGAAACGGCCGTCCAGTGCTTTCTGCATTCTGTTGAGGCTTCTATCAGACTCGATGAATTATATATATATATATATATATATATATATATTTTTTTTTTTTATTGGAAACACCGACTATACAACCATCGCCAATCCTTCAAAAATAAATGTAAAAAAAAACAAACAGCACTATCAAATCATTATTGGTTTTTGTTGGAGAGTGGCCTAACACCACAAATAAAGTGGAGAATAATATCAAGAGCCAGAACTCCCAAAAACTTCAGAGACAGATGCAACTTATGTTTGAAGGAGAAAATCTTCATAATCAAACATAAAGATCCAGACATACTACTAAATAGACACAATGAACTAGTTTTTAAATGCCGGCACAAAAACAACCTAAACCTAAGCAAGTACACTAAGAAATAATCATATAGGAACAGCAATTTTGAATGTTTTATATTCCCTTTGTTTTTAGAAATATTACTATGCACACGTGAAAGCTAACACATGACTATATGTATACAACTATGATAATGTATTTGCACACTGAGACACCTGTTGATATGTACATGTATATGTTTTTATACGGAAAAAGAAGCATACCAGGTTTTTTTTGGGGTTTTTTTGTGAGTGGGGAGATGTACAATTAGATAGGTACTTATATGTTTTGCCATAAATATGAAAGATCGGGTAATATTATATGTGTAAAGATATAGATAATGTAATTAAATACTGAGATAGTCTTCGAACGCAGGCATAAGTGGATGCACGGGTGGACATGAGGATAGGGACAAATACGTGGGTAGATATATGTAAATGCAAATTAACGCAAATGTGGGTATGTAGATATTCTGCATATTGCGTATGCATATGCATATGTGTGTGTATGTATATGTATGTATGCATATATGGGTGTGTGTATGTATGTGTATATGTGTATACGTATTGATGTGTAAATATATATATGTGCGTGTGAATATATATGGATATGCAGATGCCCTTGTGTGTATATGTATATATGTAAGTATAAGTATATATGGAGATAGGTATGGAGACATGTGGATGTGCGTTTTCTCTGCAGGTGTATATGTGTAAAGATGGAAATATACATATATCGTTTCGTGTGAATGTGTGTGTAGGTGTATATAGGAACTCATAGGCATATAAGAAGATATAGGTATGTGGTTACAAATAGGGGTTTAAGACATGTGTAGATAAGAAATTGTAAAAGAAGGGCCTAATTTTCTGCTAGTGACATCTCTTCCAAATTTCTCCTCTAATATTCTCCAATTGGAAGTGAATTTTAAATAGCACGAAGGGAAAGTTTAGATTGGTATTCTAATTGAGATTGAAAGATACTACCTCAGTGTGGAGAATAAAATTATTTAAATAGGAATAACTGTTGATAATTGGGTACATAAAAACAACCACGAGTTTACTTAATGAACAAAAATTAAAAACAATCACGAGTTTACTTAATGAACAAAAATTAAAAACAATCACGAGTTTACTTAATGAACAAAAATCAAACGAATAAATGTCAACCTAACAAGCTATAAGATAAACGTTTTAGTGGAAAAAAAAAATTACTAAATATAAATTGGATTGCTTTTTCAATGTTCTGTCTATGGATTTTTCCAATCGACTGTTTCATAGAAAATACCCAAAACTCCACCGAATTTCAAATTAATTCCTTGGTAGATTGTTTTAAAATTTAGATATTTATCAAACCTTAACCTCCCAAATATGCACGTTAAAGTAACGCGAACTGACAGCGTCTAAGAATTTGAATGAAACCTGTCGTGTAATTTATTGGGGTTGTTGTAACGTCTTCCTTTAATGTAGTTCTTATCGTTCACCCCTTAGCCACCTTTATCTAGAGACGAGACGCGTTAAATTTGAGCAACATCCAGCCGACACACTGGGGTTAAAATAGGAAACTAAAATGATACATATGACACACTCATATCCTCTCTCCCACCTCACTTCCTCACTTCGTTAACTTTGCGCGTATACTTGATGAGGTCCGTAAAAACGTGTGAATTTCTTTTTCATTTTTCATTTCAGCTTTTGGAAGTAAAGTCGATGATCCAGAACCCTGTTAAAGGGGTTATGGTGAAATAGCTTATTACATGGAATCTTAACGTAGTCTGTCTTTTATTCAAATATATATATATATATATATATATATATATATATATATATACACTAGGGGTAAATAAGGAGCCGCGACTAAAATATATTTATTACTAAAAACAATAAACCGGTGTAAATAAGCTCCCAGAAAAACAGATTTTTTTACACACGGCTCACCATTGAGACAAAAAGAACGAAGAAAGTTCTCCTTCTGGCTTCCAACGAATCTTTCTAAAGAAGTGTTGGACGTCATTTTTAAAAGCATATATAAATTCTGTGGTATAAAATTTTTGTTTATATATATATATATATATATATATATATATATATAAAGAAAGAAAGAACAGTAAGATATATAATCCGGTGTTCTTATTGATATTTTTTATTTTTACAAAAGAGTGCTCAATGTAAATTTACAGAGCATAAATTTTATAAATCAACTGATTTGAAATAAAGTTTTTTCGCAACACAGTAATAACCATGTTTCAAAATGGAAGCTAAAAACTTCAAATTTAATTATATAATTAAATTATAAGCATTAGTTCCGTTTCATCTTTAAGCGAATTTTGGAATAACTTATTTTTAAATTAACTGAGTTTTAATCGCACATATAATTTCATAATTTCCTGTTTCCAAGGATACAGAGAAATCCAATCATTCAGACGGGCGGTAACGAGTTTATTTTTATTAACTATTGTTGTATCAATTATGAGTTACGTTCGAAAAAGAGGTTAAATTTAGGGAGGGTAGGGGTGTATTTTTCAACGAATTCTGACATTCGTTAAACGCATGTCGTCTGTTTTTATTTTATTTTATTTTATTTTAACGGCAAAAAGTTTTTCGACATTTTTTTCATTCTTGTATACTTAAATATTCTATCATGGGTTGTTTGGGTTAGAATACGTTTTATATATATATATATATATATATATATATATATATATATATAAAGTGAACATTGAAGTCAACACTCAGGAGCGACAGACTGTTTCATGCTAGACGCAATCATCAGGCCTGTTGATTGCGTCTAGCATGAAACAGCCTGTCGCTCCTAAGTTTTGACTTCAATGTTCACTTTTATATTTACATACGCTCTATCTCTGATATTGAGCACTTTATCCCATAAATATAGCACACCTTAAAACTCTCTCTTTCTCTCTCTCTCTCTCTCTCTCTCTATATATATATATATATATATATATATATATATATATATATGGGGTTTGTAGCGTTTTTCGAAGGTGGTGTTTGGATACGTGATTTCATTTACACGTTACTGAAGGTCATGACATATGTACAGATTTTGACATTTCAACGCGGTGTCTAAATGATTTGTATGTAGATTGTGCACTGTACAAACGACCAAATTATCTGTAGCTGAGAGTACTCTACGTAAGTTGTTAGCTAGGTTCAGAAGAGGGAATTTTGACCTGGAAAACTGAAAACGTTCCAGCAGATCCGAAATCGCTGATGCTAACTTAATCGAAACGCCATTTAGAAAGAATTCAGGTCACATGACACGTGAGATAGCAGAGATAATCCTCATATTAGTAATGTAAGACATTTGAATATACTTGTATACGTGGATCACTACGATGTATGGGTGCCTCACGATCTAACCGAAAAAATATTAATGGACCGCATTTCCATCTCCGATACTCTAGTGTTAAAAAAAAGAAAAGAAAAATAAACAAACATACAGTTTTGAAAAGATCGACCACAGGCGATGAAAAGTAGATTGTTTACAACAATGTGAAGTAATAAAAAGGTATTGGTTAAACGAAATGAGACATCGCTAACCACTTTAAAAACCGGCTTAGTTGGATTGGATGAGCCCTGCGTATTACGAGCACCTTCCGCAAAATCAGACGTTGAATTCAGATAACATCTTTTTATGTGCTGTGTTCCCCTAGAACTTAGCGATCATAGCTCTCCACAACTTCCTGTCATTTGTAGCTCTTAATAACTTTTATATTTTCGTTATCACTCCTGAACCGCCATCCATTTTACTTAACCTCATCGTGTGTTATGCGCTGTTTTTCTCTGTCCCTCTTGCCTTCAATCTTTCCTGTGAGTATCAGGTTTTGCAAACCCTCCTTCCTCCATATATATACTCCAGAAATTTCAACTGTCTCTTCCTGATGTTAATTATAAGTTTCCTTATTGTCTCTATTTTCTTTAAAACACCGTTGTTGCTAACATGTTCAGCCCATTGTATCCTCAGAAGCGTCCGGAATTGGCCGACCGATGAGTATCGTCTTCCATCAAAACAATGCCAGACCCTCTCGTCTCTTTGAAAACCCAACAGAAATTGGGAAATTTAGGCTGGGATGTCCTGCTACATCTTACATATTGGGACGATTACTTATTTCGATTCCTACGAAATTCTTTTAATGGGGTATAGTTTAAGTCTTGGGAAACTTGTAAAAACCATTTAGACCATTCCATCTCCCATAAAGAAGCCAAGTTCTAGGAGTATGGGATAATGAAGCTACCTCAAAGATGTCAAAAGATAATGGAACAAAATGGCACATATATGATTGAATCAATCTATGCACAAATATCTAAATATTGTTTTTGAAATCCATTTAAAAAGGCGACGAACTTTTGTTACGACCCAATGCGAGTGTGTGCATATGTTCAGGTTCGATACTTTGAGATTAAAATTTCTGTTTATTTGAATATAATAAACTTAATGAGTTTGTTTGAGTCGAGCCCATATTGACGAGTCATATGTAAGATACTTTAAGAAGTATTCTTAATAGAAATATAGGGGCCCTCAATTTTGGAACCACACCCTAAGAAGTGTTGTATTTATGCATACAACTATAACAGCCTTAAGGTTTTTTTTTTCAAAAACACTTAAGATCTTAATGGGTAGGCGGCAAACTATTATTCATAGCAATTTCTATTCTAGTGGCATTGTCGTAATGTTCATCAGGCTTATTAACGGTTAAAATAAAAGTTACCGTATATATAAGCCGACTTCAGGTATAGTGCGACCCCGACCCCTGACATTTGTGGGGGTAACATTTAACTTTAAAAGCTACTCACACTAAAAATAATTAAATTAAAAAAAAAGAAAGCTTTTATAACTTAATAACTAAAAAGGTCTTGTTCCAAGAATTACTGTATATAATTGTGTATAAGCCAACTTCATGTATAGTGCGAACCCTGATATTTTTTGGTGGGAGTTGGTCAGCTTTAACTTTAAAAGCTACCATATATACTTGTGTATCATGTGACTTTTGAAGACCTAATTTAGAAGCGAATTTTAAGGGGGTCACATCATACACAAGATATAAAATTAGCATATGTACTGCCAGCTTTGGCTATGCCATTGACTAAACTATATATACATTTACTGTAGTCAAATTAGCTTCAAAATGAGGTCTTCAAAGGTCACATGATACGTGAGTATATACAGTAATCTCACTAAAAAATAAATTAAAAAAATGAAAGCATTTATAACTTAATAACTAAAAATGTCTACTTCCAAGAATTACCGTAT
The DNA here is from genome assembly GCA_903632075.3 of Acanthosepion pharaonis. Classification (NCBI taxonomy): domain Eukaryota; kingdom Metazoa; phylum Mollusca; class Cephalopoda; order Sepiida; family Sepiidae; genus Acanthosepion; species Acanthosepion pharaonis. Next base: position 506,695 of record CAHIKZ030000874.1, read on the forward strand.
ATACTTGTATATAAGTCGACTTCATGTATAGTGCGAACCCAGATATTTTTTGGCGAGAGAGGATCACTTTTAACTCTAATAGCTACCCGCACTGAAAATAATTAAATTAAAAAAAAGAAAGCTGTTATAACTTAACTAAAAAGGTCTACTTCTAAGAATTACCGTATATACTTGTGTATAAGTCAACTTCATGTATAGTGCGACCCCTGACATTTTAGTGGGGGCATGAATTTTAACCCCTCATAAAAGAAAATTACCTGTGTATAGTGTAACCGGTCACCGAAAATGCATGATTTTTAACCTCTTCAAAAAAATTACCTGTGTATACTACGCTCTTCTATAGTTCGCGTGAAAATTGTTAACAAAAAAACGCACTATTCTCTAGTATGTACGGCTTTGTCTGTGGCATCTCGAGGTGGTGTAATGGTTAGCAAGCTTGTCTTGCTAGAACAATTACGACTGAATAGTAAGTTCGATCCTCATTGGGTACTCCCATGCTTTCGACCTTGCGTCACATCTGAGCTACACTTGGAAAATCGCTATATGGTATGTGCCTTTTATACCGAGTGCATTTTAACTAACCACAAACTAAAATTGAAAGAAAGTGAAAATTTTTAATATATCTACACCCTTCGATAGAACTGAAAAACCTCTGGAATATAAAGGTGACAAAGCACCTGATGAAGGCCTGAGAGTAGACGGCCGAAACGTTTTGATCATAGCAATAAGTATGAGGATAACCGTCTTCATGTACATGAAGAAATTCGCACAGAACGAATCTGAACTTAAACGGAAACTTTGAATCACGTCATAAAGACGAGTGGTGAAATTTTAAATACTAAATTTAACCCAATATAGGGCTCGAAAGCCATTCAAGGTAGAGAGCTACAGTCAAAATTGTAATACCGAATAAGGTGTGTGATTTGAACGAAAGATAAGGTGGCGGGAAAGGAAGAGTATGAGGATAAGGATGTGGTAGAAATTTCATGGAGATTTGAGATTTTGCAAAACAACTTTGCTATTAAGATCAATGAGAATAGTGAGCATATTGTTGAAGGTTTTAGGAGACTTGTTGTCACAATCTATCTCCAATGACAAACACCAGACATCTTTGAATAGGAATAGAAATTTCTGCGACACATAATAAAGAATAAGTGCTTCGAAAGTTTGACACTCACCAGACGTATTGAAGGCAAGATTGACCGAGAAAAACAGCAAATAACTAACCTAACAATCTTGCGTAAATTATTAGCAGAATAGTGGACAAGCTTAGAGATACAAAGGATGGGAAATCGTGGAGAGCTGTGATCGTCTACGTCCCGAATGGAAATGGCCCATAAATGAATAACTTTGTTATTTGTGGCAATATGATTTCTGTAAAGGCTAATATACATAAACGAAAAAAGATAGACGGAGATATTTGTAAGAAAAAAAATGACCAGTTTGTTTTACATTTTCTTTTTCTTACCTCCCTCATTTTACGGACTCTCAGCGGTAGCACGAAGATGTGTGTGTGTGTGTGTGTCAGTGTTTAATGCCTAACTGTTTTCTATTCCACTTCCCTGTAGTAGATATATTTTCTAATTATACAAATACGAACGGTAAGTAGTGTTTTTGCTATGATAAGATATCCTGGGTTAGGTGACCTGTTGGTAAGTTGTCACCACAAGACCAATCTTTTGGAATAAACAGTTAACGCAGGCGAAAGCTAATCTCGTTTTTACTGACAAATAACGGAATAGTATCAACGGCCATCTTTAAACTCAGGCACACTTATTTAAAAAAATTCTTTCTTTCACTTTTTATCTTGTTCTCACCCGTCTTTCGTTCTTTCTTGCTTCTTTATTTATTTCCATTTTCTTTCTTTCTTTCTTTCTTTCTTTCTTTCTTTCTTTTTCTTTCTTTCTTTCTTTCTTTCTTTTATGTTTGCTTGCTTTGTTTCTTTCTTTCGTTCTTGCTTACTTGCTTTATTTGCTCCTTTGGTTCCTTCTTTGTTTCTTTTTATTTGTTTGTTTTTTTTATTTGTTTCTGGCTTATTTTCTTGAGTGTTTGATTGCTTTGTTTCTTGCTTGCTTCTTTAATTAGTTGTTTCTTTCTTGCGTGATTTGTTTGTTCCTTTCTTGTTGGTCACTTCCTTTCTTGCTCGCTGCTTCCTTCCTTTCTTTCCTTCCTTCCTTCCTTCCTTCCTTCCTGCCTTCCTTCCTTCCTTCTTTTTGTTTGCTTTTTTTGCTTGCTTGATTTCCTGCTTGATTGTTTGTTTGTTTGTTTGTTTGCTTGTTTCTTTCTTTCTTTCTTTCTTTTTGGCTTGCTATGATTCTTTCTTCTCTTTCTTTCTTTCTTTATTTCTTTATTTATTTATTACTTGCTATGATTCTTTCTTTCTTTATTTATTTCTTTATTTATTTTTATTTTTCTTTCTTGCTGGCTTGGTATTATTCTTTCTTTATTTCCTTTTTTTTCCTTTTTTTCTTCATTTCTCTTCAAGTTCTTTATTATATTGCCCTCTTTCCCTCCATTGAATAATTCTTTCTTAACTTTTAAAAATACGTTTTCTTTCGTTATCTTTATTTTTCTTACCTGCATTCTTTTTAAACTGTCCTTTACAAATCTCGCAAACTAGAGGCGATATTTCCACGAGAAGAACGACTGATACTAACATTAATTATGAGAGAAAAAACGGGAAACATTTCGAACAAATACGACTCATGGATGTCATCTGGTGAAAGGTTTCCTCCCAGTTGCATATTTGTTGGAAACTTGTAGCCATGAAACTCATAAAGCCATGATTCCAAAGATTTTGTTTGAAATTTTGGGATGAGATAATGTCACAATTGATTTCCAGACAAATTCCATTTCTTCGTTGTTCTTAACACGATATGTTGAATCGAGTAATCTGATATTTCTCAAGTGTGTATCGCAGCTGACAATCCCGAAGGCATTTCTTACAATAGTTTGCCGAAAGCATCGGGTAATATTCTTTTCAGACAAAGCTGATGTCCCTCTCAAAAATAGAATTCAGAATGCCAATATATATTTTCACAGTAACTGTCCTGATGAGCTTTCCTCTTTGGTATCTAGACTTTACGAATTTAAACGCAGTACTAGATTGGCAGCTGATATTTTCTTTTATCAATTCACCCCATGCAAGGCGATAATGCCACTAAGGCGCCAGGGTTTGTGTACTGGGAATTAAAGAGAATAAGTAAATTTTAGAAGGAACCGAAAACAAGGGATACACCTCTATTCCTGTTCAAAAGACCGAGAAGGTGTGTGAACCGGACGATAAGCAAATCTACCTACTATTAGAATTTATTAACAAAGGAAAAGAAACAAAGAAGAAAAAGAGAGAAAAAAGAGAAAAAAAGAAAAAAGAGAAAAAAACAACGAGAAAAATACGAGAAACAGAGGAAGAAAGAGGAAGAGAGAAATTGTTCCATCATTTTGGGGTTGAATTGCCTAGATGTAACCGTAAGTTCTATGTTAACAGTTTCTTCTCCCGCACTTCTTGCTCGCGGAACTCTCTTTCGACTTGTCAACTTTGATCTTCAAAAATTTAAATTCAATACCAACCGTCATGTTCTGTCTTCTTGAAACTCTTCTTTTATTGTCCTCTTTTCTTAATTATAATTTTTTTTAGATTCTTTCGTACTCAGTAACTCCTTGTGTCTTAGTGGCTTTATCGCCTTGCTCGGGGTGAAATAATTAAAAAATATTCCTGAAATAGTTGTTCATTTACGGAGCCAATTTCAGTGGTTCCCAAGTTGCTGGTACTTAAGTCGTATATCTCCCCGAAAGAATAGCATTTTCTCACGCTTCTTTTTTTATCTTCCGGGTACCTTCAGGTCGAGGGTAATCAAGGCTCTCCACAGCTTCGCATTTTTTTACTCTTTATCATCACAAGTTTGTCCTCGTTCTGTCTTACATCCACACAAACTCGTTAATTAGGTTACTCACTGTTTCCCTTGACCCTCTTGACTTTAATTTGTCCTTTCAGTGTTAAATTCTCTAGGCCTACTTTCCTTATGTGTCCCAGAATGTCTTTTGAGAATCTATTTTTCTTTAACCTTCCTTGTTGCTAACATGTTCAGTCCTAGATGTTCTCACCATTCGTTGGTAGAACAATTTTCTTTTTTCTCTGTGAACATATTGTCTATCATTCACTGCCATATAGACTATTAGATATTACATAAGCAGTTCAAAACTCTTTTGTTATTCTTACTACATGTTGTGAGGGAGAATATTTCCCTACAAGCTTGGACTCAGCCGTCGGACGAAAAACATAAAAACACAACCCTAATACGTATCTTACGCCTTGGGCTGTCTTTCTTGCTGACAACCATGCATTCAGTCTTCTTACAGTAAATAGTCTTTTTTTCCTGGTTTCTTTTGACAGATTATTTAAGAGTTCTTTCAGTTCGCCTTATGAGCCTGCCACCAAGACAGTGTCAACCACATATTTTATGCTTTTTAGGTTACGTCGGCCGGTAATAAATCCTGGTAGTTTTTTTGTAGATTTCTTAGGATTGCGAATCTTTTAAAAGTAAATGCGAGACACACCTAAAGAAAACCAGAGCGTGATTTGTTGACACGTAGTAATAAATAAAAATTTGAATGATTGTCCAATAATCATGAATACAACATTTAAAGATAATTTAAATACTACTACTACTACTACTACTACTACTACTACTACTAATAATAATAATAATAATAATAATAATAACCACCCAGAAACAATTGATCATCTTGTATCAGGTTGCACGGTATTGGAACCCACTGAATATAAAATCCGGCATGACAGAGTTGGCCAATATCTGCACTGGAAAATCTGCAACTACTACGGGAAGGAAACTGAAAAAAACTGGTATGAACACCACCCAGACCCGGTTACGGAGATATGACCTGTTACAATTCTATGGGACTACACAATACGCAAATGATGCAATTTCTAACCTTAGGTCTCTAGGCGGGACCCTGAACGAAATGCGTACACACCAGAAATCAAAGGAATAATAATAAGACCACAAAAACATAATGTGCTTTCTTATTGAGATGGCATTTCCTGTAGACCGTCCCATAATCATGAATACAACATTTCCAGAAAATCTATAGACTATCAATAATAATAATAATAATAAATCTACCAAATATAAAACTTGTCAAACCTAATCGCACAGCCATAGCGGTCAAAGACTATAAAAGCATAACATGCTCTCTGGAATTTACTGCAGACTTTAATGTATCTTTGAAGATCTTAAAAAAAATCTATTACAATACAAGGATCTTGAAGTGGAAATCTCAAAAATGTGGCATATGAGGACAACAATAATTCCAGTTGTATTTGGAGCACTCGGATTGATTAAAGAATATTCCGATAGACTGATTGAAGGGATTACTGGTAACCCAAGCTTTAAAGAAATGCAAAAAATTATCACAAGTACAGCTCGCACCATACAAACGGCTTTATTAATGTAAAATATGTATGATCTTAGGTTGTGTTATTTTTTTATTTTTTTACAAAAATGTTCAGTGGAAAATGTCATAATGTCATTTCTAATTTTATGTCTCTGCTTGGGACCCCAGAGGAAATGATTATATAACAGAAATAAAAAGGAAATAATAACCCGTACCCATCAGTGGCTACGTAGTGCAGGGTTGAAAGCGGAAACTGAAGGTTTTATCCTTGCTGCGCAGGACCAATGCTTGCTAACTAGGAATTATCAAGCACATATACTAAAATATTGTGTCAGCCCAAAATGCAGATTCTGTGATAAATATCCAAAAACGATTGATCATCTTGTAGCAGGTTGTACGGTGTTGGCACCCACTGAATATAAAACCCGACATGACAGAGTGGGCCAATATCTGCACTGGAAAATCTGCAACTTCTACGGGAAGAAAACTGAAAGAAACTGGTATGAACACCACCCAGACCCGGTTACGGAGATAGGACCTGTTACAATTCTATGGGACTACACAATACACACTGACAGAACAATCAAAGCCAACTGCCCAGACATTGTTATTAAAGACGACAAACAAAAAAAAGTGCCTCCTTATTGATATGGCAGTCCCTGCCGACTGCAATGTGTCTTTGAAGATATTCAAAAAGTTGTCAAAGTACAAGGACCTTGAAATAGAAATCGCAAAAATGTGGCATATGGGAACATCAGCAATCCCTGTTGTAGTTGGAGCCCTAGGACTGGTTGGAAAAGATTCCAGTAGACTAATTGAAGGGATTCCTGGAAGTCCATGCCTCAAGGAGATACAGAAAATTGTTCTGACAAGTACAGCCCACACCTTACGAAGGGCTTTATCTATGTAATCTTTTTTTTTTTGTCAGTGGAAAGTGTAATGACGCCATTTCTAACCTTAGGTCCCTGGGCGGGACCCGGAAAGAAATGTGTAAACGCCAGAAATCAAAGAAAATAAAAATAATAATAATAATAATAATAATAATAATAAATGCCATGATTCTCTACAAGGCATGCTAAGAGTGGCTTTGAATGTTAGTTGGAGCGATCGTCTAACTAAGGAGCGATTGTGTGGGAATCTTCGTCCCATGTCATCAAAGAGCGCAGAGTTAGATTCACAGAGCATTGCTGGAGAGCTAAGACGAAACTGTTTGTGAACTTTTGTGGGAGCCTACACAAGGAAGAGCCAGCAGAGGAAGACAAGCCAACGTCTATATCAAGCAGATTTGTGACGACATAAACTGCAATCTCTCTTTACTTGCCGAATATGATGTAACTATAGAATTAGATGGCAACAGAGAGTTACGACAATCGGTAAAAGCAGTGTGACCGGATGATGATAACGAGGCATAGTTCTCATGGCTTTTAATTTTAATCGATTGGAGGTATATGTTTTTTCTTGGTGAATATCTTCAAAGAGAGCTTCTTTCAGGCCATTGTAGAGTCGGGTTTAATGTATGGTGCCACTGCTTGGACATTAACTAATACCTTTGAGTCTAAGCTTGATGAAACCTATACACTGTTGTTGAGAGCTATATTTAACATCTGTTGGAAACAACATCCAACTAAATCACAGGTCTATGGAGCCATCCCTGATATTTCTACAATCTTACGTGAACGTAGAATGCGTTTTGCCGGACACTTCTGGTGAGCAAAACAAGAACTTGCGAGTGATCTACTACTCTGGACACCTAGCTATGGTGCAAGATGATTTAGTCGCCCAGTTTTAGGATGTCAACGAACACCCGTTGCCACTTTTGTGGCAGAGCAGAAATCCACAAAAATAGCCATTTTGTTTCAACACTTCTGGTGTCTTCCACAGAGCAGAAATCAGCTGCGAAGCTTTGGTTATCTAGAGTACAGCCATATACCGTTGTATCATCAACATAGATAACCACAAATGATCAGAGTAATACTCTTAGGTTTGAAGGTCTTGGTGATAAAGTAAAACATAGATGATTCTGTTTATCAAATGATTGATTATACAGATATCCTAGCTATCACTGCAGATGCCATTATCAATGCTACAGCTCTCCTACATAAACTACAAAATGCTGCTAACAATGTTGGACGCTATGTCAATGCCTCTAAAACTGAATTCTTATAAGCGTCAACCAGCAAGAAAATCTATCGGATCTTTTACATACCTGGGAAGCGAAATAAATTCGACTGAAAAGGATGTGAAAAATATTGGAAGAGTTACGTCAATCATTATCATTATTATTGTTTTTATTTTATTTGATTTCTGGCGTTTACACATTACTTTCCGGGTCCCACCCAGGAACCTAAGGTTAGAAATGGCATCATGACACTTTCCACTGACAAAAAAAAAAAAAAAAAAAAAATTACATAGATAAAGCCCTTCGTAAAGTGTGGGATGTACTTGTGAGAACAATTTTTTGTATCTCCTTGAGGCATGGACTTCCAGGAATCCCTTCAATTAGTCCACTGCAATCTTTTCCAACCAGTCCTAGGGCTCCAACTACAACAGGGATTGTTGATGTTCCCATATGCCACATTTTCGAGATTTCTATTTCAAGGTCCTTGTATTTTGACAGCTTTTTGAATATCTTCAAAGATACATTGCAGTTAAGCAGGAACTGCCATATCAATAAGGAGGCACTTTTTTTGTTTTTGGTCTTTAATAACAATTATTAGTATTATTATTATTATTAGTGATGCATGAGTAGTTTAATGGATATGGAAGAGGACACTTGAATTAGAAAGCTTAAAGGCTGAAACCGAAAGTTTTATTCCGCCTTCGACAAAATGGATGTAATCAGGAAATCTGACAACTTCAAAGAGAGCTTCTTTCAGGCCATTGTAGAGTCGGATTTAATGTATGGTGCCACTGCTTGGACATTAACTAATACCTTTGAGTCTAAGCTTGATGAAATCTATACACTGTTGTTGAGAGCTATATTTAACATCTGTTGGAAACAACATCCAACTAAATCACAGGTCTATGGAGCCATCCCTGATATTTCTACAATCTTACGTGAACGTAGAATGCGTTTTGCAGGACACTTCTGGTGACCAAAACAAGAACTTGCGAGTGATCTACTACGCTGGACACCTAGCTATGGTGCAAGATGATTTAGTCGCCCAGTTTTGGGATGTCAACGAACACCCGTTGCCACTTTTGTGCTGTCAACGGATACCCGTTGTCACTTTCGTAATGCTCGTTGTAGTAGAGACTTTTTAATCGCAGATACAACTATAGTAACGCCGTTGAACAATACTGGTGTTAGACGCCTTTGAATAACACTTGCACTAATAGTACTTGCTCGATAATACTTGCTCGAATAGTAACCATCGAATAGTAAACCGTATAGTGATCAGTATAGCGAAATAGTGTAGAAATAGTGAATAGTATAGAGAATAATTCCCATATATATATTTCGTTTACTATCACGTGATCTATTTATCCAAAAGGAGCCGTGATAGTTGTTGGGATAGATGCATGAAAGTCCGAACTAATTCGACCGAAAGAAATATATTCATTACTCAATTAAGTTCATTGAAAAGGAAAAAAGGTATTCATAGTAGGTAGGTAATAAAATAAATGCGTTTGTCACTGCAGACTACTGATTTAACTCTCTCTCTCTCTCTCTCTCTATATATATATATATATATATATATATATATATATATATATATATAGTTAAATCAGTAGTCTGATATATATAATTTATTCGAAAAATATATATATATATATATATATATATATAATTTATTTTATTTATATATTTATATATATATATATATATATATATATATATATAATTTATTCGAAAATTATAACAAATATTTTATAAAATCGCTATTCAACACCATCACTTGATAAGAGACCAGAAGTGTTGAAACAAAATGGCTATTTTGTAGTAATTTTATAGCATATTTATGCTATAATTTCCGAATAAATTATATTTGCTCTTCTCTTTATTGATCACACTTTTAAGAATAGTATTTTTTGGTTATAGGAATTTATTCCGTATACACCTATCCTATACTTTATATATATATATATATATATATATATATATATATATATATATATATATATAAGCAAATATATGGATATAGATCCGACAGTATGAAGAAAAATATACAGAAAAAACAAAAAATCTTAACGTTGGCTTTATATTAACATTAATACAGCATAATTGCATATTAAGATTTTTGTTTGTTTTTTCTGTATATTTTTCTTCATATATATATATATATATATATATATATAGTCATCCACACGTACACACACACACGCACACACATATATATATAGTCATCCACACATACACACACACACATATATATATATATAGTCATCCATACATACACACACATATATATAACAACAATTAATCTAATATATTTATTGTTTATACGTTATTTTTTATAGATACAAATATTTAAGTAAATGCACTGTTTATAATAAACAGTATTAACAGTATTTTCCTGACTAAATGTCATTTCATGGAAAATTTATAGTTTAAAAGCAATAATTCGATCGGGCTAATCAGACGCTTCCTCTGTAGCTAAATAGTATAACACGTCAGGCTATATGATGGTTCCGTGTAGGATACAGGTTCGATTCCTGTCGAAGGACGCATATTTTCTATGAAATTTCTCGGACATTCAGACCGATAAATGTTGTTAATACTGTTTATTATAAACAGCGCATTCACACAGACAGACACACACACACACACACATATATATATATATATATATAATTGAAATTTGATAGTAATTTGTCATTGCATTATGTTCAGTCTGTGTGATTACGGTTTTGTTTGTTGCGTTCACTTTCGCACTACACCATTGAGAAAGGCATGAATCCTACTTCGTTCATCCTATTATTAATAACAATAGCAAGCAATTAAATAAAAAATACTTATGTTATTCCTTGTTGGTCATATTTAATGAAACATGCATAAAATAATGATTGCTGTCGAGAATATACAATGTGTATATACATGTTGGTGTGAGTGGTACAAAAGAAAGAAATGGAGTAAGGAAAATTCTGGAAACAACAGAAGAATGCGAACATGTGCCAGGGAAAAAGATAAGCGAGAATGGGTGGGGGAGAAGGGAGGAGCAGAGAGGTGGAGAAGAACAAGAAAAGAACCACGAGAAGTAATAAGATATATCAGTAGAATGCGACACTTTCGTTGTCTGTATCTCTGTATCCTAAACAAGTGATTTCAAGTCTGGGACTTAAAATGTGAAGAATGATGAAACACTTCATTGGTATCAGATGGGGCAGATTGTGTGGATGACAAAACTCTAAAATCCTGAAGTCCTCACGCATTCTGAAGATCAAGAGCTCAATATTATATTCCTATCCCCCCCTCCTTAACTCAGTATATTAATTTTCTTAATGCGATGTCCGTCCAGGACGTAGGCGATAATGCTTCGTCACAGATCCCTTTTCTTTATTGTTTATGAATTGCCATGGATTCTTGGAGAGATTTCCTGTTGCAGTCTCCACAGTTCGGAATTTAGTGACTTTCCTATTTGACTGATTGCCACCCAAAGCTAGAGGGTCGAATTTACTCTAGATTTTTGCGGGTGGAGAAGAGAGATGTTGATTCCTTACCCAAGATACTGGACACAACGGAATTTGAATTCAAGTTTCCTAATTCAAGTGTTCTCTTTCATATCACTTAAAATACTCCTACATCTCTTCCCAATGATATAACAATAGTAATAATAATCATAATAATAAAAGTAATAATAATAATAATCGTAATAATAATAGTAATAATAATAATCGTAATAATAATCTTAATAATAATAGTAATAATAATCGTAATAATAAACAATAATAATAGTAATAATAAAAATCGTAATAATAAAATTAGTAATAATAATCTTAATAATATTAGTAATAATAATAATAATCGTAATAATAACAATAGTAATAATAATCATAATAATAGTAATAATAATAATCGTAATAATAATAGTAATAATAATAATCGTAATAATAATCTTAGTAATAATAGTAATAATAATAATCGTAATAATAATAATAATAATAGTAATAATAACAATCGTAATAATAAAATTAGTAATAATAATCGTAATAATAATAGTAATAAAATTGTAATAATAACAATAGTAATAATAATCTTAATCATAATAGTAATAATAATAATCGTAATAATAACAATAGTAATAATAATCGTAATAATAATAGTAATAATGATAATCGTAATAATAATAATAATAATAATCGTAATAATAACAATAGTAATAGTAATCGTAATAATAATCGTAATAATAATAATCGTAATAATAACAATAATAATAGTAATAATAATCGTAATAATAAAATTAGTAATAATCGTAATAATAATAGTAATAATAATAATCGTAATAATAACAATAGTAATAATAATCTTAATCATAATAGTAATAATAATAATAAAAATAGTAATGATAAGTATGGTAATAGTAATAACCATAATAATACTAATAATAATCGTAATAATAATAATGATAGTAATAATAATAGTAATATTAAATAAAATGATTGACGAAACTCTTCCAATATTTTAACTGTTATGGGAAGAGTGCGATTTGAGAAAAGAAAAAGAAAATAAAAACAATGTTTGACAATTTATTACTGACTGAATACAGTAAGTGTGACACAAGGCCGAAACAAAGAAGGGAGATAAATCAAGGTTAGTCGATACTAAATATCCTATACCTAGCTAATCAGATTCACAATCCATTTATTCGATACAATTTACTCATTCAATTTAAAAATCTATCCTTTACGATTCGCTCCTACATACACCAAAATGCCTCACCCACACAGGGCACCTACCAACACCCCCCCTGTAAAAAAAAAAAAAAAACAGAAACAAAAAACCCATGATGTAAAATTCCAATATGTACAATTGTGTATACAAAAGTATATATAAAATTATATCAATGTCATGAAATGATGAGTGGGTAATGACCCCGAAAAGAAACTGAAAAACGAATGATATTAGTAAGACAAGTCCACACCTCAAAAATAAGAGTTGCCGCTGTATTCTGAATTCCGACAAAGTCAAGGGTCCCTCTCTTTAAGGTAGGGGGAAGGATAAAAGAATTATGGGCATTAGAAAATTAAAAAAAAAAATGACCCAGTCGAGATGAAAAGCGCAGGTCAAAACAAACTGGGAAAGTTGGAAATCTCGAGTTGGATCGTAGGAAGAAACCGGTCACAGGCCGGGAACGACACTTATATAAACTAGTTACACAAGAAGAGTCTATCTTAACCAGGGGAGGGCGCCACAGGAAACCGTCCCGTTGTGACTTAGGGGTGCTTAAAATAAATCATAGCTAGCCCCGTTCACGCGAACCAGGCTCGCCACAGTTATCCACAAACGCTCCGATAGGATCTTGGCCATAATCTTAAACGCTGAGTTTAGTAGAGTTATGGCCTGTAATTATTTAAATCCCACCCAACACCCTTGTCTTTTTTCAACAGTATGATCACGCCCTTGGAGATCCGGCCGGAACCAGTTGTTAAACACGGCTGTCAAAATTGGAACAAAGATGTGCGACAGACTCAAGTACAATTCATAGAGTAAACCATCAAATCCGGGAAACTTACCACTTCCAACCCTCTTCAATGCCGCGTAAACGTCGCTCTCCGTGATATCACCCTCACAACTAGCCGCTTCAGTCGAATAGCGTCGGAACTCTTCTTGCGCAATTCTGCGCCCATATTCACGGCTTCGCCAGACATCTTGTTTAACTTATGCCTATCAACCCGAACCTGGTAGTGACTGCTAGCCGCAGGGCTTCCCTATCTAGGTATATCTCCAGCCACCGCCTGAGAAATACTATCCTTAAGAGTCTTCACCTTGTTAGCCTTATCTAGTGCGAACCGCTGGCTATATTCGGTGGTGAAAGATCTAATCCTATCTTTAAGCTTCTCCCACGACCTATTCCCGATAACTGTCCCACTAGTTCCCGCTGCATTACGTTAATCAGCTGTTGCCGGAAGTCCCTTCTGGCAACACCTTGTCCAACAAGGACAGATTGAACTTCCAGTATCCAGCCATTTTAGGCCTACAATCTAACGCCACCCGGGTATAGACAAGACTGTGGTCCGAACTGGCCAATGATTGGAACGTGGGACAATCTAACAGATGTACATCGGCCCTTCTGACTAACATTCTATCCAGTCTTGTAATGGAAAAACGGCTGTCCTGGTAATGAATGCGTCAAAACGAATGAAATGCCGCCTATCTGAAGACATGAAACAAATGTGCTTAATATGATGGTGATCTTATTCCCCTTGAAATATAGTATAAATCTTATGGAACTTTCCTGTCATTTTGTTAATTCCCCCATAATCATCCTTTTGCGTTTTAAGCGTCAACAGGTCGGCAGATTCTGAAAACATTTTCAGAATATCATCATACTTGTGTCCATTATTTAATTTTTACGTTGTGCAACCTATGTAAATCACGTCATGTTTGGTATGATGTCAGACACAATTATATATATAGATATATACAAGTATAGTATTGGTGTATAAGGAATATATTCCAATAACCAAAAAATACTATTCTTAAAAGAGTGCTCAATACAGAGTAGAGCAAATATAATTTATTTGAAAATTATAACATAAATATGTTATAAAATCACTACAAAAATGTCCATTCAACACCATCACTTGATAAGAAAACCAGAAGTGTTGAAACAAAATGGCTATTCTTGTACTGATTTTATAACATATTTATGTTATAATTTTAGAATAAATATATATATATATATATATATATATATATATATATATAATTTATTCGAAAATTATATATATATATATATATATATATATATATATATATATATATATATATGTTGTGCATTTGGGCATCAATCCCTCTTTTATGCATGTTTCGTTCAAGACTACTGAAAATGTATTGCAATTAAGCTTATTATTTAATTTTTCTTGTGTTCGAACAAGTGTTTTCTTTTCTGGACATAAATTGTGTAAAAGTAGTGAGTTCGATCCTCAATGGGTACTCCATAATTTCGGCTTTGTGCCACATCTAAGCTACGCTTGCTGAATCGCTGTATGGCAGTGAATGGTGGACACTTCCCTTATAGAAAAAGAAGTGATTTTGTAAACAACAGATATGTGGTTCTACAGAAGGATGCTGAGAATGCCATGGATTTGGACATTTGGGCAACAAGGCCGTTTTACGGAAAATGGAAAGAGAAAATATTTCTTCTTAGAAAGAGATAACTGAAACTTCTATGACACATAATGAGGAAAGAGGGCTTGGAGAATTTAAGACTCACAAAACATACTGAAGACGAACGGGGTCAGAGAAAAGCAGAGAATGATAAACTTCGTCCGCTTGTTTTAAATGAATGGCCGGTTGGAGACTGGAACGGGTAGAAAAAAAGACAAATATTGCTAAGAGCTACGATGAATAAGAAGTTGTGGTTCGTCCACGTCGTGAAGGGACACAGCACATAGAAAAAGACCACACACGTAATCGAGTTTTGCGAAAACCCTCCTTTAATTTTCGCTAACGAATTTTCCACTCTTTGTACTAGTGTTAATGATATATCGTATAATAAAATTTAAATCTTCCCTTCTTGTCCGAGCAAATCTTCTGAAAGGAAGTCGTGGATAATCGAGCAGAATTAACCTATTGCAAATGAGCATTGTTTCCTGCACGTGTGCGTAAGTACAGAAATTTACGAGCGTGGGCTATATATTTATATATAAGCGAGATGACAGGTAAATCCGAAATGCCATATCAATTCAGCACGTAGAGGAACACGGCTCTTCACAGCATTCATTTTTTTTATTATCTTTGTTTTTTTTTGTAAAAGATACTGGAATGGTTTCCTGTTGCCTTCTGCACAGTTTTGGATTCAGAATAGTCCTTCTTGAAGACACGTTTTCTTTATTTGTAAATTACCATGACTTCTTTGGAAAGATAGTGGAATAACTACTCTGTTGCCTTCTCCACGGTTTTGGATTCAGAATAGTCTTTCTCCAAGATTTCGTTATTATCTGTGAATTACCATGACTTCTTGGGAAAGATAGTCGAATAGTTACCCCGTTGCCTTCTCCATAGTTTTGGATTCAGAATAGTCTTTCTCAAAGACTTCTTTTCGTTATTATCTGTGAATTACCATGACTTCTTGGGAAAGATAGTGGAATAGCTACCCCGTTGCCTTCTCCATGGTTTTGGATTCAGAATCGTCTTTCTCCAAGACATCTTTTCGTGATTATCTTTGAATTACTATGACTTCTTGGGAAGGATAGTGGAATAGCCCCGTTGCTCGCTGCGCGGTTCCGAATTCAAAATATACAAGATACGTTTTCTTTATTTTCTGGGAATTGTAATAGCCTATTAGGAAATTGTTGTGGTACGATCCACCTAATTTACATAGTGGAGTACCGACCATATAAATATGGGTTGGTAACGGGAAGACGAGGGAAGAAGTAAGAAGAGATCCAATCGAGAGACTCTGCCCGACTGCGATTAAGTCAACCCATTCTACAGGAACAGTCTTCCCAAGAATATACCAAAAGTAACTGTAAATATTGTGTACCTTTTCCTTGTTTCAATACATTTTGTTTACGTACATTTTGTGTTGTATTATTATTATTCCATGCTTATCCAAGCTTCAACAGAAATATAGTGGAATGGTTTCCTTCTTGTCTTCTCTACGGTTTTGAATTCAGAATAGTCTTTCTCCAAGACTTCTTTTCGTTATTATCTGTTAATTGCCATATTGGGAAATATAGTGGAATGCTTTCACCGTTGCCTTCGCCAAGGTTTCGAATTCAGAAAGTTTTTTTTTCTCCAACATTACTTTATTATCTGTAAATTTACATGGTCTATTAGTAAATATATTTGAATGCTTACCTCGTTCTCTTCTCTACGGTGTTGAATTCAGAATAGCAGTTCTCCAAAATTCTTTTTCATTATCTGTCAGTTGTCATGACGAATTGGGAAACATAGTGGAACGAATTCCTCGTCGTCTTAACCACGGTTTGAATTCAGAGCAGTCTTTCTCCAAGATTCCTTTTCTTTATTGTAAGTGAATTTGCCAATGACCTATTGTCAAATATAGTGGAATGGTTTCCTCGTTGTCTTCTCAAATGTTTAGAATTCAGAATAGTCCTTCCCTAAGATTGCTTTCCTGTATTTTCTGTGTATTACAATGACATATTGGGAAAGATGGTGGAATGGTTTTCCCGTTTCCTTCTCCACGGTTTTGAATTCAGAGCAGTCTTTTGCCACGATTCCTTCTCTTTATTATCTGTGAATTGCCATGATCTTTTGGGAAATTATTCTCGAATGCTCATATCTGCTCGAAGCGTATCTTAACGTAAACAAATGACAATATATATTATGAAACGGTCCGACAATTATTTTAGCACATTTTTTGTTTATACGTTATTTTTTTTTTTAATAAATCATGGGAAATTTGTTGTTTAAAAACAATAATTTGACTTTTCTAAACATACGCTTCCTCTGTAGCTATATGGTATAGCACGTCAGGCCATATGACGGCTCAGTGTAGGATACAGATTCGATCTCTGTCGGAGGACACATATTTTCTATTAAATTTCTCGGACATTCAGGCTGGTAAATGTAGTTAATACTGTTTATTATAAATAGAGCATTTACTTAAATATCTGTATCTGTAAAAATAACGTATAAACAGAAAATATATTAAAAATAATTGTCGGACTGTCATTATATATGTATATACTCTTGAAATAAATAAAAATTAATATTTATTGGCTTTATTATAATATTTATTATTTTAATCTGTATGATGAGTCCAGGCAGTCTACTTTCGTAAATACCAGATATTTCGAATAATAAACTTTAAAAGTGATTAAAAAAATTATTTATTTTGCCAAGTGTAGAGACCTTTTAATTGCTGTTGTTCTGACCCGGAGTGGTAGCACCTGTTAGGGCCCAAGCTATGGTTAAATAGTGAAGACCAAAATAAAAATCAAAACACTAGGAAAATATAGTAAAAATACCAAAAATTCATTTTTATAAAAAAATTACCAACACATTATATAGTAGAATTACCAACACTACATTTTATAATCAAATGACCAACAATATCTTTTAATAGCAAAATAACAATCAACGCAACACTAAAAGTCTAAAAATACATTTTTATATTTTTAAAAAATTTCCAGGTATACATTTACAAAAATTATTACCAACAGTGCATTTTATTTACAAACTATATTTCTAAAAAACTTAAGTTCGCCCATAAAGTATAAAATTATATCTACGAGTTATTTAATTCTGAAATCTAAATATTTTAATGCAATTTTATGCCTTCAACTACATGAAGGCATAAAATTGCATTAAAATATTTAGATTTAAGAATTAAATAACTCGTAGATATTGATAAACAAAAACAACCAACTAATCAAGCAACCAACTAACCAACCAACCAACCAATTAATAAACCAAACAACCAATAAACTAACCAACCAACCAACTGACTAATCAACCAACCAACTAACCAACTAATTAACCAACCAACTAATCAAGTAACCAACCTGCTAACCAACCTTCCAGCTAATCAACCAATCAACCAAACAACCAACTAATCAACCAACCAAACAGCTAACCAACCTTCCACCTAGCCAACCAACTAACCAACCAACCAACCAACCAACCAACCAACCAACCAACCAACTAATCAACAAATCAACCAACCAACCAACTAGTTAACCAACTAACCAACCAACCAACCAACTAATTAACCAACCAACTAATCAACCAACCAAACTGCTAACCAACCTTCCAGCTAATCAACCAACCAATCAACCAACTAATCAACAAATCAACCAACCAACTAACCAACAAATCAAGTGTAGAAACGGACCCAGCCTTTAAAAGTGGCTACAAATTTACTTTTTTGCCAAGGATGCAAATGGACCCATCTTTTAAAATTGACTAAAGAGTTATTTATTTTACCAGAGGTGGAAATGTATTCAGCCTTTAACAGTGCTAAACCTGCTATTTTTTCGAAGGATGGAAATGGACTCAACCTTTAAAAGTGGCTAAAAATTTACTTATTTACTTTATCTTACCTAGGGTGTAAAATTAGCAAATAGTGGTTCAAGCATTTTTTTAAAGTTATTTATATGGTTTTCGTAATAACTCCGGTTAAACAGTAGGATACGAACGACACTTAAAAAAAAAAAAAAAGATCAGGAAGAACTACATGTCTCCTTCGTGTGTAAGAGAATCCAGCCAAGCCGGAAACAGAGGGTTTGGAAGTAAACTTGTTGATCGGACCAAAACTGGTAGGCACTTCCTTACCCCTATTATCATGAAGGGTGTCAAGTACTTCTACAACCATACAGACGCGCACAAGCATTTTGAAACCTGCTGAAACAAAACTCTGTGTTTCATTATACACACATGACCATTTCTTCATTAGATATGTCTGTGAATTTTCTTGGTAATTCGGAATTTGTCTTTTCTGTCATATTTCTGCTACTCTATACCTTTTTTTTTCTGATATTAATTTTTAAAAGTTTGCTGCCAAACTATGGATGAAAGTACATTGTCTCGGTCCCAGAATGAAGGACACAGAAGGAATACTACAGGACCCTCTAGACAAGACAGTAAAGAAAAGCGATAAGAAAGGACTAAGCATCAACTGTATGAAGACAGAATGTATGGTTGTCAACAAGGGTGACAGCCCAAGATGCAAACTCAGAATTGGAGATGTCAACATCAGACATGTACAGAAGTTTAAATATCTAGGAAGTGTTTTAACAGAAAATAAGACAATGAAATCCGAAGGCACTTTGGAATAGTAATAGATGCCTTCTTGTTGTAACCTAGAAAGGGTTACTGAATGAGGAATAACTAAAACGGAGTTTGGAAATGAAATGGTAATCTTTATATCATCAACAAAATACAATACTCGCCAGCGGCGTGAAGTAGGTAAACCACTGCTAGTGGTGGACTACTTAGATAGCATATTACCCTCCACTTACAACAGTGTCCAACGTATTTATGAGGATTGAGACATACCCATTAGTGTTCATGGGTACAGTATATAACACTTCTAAAAGCTAAGAAACGTATTAAGAAACAGAAAAAAAATCGTTCGAAACAAAGTGTGCTGAAATATTATGTAATATGAATCCTCTTATATAGCAGTGAATGCTGGACAATCTCTTCACAGATGAAAGAAAAACTGGAGGCAATATAGATGTGGTTCTACAGAAGGATGCTGAGAATACCATAGACAGAAGGCGTAAGCAACGAATAAGTCTTAAGACAAATGAAACACTTATACTCTAAATAAGAAAAAGACAGCTAAAATATTTTGAGCACATAATGAGGAAAGAAGTCTTGGAGAATTTGACACTCACAGTACATGTCTAAGGCAAAAGTGGAAGAAGACGGCACCGGGATATCTACCTGACTAGTTTGTGTGAATGACTGACAGAATGAAGTTGGGAAGTATGGCAGAGGGATAAATATTGCTAACAGTTACAATAAGAAGTTGGGGAGAGCAATGATCATCCACACCCTGAAGAGACACGGCACATAGAAAAGACGATAACTAGAACGTGGTCTCATTTCCCAATATGTAACAGCCTATATCGGCAAAGATTCACACACGTAGCTGGTTTCAAACAAAGTGCATTTATGGTATTGCATATGGTAGAAGATTCATCGCCAACATTGTCAAAAAAAAGGTTCCAAATTTTTCCTTGGATAGCTTCGAAGTCTCATACTTGAAAATATGCATAAAGCATGGAAGTTTTTTCCTGAGTTCGGATTACTAATTCGTTTTTGCTGATGACAGTTATTTTTCACATACTTTTTGCACCTGCAATGTTATCGGTCTTGACCTGGCATCTTGACTTCTGTCAATTCCCCACCATCGTAACGTAGACATCCTGTGCCTTTCCTATAAAGATTTTAATGGTAATTGTTCTGATCAGCTTTCCTTATTTATACCTCGACTTAACGATTTTACGCGCAGTACTTGGTTGGCAGCTAGGTTCCACCATTTTGCAGTTGAAGTGGCTACATCTGACCGTAAATTTTATGATAACAGTTTCATCTCTCGCGCTTCTCGCTTGTGGAACTGTCTTCAATGCCTTTTGCTTTCCAATAAATTCGATCATGAAACATTTAAATGCAGTATCAATCTTAATTCTCATCTTTTTATTGTTCTCTCTCCTTAATATCGTTTTTCTTTTTCTCATATTCTTTCGCTTTCAGTAATCCCTTTGCGTCTTAGTGGCTTTATTGTCTTAGTTAGAGTGACATGATTAAAGAACTAAAAAATCTATCTCCGTCTAATCCCATCTTAATTCATTTCAGCAAGGCAACTTTTTCTTTATGTTAGCCGGTCACATTCAGATATTTTATCATTGGACGGTTGAATGTAAACCTTTTCTGGAGGATAGTCTTGAACTGATCCATTTTTCTTTTGCTATTCCTTGCTACACTAATTATGGATAAATATCGGTCTTTGTGTAAAGTGATATGACCAGAGAAAGAATGAAAGAGGGCAAGGCAAAATTTGTTGTGAGTGTGAAAGAGGATTAGAGAAGGTAATAACTGAAAAGAGTTAAAGAGAGAAAGAGGGAAATAGAGATACGGAAAGAAAGAGACAGGGGGTTTAAAAAAAAAAGAGAGAGAAAAGAGAAAACTTGATAAAGAAAGTGATGAAAAATAGAGGAATAAAGAAAGAGAGTGTGGTAAAGAAAAAGAGAAAGAGATAAAGAGTGCTAAAGAAAGAGAGATAAAATCGAGGAGGAATTATAAGGAAAGAGAAAAAGGGAAATAAAAAGAGAGAATGATTGATTTAGAAAAGGTAAAGGAGTAGAAAAAAGAGAAATAGTGACAAAGAAGGAGAGAAAAATAGAGGGATAAAGAAAGAGAGTGGGAAAAGTGATAAAGAAAGAGAAAAGTCAGAGAAATAAAGACAGAGAATGAGTGATAAAAGAGAGAGAGAGAGAGAGAGGGGGAGGGAGAGAGAGAGAAAAGACAGAGTGATAAATGAAGAAAAATAAGATAAAAGGATGGAGTATTCATGAAATACTGAAAGAAGAGATGAAAACAATACTGACAAAAGAAAAGAAAAAATTAGGCAACAGGAAACCATTGAAAGAGAGAGTAGTATAGGTCGGGGTTGTTGTATGGCCGTCGACATCAGAGAGAGGCACCCTGACAAGCATAAGCAGACAAAGAAATTCATGCAGACAAAAAAAAAAAAATACCCCAAAAAACCCAAAACGCTGAACCAGCTGAATTCATAGAAGAATGCTATTTGCTCTTCTCGCTGGCAACCCGTTTAATAGGATTGGAGAGGCGAATGAATGTGGGAATATGTCCAGTGACGTCACCATATTCCTCTTTGGTGTTTGCCAACATTCTTGGCAAATCAGGTGATCAGTAAGAAAGATTTAATGACGACAAACATGTCTTTCAGGGTTTGTCAGAAAACCAATGGTGTAATTGAATGACTTCATTCCATAACGGATGGATAACAGTAAATAAATAAAATAAAATAAAATAAATAATCCCCAGAATCTGTCAAAGACATTGTTTTCTTTTCTTCTGAAATTCATTTCAAGTTTGTTGTAAGAATCAGCCACTGGATGCCCTCACAGCTAAACCGTTATTTTTTTCTCAATAGAGATCAATTGCCTTCGTCAGAAGCAAGAGTAACCATTTTTGTCTATTAAAAAACAAAGGAATTGCGGTTGCTGGGAAAGGGAAATAGTAAGATGCAGGTTAGCTTAGCTAAGGAGAGGAGTGAAAAAAAAAAAAGATTATGGTATTTTAATTTTTTGTCTTTTGCGACTAATTTAAAGATCGATTGCATCTAAAAATTTTCTGCCAAAAGAAAAAAAAACTAGTTTGACACACACACAATAAGCGCCTGGTTAGCAAAGTTCAAATTACTGCTCATAACCAACAAATCTTTGAATTTGAATTTAAGAACCATATTTTTATCAAAAAAATAGAAAAAAAAGAAGCATTTTATGATTAAATTTTGCTCTCATCAAAATATCCTCCGTTAGCCTTGATTAAAGCAGCAAAAATCTTTGGCTTTCGTTGGGTAAGTTTCTAAAAGTATAAGCTTGATAAACGATTCCATTCTTTTTTTTAATGACTCTTCAATGTTTTTTCACTCTTCTGTCAGGTTCATCTCATGCTAATTCTGACTAAAATTTATTCCGATGAAGTCCTAAAGGACGAAACTCACAACACAAAATTTTTTTTCCATTTTATCATACATATATATATATATATATATATATATATTTGGTGACACCTTTTCGCATGACTTCCTTCTCTCTTTTTCTTTTTATGTCTTTTTTCTCCTCTACCCCTTCTATATCAATATATAACTTCCGTTAAGTTAACCGTTTAAATGTGTCAATGTCTGGACCTCCTCAAGTAATTTTAAGTATGAAAGAATAGAAATATTAAATTACATCTAACTTAATCATGTCTTCTCTCTACCCCCTCACTTCGTTAATTTACATATGATTAATACGACCCGTCAAAAATGTTAAAATTTGTGTATTTAAGTAGCAAGATAATATGATCTCGGAAGAATATGGGAAGTACTTAGGAAATGAACCGAAAAGGAAATTTAACCAGCTATAGCACATTTCTCTCATCCTTTAATATCAATGTACGGAAGATTATTCGTGAGTATGAACGGATTTTGTTAAAAATTAGCAGACATAATGTCTGTAATTTATGCAACCAGACATGCCTAAAAGGGAATATATGTGTGTGTGTGTATATATATATATATATATATATATATATATATATATATATATATATATATGTATGTATGTATGTATGTATGTGCGCGCACGCGTGTGTGTATGTAGCGGTTAATGAGCGGACAATGGGATCAGCAAAAGACAAAAGGAAATCTTGTCTTTCGGCTATGATATGTTTCCCTTTTGTCTTTATTCATATTTTTCTTTTACAGATACACCCTATCTGACGTCTTTACACACACACACACACACACACACACACACACACACACACATATATATATATATATATATATATATATATATATATATATGGTGGACTCTCCTGTCTTTACCGGCGTATGAGCGTCAAGCAACTCAGTTCCTAGGAACCGACAGCCAGACACCAGCAAATATGATTTGACTCTAGTGGTGAAGGCTTTGTGCAGAACCATCCACACTTTTTAAAGAGCCAAATACAGAGACGTGTTGCACCATATGCCATAAGGTCCCTAAACGACCCTCCGCAGGTTTTGAATTCAGAGTTCTCCTTCTCCTAGACCTGTTGCCATCTAAGACTTTAGAACCCAGTCTGTCCTGCTATTTATCCATAGCTGAAAGGAGAAGAGGATTAATACCTTTCCCAAGGGTATTAGCACGTAATATATATATATATATATATATATATATATATATATATATATATATATATATTGTTTTGATAACTCGGCAACAACATTTATTAATCCTCCAATTTGAGTGGCCCTTAGGGTTTGTAATGGATGAAAGATAGACTGTGAAATGTCGTATAGGCTCCAAGTGATAAGTGTGGACAACCGGTGGCTGACCTCAATGTAAGAATCAATATCAGGATAGATTTACATTGGGTAATGGTTTCAAATGATAAGCATTCACAATGGTAAACAATTCATAACTATCATTACGAAGAAGAGGTTCGGAATATGTATTTTTATAATTTTGAAATCCAATCCTTCAGAACGTTTTTTTTTTTTTCACGCACAGTGCATGGAAATTGCCTTATGATGCTTGTGTTATTGATTCTTTCTTGTCGTTTGCTCTTGTTTCTATTCCCTTTTCGCCTGGTTCGCTCATCGCGTCTACTTTTGGACTCAAATTTATTCATTCCATAAAGGCAACCTTTCCTCCATATTAGCCGCTAACCTGCAGACATATTACTGTAATAAGTTAAACTTATTAACTAATTATAAGAAATGTACCTCAACACCAAAGTCATCGTAGTAATTACTAGAGCAAGAAAAAAGATAGAAAAAAAACAAACAAATTGGAGGCGGTTAAAAAAGGTAGTTTAAACATACAGCAGGAGAAACGTATTTTTCTGCACAAACCGGATATTCAACAGCCGGTTTTTTTTTTAATATATACAGTAGCGAGCATAAAGATCAGAACGATGTTAAGAAAAAGTCTAAATGTGAAATAACTTTTTATTTTAAAGCTTCAAAGAACACTTTAGCAAGAAAAATAAGGATATAACGGTAAATTATGTAATTCCCAAATATAAAGCTCAATAAACTTATTTTGATAAAGTTATAAGAATAATTATATAACATTCGAAAAAAATAGATGATCAAAAACATCAGAACAATTAAATAAATCCATAAAATTTAATAATTATTTTGCATTATTGAAATTTTTTTAGGGTAAGAATATAAAATAGGGTATTTTACTAAACTACACCGACTCTTTACTGGCTCTTGCATTGTAAACATGACGAAAAAAAATCTGTGACTTCATTGGAACTTAGAAAACTGATAGTCAAGTTATGTAATGAAGATAAACCCTCGATTGGGGATATTTTAAAGACTGTGAGGAAATCTAAGTCTTATTCATAGTATTTTAAGAAAACTTGAGGAAACTGGGTTATGTGAAGCCAAGAAACCCCCTGACAGGCCTAAGAAAACTACTGCAAGGGAAGACAGATGGATTTGCGACACAGCAACCGTTATCTCTAAAAGAGCTAATGCTAACCTTGGCATTAAATATCAAGCCTCACTATTTCCCGAAGACTTAATGAAATAAATTTGAACAGTCGAGTAGCCTCTACGAAGCCTTTTATTTCTGAAAAGAATCAAATGAGCCGATTGAAATTTGCCACTGAACACGTCATATGGACAGAAGAACAGTGGGGTTGTGTTCATTTCAGCGATGAGTCAAAGTTTAACATGTTCAATTGTGAATGGAGAAGGTTCGTTCGACGCAGTCCTAAGGAACGATATTCACTTCAGGGCACTAAAAGCTGCGTTAAATTTGGAGGAGAAAGTGTGATAGTGTTCGGAATGATTTCAGAGGACTTCTTGTCAGGCTACTCAGTAAAATTTACGCAACTGTATATAAAAAGATATTGAAGAAACATGTTGTACCTAAATTGAGAACTGCAATTAATCAACCAGCTGTATTTATGTAAGATTACGCGCCATGTCACACAGCGAAGTCTGTTAAGACATTTCTTTCTGAGGAGGATGTTACTGTTATGGAATGGCCTGCTCAAAGCCCAGGCATGAGAATGTTTGGAAGTAACTAAATGAAAGAGCTAAGAAAAAGAATCCAACAAACATTGAAGAACTATGGACTAATTTGAAAGGAGAATGGGAGAAAATATCCGTTAATGAATGCAAGACATTAGTTCGCTCATGTAGCAAAAGATGTCAAGCTGTTATTGCAAATAAAAGGTCTACACATCAAGTACTAATAAATTATGAATGCTATTTTCATTTTGATATGATGTATCCATTATAATAGTATGATTTTGTTAATCGTTCTGATGTTTTTGATCATCTATTTTTTTCGAATGTTATATAATTATAACTTTATCAAAATAAGTTTATTGATCTTTATATTTTGGAATTATATAATTTACCTTTATATCTTTATTTTTCCTTGATAAAATGTTCTATGAAGCTTTAAAATAAAATGTTATTTCACATTTAGACTTTTTCTTAACATCGTTCTGATCTTTATGCTTGCTATGTATGTATATATATATATATATATATATATATATATATATAGTGGTGGTGGGAAACAAATATTCGTACATATACAAATTTTTAATTTATTGTATTTCCAACTAATCAATAAACATACTTTTAACCACCTTGCGTCATAGTTGCCTTGCTTGGGGCGTAATATGCAGGGGGGGGGGAACAAATATTCATACACATACAAATTTTTAATTTATTGTATTTCCAACTAATGAATAAACATACTTTACATATAATTAACTATACACAGATGCATAATAACTAAATCTGCATAGAAAATAGAAAAGAATTTCATTTAATAGAAATCCCATTTATCCATTTTAATGTGGGAAAAAAGTATTCGTACAATACAAAAAAGAATACATAATTTTCAATTAATACTTTGTAGAATATCCATTATTCACTTTTACACCAACCAATTGCTTCTTGTAGTTCTCAATTCATGATTTGCAAAATTTATTTGGTATTTTGCTCCATTCTTCTTCGTATATGGTCTTCAGATTCGGCATGTTTGTTGGAGCTCTCGATTGGATTTGAATTTTCAAATAACGCCATAGATTCTCGCTTGGGTTTAAATCTGGGGACTGACTTGGCCATTTCAGAATATTTATATTATTTTTACTAAGCCATTTCTTCATAGATTTTGCAGTGTGCTTAGGATCATTGGAAGATCCAATCACGTGGAAGTTGAAGATTTTCAAGCGAAATCGTTAAATTTGCTTTTGATATGCTGCGGCAGGCATTTTACCTTTTTATTACTGACGTGTTGCCAATACCATTTGAAGAAAGGAATCCCCAAACCATGCTGCTGCCAAAACCAAATTTCACTGTTGGAACTGTGTTCTTTTGTTTGAAGGCATCGCCATCTTTCCCCCATACATGATTTCTCGAATTACGTCTAAAAACTTAAATTTGGTTTCGTCTGTCTATAATACTCTTTCCCAATACGATTTTATTTATCCTTATATTCACGAACGATTTTAACCTGGTATCTCTGTGTCTTTTCAATAGCAGTGGCGTTTTCCGAGGGGAGCGTGACTTTACATTGTTCCTATGAATTTCATTGCTTATTGTCCATTTAGTGACACAGATTACTGATGAAAACAAAATCATCCTGCAACTCTTGACGAGTAACCATTGGATTTTGTTTAATTTGACGCATTAATTTCCTTCGAAATCTTGAAGAAATCTTCAGTGGAGCACCTGTTCTTCTTTGGTTTTCAACAGTTTTGAGTTTTTATACCTTGCAATGAAATAACTAATGACAGTAAATGAAATATTCAGGTTATCTGAGATCTTTCTGTAACTTTTACCTTATTTCCAGAGCTTAACAATTAGTTATTTTTGCGAATTTGTCAATTTTGTATATATATATATATATATATATATATATCGATCCGACTGTAGTTATGATTAAGGAGAACGTGATGAAGCAGTTGTTGGTGATTCAAACAGAAGAATTTTGAAACATTTTTTAGACGTTGAAATTAATGAATGAAATCTCAACGGTCATTCTTTGGAAGTAAGTAATGCATTATTTTCCAAGGCTACTTTTTTGTTAATTTGAAATCTCCCTCATATCTCGTACATACTCTACCGATCAAAGGTTTTGTGTCCGTCTTCTGATTTTCGAAGAATCGTCTGAAAATTGAAGATCAACTGCCTTTTTCAAAATAAATTTACTAGCTCACTTCGGGCCTGAGGGACTTTCTTCAATTCTTCAATAATAATAATAATAACGAACCCCTTTACTGTATAAAGTTTCCTTAAAATTTTAGCACTTTTTGCCTAATCGATCTTGCTGGCTAATGACAACTTCATGGGTAGCAGATTTAAAATTTTAGGTAACGCAGCCTCTAAAAGTTTGGATGCCATGCATCAATGAGTCAAATAGTTTCAGTAAAAAAAATCATTAGAAACAAAGAGAAGAATATTGAACTCTTACGTAATATCTGTTCTCCAATATGATATCAGTCCTCCAATATAATATCGGTTCTCCAATATGATATCAGTCCTTCAATATGTCCAGTGAATGCTGGACAGTCTCCTCACAGATGAAGAAGTGAATTGAAGCAACAGAAATGTGGTTTTACAAAAAGATGCTGAGAATAGCATAGACGGAAGATGTGAGCAAAAATAAAGTTTTAGAAAAACAAAACAAAAAGAGAACTTATACTTAACGCCAGGGAGACACAATTGACATTTCTAGGGTACATTATGAGAAAAGAGGGCTTGGTAAATTTGATACCCACAGGACATATTGAAGGCAAGAGGGACAGAAACAAAAACAGTGCATTATCTACCAAACAACCTTGTGTAAATGGCTGACAGAACAGTGTTTAGGACAGATAGTTAAAAGACAAAATTTACAAAAAGCGACAAAGGGCAAGAAGTTGTGGAGCGCCGTGATCACTAACGTCTTGAAATGACATAACACATAGAAGAATAAGATCCCAGCTTATTAGGAATTAATTAAACCAAAGAAGATTTTAAACTTTCTAATTTTTTTAGGGAGTGGTTTCAAACTTTTGACCTGTAATGTATATATGTATAGGAGTATAAGTACATGCAAAAACATTCATATATATACGCTCGTATGTATATGTATGTTTATAAGTATGTGGACATGGGTGTGCCTTTCGTGTTAGTACGTTGTAGGGTTTAATATTGTAATGTTTTCTTTCTTTCTATTTTTCCCCAGGATGGTTAATTACGAATTTAATTGTTGGGTACATGCGCGTCACAAGTTAGTTAGCGTAAAGGTGACATTGGCTGAAAAAGAAGGTTTGAAATGAGTAATAAAAAGATGACGGTGCAAGAAAAACATACATAAAAGGAAACATCGTGACATTTGCTTACACTTCCGTTTATATATTACATCCTGAAGATGGATTGATTCAGTTAGGTCATCTTGCCCTAGACATATCCACTGCTTCTTTCGCTAATGATTTTTCATTTGCATATATAATCTTTCATTTACATACATAATCTTTCATTTGCATATATATTTCACCCACTGAATGTAACAATGATTATATACTAGAATTCTTCTGCTTTTATGTGTCATCTCTTCAGTATGTGGACAACCATGGCTCTCCACATTTTCCTGTCCTTTTCAGTTCTATATAATGTTTGGTAGGGTATTCGCTGTTTTGTTATACCTCTTTTGCGCTGAATATATAATGTGAGCGTTAAATTCTCCAAGCCCCCTTTTCTCATTTAGTGTCCCAGAAATATATTAGTAAAATATGCGGAAAAAATAGCGGTATCATTTACAGTTGGATCGGCATTTTTGCATAGGATCAAAGTGTAGTATCTGTATATATATCAGAGAGAGAGAGAGAGAGGGGGGAGAAAGAGAGAAAGAAAGAGAAAGAGAGGGAGAGAGAGAAATGGAGACAGAGAGAGACATACAGAGATACTACTGGAGAAAATCTGTGGACATACACAGATATTTCTGGAGAAATTCTGTGGTGCTACTTTCTATTTTCATACCCAGAACCCTTATTCAAAATGGCTTCTCTTCTGAACTCAAGTTTAAAATAAAATGCTGTCACAGAATTTCTGTTTTCGGTAGGAGAAAATGATGCAAACATTCAAAAGAGTTTAGTGAATGTTTATAGGAAAGATGTCCTTGGTTAAGAAGAGTAAGTAGACAGTAGTAAGTAATTAATAGCATTCTTAAAAAGAAAAAAAGAAACCGACCTTAGTGTCAAGTCTCACAGCGGTAGGCTTGTCACTAAGGTCATTCTGAGGCTTGTTTAGTATTCTCCTCATTCACTGCATCTGAATTAGGAGAAGGCTAAATTGGCTGATGCAATCATTGTGCAGAAGAATCATTATTACAAAATACCATGAGAGTTTTTCATGATAGTGCCTGCAGTTTCTTAGCAACTCAAATTCTTTGGTGTCCAGAATGCTGATAGATTTAATAAAGGATCAGAGGTTGGTTAAGGAGCTTTTGGAGTGGTACAATACGGATAGCGCCTAAAGCAGGAAAATCACAGGAGATGAGATAGAAAACTGTTGTTTGCCAATGATGGCGATGTAAAAGAAGCTTATGGTTAAGAATGCAGCCGAGAAGCTTATGGCTAAGAAAGCAGCCCTGAAGCTTATCTAAGACGTACCTTCACTGAGGGACGGACTTCGGTATTATTTGTATCACGATCACGAATCCCTTACTAGGGGTGTAGAGGCACCATATGTAATTCAGTCATGGCTATAGTGGTGCGAATTGGGAAGAATAGCTTGACGGGGTCCAAATCCCCAATAAGGTTTGAATTCAGTTGTTCTTCCAGTGTCCATCTCAAGGCAAAAGATCCCGTTCTGTGATGGTATTTACCCATAGCTGAAGAGGTAGGGGGAAATATGGTTTCATGTGCTTATGTGAATGTAACGAACTCATCTGGAATTCGAAACTCGAGCCACTATCCACTACACCACCGCGCAACCACATATTCTCTGTATGCTTCTACTTAAAGTAGGGGGCCAATCCAAATATCTTGGCTCAGTAGTCAGTGAAGAGATTCTCTAAAAGAGAAATAATTTCAAGGGTAGCACAAACAATGGCAGCCGTCGCAAACTCAGAACCATCTGTAAAGACAGGAACATCTGCCTTAAATCAAAGATCAGGCTTTTCGAGACGCCTTTTTCTGTACGCCTGCGTCTTTGGACATTAACAGTGGTTATGGCGAAGAATCCAACGAAATGAGACGCTACAGAACCATCCTAGGCATCCCCTATGTAGATCGTGTCACAAACGACGCATTATAAGAGAGCATTAGATAAAAAGCAGCAGCAGCAGGTATCGGTCAATGGAAGCCAGCATCCTGTTCGCCAATAGGCTTATTGCTATCCGATGACGCTGTTTGATCAACAAAAACTGTTTTCAAAATAAGTTTTCAAAATTGTCTTATATTCCATTTGATTCTCATCCAAATTTTAATCATATATATGTTTCTTATATATCAAGAACAGTGACACGTTTCGTCCTTTAAGACTTCATCAGAATACGTTGATGCGACTACATAAGCGTACGAACGGAAGACAGACGCTGAAAATTTTAAATTTAAAAATATTTTTTTAATATGAGTTTTGAGTATATGTGTTTTGGGTATATGATCTAACAGATTTCCTTTAGATTCGTTGTTTGTTTTCATAGATGTGTTTTCCTAATATGGAGCAGTTTGTATACATGTCATTTTGTCATCACTAAAACTAATAAATGAGCATACGACACACACACACACACACACACACACACATACATATATATATATATATATATATATATATATATATATATCTTAAGAATTAAGATATCATTAGTTAATGACCATTTTCACCTACGAATTTTGAATTTAAAATTCGCAGGATTTTTCAAACTGTGCTGATAACAAATATGCTGCCAGTTTGTTTACATTGCGCAGATCAGTACGAAAACTTCCGTGGTTGCGCAGGTCAGTGTTGCCAACATTGTGTGAAAATTTGTGTGAATTGAGTGGACGGTTTTTGAAATATTAGAAAAAAAGTTAAGTTAAAGTCTCGATAATAATTTGGCACGCAGTGTATATATATATCTATATAAATATATATATGTGTGTGTGTGCGCGCGCAAACACATTTTACTAAATTCAGTTGACATAGTGGGCAATTTAATTTTTATTATATTTTTCAAATTTCAATATTAGGAAGTAGACAAATGTTGTTGACTGAATTTAACAAAGCTTTTGATATATACGTGTGTGTGTGTGTGTGTGTGTGTGCGTGTATGTATATATATAT
Source organism: Acanthosepion pharaonis (assembly GCA_903632075.3). Lineage (NCBI taxonomy): Eukaryota > Metazoa > Mollusca > Cephalopoda > Sepiida > Sepiidae > Acanthosepion > Acanthosepion pharaonis. Next base: position 538,758 of record CAHIKZ030000874.1, read on the forward strand.
ATGTGTGTGTGTGTGTGTGTGTTTTAAAATAGGGTGCAGAATGATTTTTAGATCTGATAAAGCCTAGAAAGGAGAAACGCATAATCAAATCTATTTTCATGAAACCTTCTCCATTTGGCAAATTTAAAAACTTTGTTGGGATTTCTGCATCCTATTTTAAAAATATATTGTCGACACGGAAATCACATGAATAGGCCAAAAACAAATCTTTTACTTACAACCCATCTTAAAAGATTGTATGAGGATTTGCCTTGGATTCATTTAAGAAAAGGTTATATAAATTTCTTGCTTTCGAGCAATTCTGAAAATAAGATGAGAATCTACTTTTAATTCGATACAAAAAAGCTGGGAAAATATATTAACAACTTTCGATATGAATTAAGAATTATAAAGAAAAGATACAGAATAAATATTATCGGCTTTTTAAAAGTTACTCATTTTACTTTCTTCTTTAATAACCAGAAATGCCAGCTTAAGGGAAAAGCACAATGATTCATTATTTAAACATTCATACAAATGCATATAAACACATTTCTTTCTTTCGTTTTTTGATCTCATGAAGCCTTGATTGGCAAAATGCATAATCAAATCTATTTTCAATAAAATCCATTTTTCCTAAAACGTTTTCCATTTTTAATATATGTATTACTACGACGATGCTAACTTTTTTTGCTTACGTTCTATTTGGATGAACATAGTACAATATCACAGCATTTAAAGGAACACTCATGCCCACACTCACAGTTTAGACAGATATTAGTTGAAAATACATCTATATTACATAAAAATAATAATAAGTAAAATCTAAAAATCATAGAAGCCCTTTATATAAGAGAATTAAAGTCCAAAATAAATATAAGTATAGTAACACGATTCTTAAATGTTTGTAGCAGCAAAAAATTTATATATATATAAATGTTTATAATTTACAATGTTTTAAATTTACAAAAATACATATACATATTCATAAACAGTTTAACCTCCTGAAGATGGTCTCAGATTAGATTGAAAGTACGTGGGAAAATAAAACTATTTAAAAGAAAATTTTGGTATTTTTCTTAATCAATTTTCTAAGACTATCAAGAAATTAATCCGGGAACTAGACAGGATCACAAACAAAATAAATCGACATGATATATCTAAATTATTTAACAATATCCGTTTCAATATATATATATATATATATATATATATATATATATATATATAATGAAATAGATTAAGTCCTACAATTATCTAATGTATTTTCTGTTTATACGTTATTTTTATAACTACAATTTATTAAGTAAATGCTGTTTTTAATTAAACTGTATTAATTCACACATTAAATATTGAAGACAGACTAGTCTCAAATGTACACGAATGACAAATGTAACATAGTCTACACAGCAACATCTACCGAAAATTTTCTTTAACCTAAACAACTAAAACAACGAAGGATTTGCAGACATATATTTTATATATATATTTTATCCTTGTTATGGCCTGAGGAAACCGCCCAAACGTTTGTAAAAGAATTTTCATAGATCCTATATATATATATATATATATATATAGGTGTATTTAGAAACACCCACACATATACAGGATGCAATCGATAAATTGTCACTAATTGTCATATATATATATATATATATATATATATATATATATATATATATATATATATATATATATATATGTAATATATATAAACAATTTTTATTTTTAATTTCTTGCATGCACGTTGTTTGTTTTTGATTTTGTCGACTGCACAGTATAGTAGGGTCAGTTGGGCCCCATTTGTGAGAAAAAGAGCACCATGATGCAATTTCTTCCGCCAGAAATTTGGAAACGGCATGTTGTACTGCTTGGCATTCGCACCGAAAGCTCCATTACAAACATTTCAGAGTGTTTGGGTATCAATCTGTGGACAGTGCAAAGGATTCAGAAATAGTGGGATGAGCCCAATGGTGATTACGAAGGTGTTTGGAGTGATGGGGATATTATGCCTCCACTCATCTTCCCACAGGGCCTCAGACTCGGAGGCCTACATCAAATGCCTTGAGGAGGTAGCATTGCCCTGGGTCAAGGGGTTGCTACTGGTAGCCCCTATGTTTGGCAACAGGATTCTGCCACACATCAGGAGAACCTAATCATGGCTGTCAGACATTTTCTGCGACAACATCATCCCTTATATCTGGACAGCTAACTCCTTTGACTAAACCCCCTTGATTATTATCTGTGGGGAGCAGTTGAGCCTGAAACCAATAAAAATCCTTGTAACACCAAAGATGAATTGAAGTCAAGGATTATGACAGCATTCACCAACTTAAACAAGGTGACCATCCAGAAGAGTTGCAGGAGATTCCGAAGTTATCTGGAGGCCGTGGTTAATGCCAATGGCGATTTTATTGAATAAATTTACTCTTTAGTATTTCAAGATATTTTTGTGTAATTTTGGTAAATATAACTGTTAAAATGGGATGTCAGTGTTATTTTCATTATTGTACAATTTACACGATAATTTATCCAATTCTTAAAAATTGTGTCAGACTGACCTTTTGAATTTGTAGAATTTGTCTACTTAAAATTTAACTTGTCTGATTTTGATACACACTTTCATCTTGAATCGAAAATCGCTTTCATCAATCATTAGTACGCACACTAGATCGATCTGACAAATTATAAAATTGTATAATTAGCTCATCTTGAAAGTGGAGACTACTATATGGAAAGGTGACGTGTCACTTATTTTAGAAAATGTTAAAAAACCCAGCATTGCTTGATGATTTACAATCGAGTTGACAAAAATAATTTTTCGTGAAACAAAATGGATTTTTAATGATAGTATTTAGTAAATAAATAAAAAATAACTTTAAACAAATCACAATTAATTTTTGCCTATCATATGAATTAAATAAATAACAAATTTACAGAGGTTATCTAGTGGATTTACAACTGTCTGACAATGAAAAAAAATATTTTCTCAGCTGCTGGGGTGATTAATGTCGTCTGCTTATCATTACAGAACAATGAAGCTTTGTATAAAACTCTATTGGCAATTATTACGCATTTCTATGCACACAATATGAAATCTATTCATTAGTTTTTCTGATCATGTCACCGTAAATAATGAGATGGTTTTACCAATTGACTAATAAGATACTATTGTTGAGCATGACAAATAGTGTATTATGGTGGACGCTACAATCCCCGAGTTGCTTTATTTTACAATGTTTTCGCGCCTTTTTTTCGAATTGTTATAAAATGCAGTTATATTTTAATTTAATTATTGTCATTTTGGTGGGGGTGCGTTTTTTAGCGGTGTTGAGTCTTGACAAGCGGCGACCAGAAGATGATAGATTTTATGTCCCTTTTGGGCAGACTGTTTAATACAAGTCTGTGTGTATATTTGAAATTGTTTTTCTTCTTGCTTATTTAAGTCTTCCGCTGCTCGATTAAACTTCCGGTTATATTCTTCTAGTTCCTCTTCAGCTCATTTTAATTCAATTTGTTTCTTGTGATAATCTCGAAATGCCAGTTTCTCCTCGATATTTTCAAGGTCATTTTTATGGCAAATGGCGCCTGCTTCCATCTTTACTTTCAGATACTCACGATCAGCTGTAATTATTTCCATTTTTTTTTTCCTGCTTATCTTCCCCCTTCTTTTCTGTAAGATGTTGTTGACATTGGTCCACGACTGTCCGATGTTTTCTTTCTCTTCCTCTTCCTCTTCCGCATTCTGCTTGGCATCTATTTACAGATCGCGACATCTATCGGAGAGATAAAATTTAAATTCTTATTATTGCATTATTTCAAAATTTTAACACATCGGCAGATAGATATTAATGTCAACAACTGAGCACAAATAGTTTTTAATTTTAAAAAAATAGTAATTAATGTACAATGCTGCTCGATAAAAGTGACTCACCTGATTTTTTTACTAAATGTTCTCTTCTCCGATGAAACGAAAGTTGAGCTAAATTCAAAGGATAAGCGATCTAAAATCCGAAGAAGGAGCTTTGAAAGCTCTTTGAATTCAGCAGTAAGTACTGTCAAGAATACGTTCAGTATAATGTTCTGGGGATGCTTTTCTTTTTATGGAAGTGGTTTCTTAAAACCTATTGAAAAGACCCTCAGGAGCGAACAGTACAAGAAAATTTTAGAGTCTTGTCTGCTCCCTTCTGCTAAAAGGGTGCAAATCGACCCCACCAAGCTCATTTTTATGCAGGATAATGCTCCCTGTCACAAATCAAAATTGATGAAGGAATACTTTGATGAGAAGCAGGTGAGTGTTATGACATGGCCGCCCCAATCACCTGACCTCAACCCAATAGAAAACTTATGGGGCATTATAAAGTACAGGCTCTCGAGAAAGCAGTTGAGCAACAAAGAGGATTTGATTGTGAATTTCATATCCGAATGGAATTCAATGCTTGGAGATTTGCCAGAACCTAATCAACTCAATGCCAAAAAGTGTTGAAAAGGTTATTCAAAATAAAGGAGGACCCATAGATTTATTAAATATTTCAAACTATATTACCTATTATAAATAAATTATACCTCTATTATTCTTTATTTAAAGCTGTTCGGTTATGTTTCTATTAATTACTAGTTGCAGGAAATAAGTGAGTCACTTTTTTTGTACAGAGGTTTTCCCCAAACCTCATTTATAACCAGAATTATAATTATCAATAGAATACCTTAGGGTGAGTAAACTTTTTTACTAGGTGGTCGGGAAGGGGTCTTTATATTAGTAAGATTAAAAATTAGTTTGACCCCAAAAACAATAGGCGAAAATATTTAAGTAAAAAAAAAAAAATCAGGTGAGTCACTTTTATCGAACAGCACTATATAACATTATCCATAACTACATGTGCAAGAATGTCGTTTTTGATAAAAGTTAAAAAAAATAACTATAAATACGTAAAAATGCGTATATTGTCGAAAATTCCTTTTTCCACAATATAGCTATTTGCGATAAGTTATAATGCTTATTACCTACACAATAATAATAATGAATAATTTTTTTAAACATTAAAGTATATTTCCTTAATCCTTAATAGCTGTCATGATCTGTTTATACCGATTTTTTTTTGTTATTGTCATATATAAACTTAGACTGTATTAATAAAATTCTAGTTCGATAAACATCAGTTGTTTTACAATTTTTTAAATCGAGTTCAGTCCAAGCAAGGCAGTAAGGTCACAAAGACACAAGTAATGTTTCTGTTTTCTAATTCTTCCACACCCATGACTATGGAGCGAGAACAATAGAAAAGTAATCAGGAAAAAAAGTAGATAGCGATTGACATTTCATTTATATGTTTGAAGATTAAAACTGAATGGAAAGTATGGAGCCGGAAGAGAGTTCCACAAGCGGGAAGTGTGAGAAAAGAAACTCTTAGCATAGAACTTACACTTATATCTAGCGAAATCGACTGTAAATTGATGGGATCTCGGATTTTAATGAAATTTTCAGGACTTATTCACAAATTAAAGCAATTTTGAGAAATTAAAATTCCATGATCTTCGAATTCATATTAGTTAAAAGCAGGACATATTGGAGAATTTAATTCATCAATTTGTTTTCGTCAAACAGAAACAGAAATTTACCGAAATTCTGCTCTGAATCATAAAATAAAAAAATGCAACAAAACTATGACATTATTTAATTACAGAAGCTTTTAATTGATTTTATATATGAAATATATTAACTGTTTTTCAATGAATAATGAATTTTTTCAAGAATTGTTTACATTTAAAAAAAAATTTAATTAGAAATTTTTTATAAGTTTTAAATCATTTAAAATTCTGTATTAATCTCAGCAGTTATGATGATACTATTATTTAGTGAAAACTATATTTACTAATCATAAACGGAAAAGCTTACTACAAACACTAATATTTTAAAAAATAATTTTGAATTTTTTATTAATGTATAAACGTGCCGTTTTTTGTAAGTACGGGCGACCATACATGATATTATCAGAAAATAAGAGCGATGACTATAGTAAATTTAAATCCGAACTTTCTGAAATTCAATAAAACATTAGATTACGGAGAATATTTTCCTTAATTTTAAAGATTACTGAATACTTAAAAATTAAATAAAAAAGATGCTCGCGTCATTTTTTTTCTACAAATAAAGTCTCCATAGAACAACATTAAACCTGTCATCATCTTGACAAAAACGTCAACACGGTTAGTCTCGGTTAAAAACACAGCTACTGTCTGGTTAAAAAAATGCATTTCTGCGACATTTTAAACATAAAGTAAATAATATTTGTTTCAAATCAAATTAATTATACATTAAATCAGCTAATACTCCTCAAATAATGTTTCAGAAAAGTATATTTTCTTTTTGGAAGATTTTTTTAATAAAAGGAATTATATTCCGATGAAAGACAACTAAAAAGGGGCGCTAATCAGTTATTTTAGCAAAAAAAAAAAAAAATTATTTGCAGTCAATTTAAATTAGTTTTTAAAATACATGAAAGTATTTTATTTATTGAAAATATTAAATTTAATCTATTATCTTGAAATTAAATCTAAAATAAAACCTCCAAGAAGGATTTTTCATTAAAAAAAAAAAAAACCTTAGGTATCGTGTTTTTGTGGAAGTCCCTCCTATAGTGTTAATTCTGCAAACGATTTTCTCGATATGCTACACTCTAATCAATCTAATAACGTTATCTTAGCAACATTAGACTTTTATTATTTTGTATACTCCCTGAATTACTTTCCTATCCGCATGCAGGATTATTTAGATTAGGGATTATTTTAATGTTTTCGTTTAATCTATGAAACACAGTTATAGCTTTATCTGCATTTTTACTGCTCGCTATAATATCATTCTGATCACAAAATTAGCATTTTTTTCTAACAGTCTTGAACAAAGCTACAATTTTCTTACTCAATTGTTACGAGCTATATTCATTACAACCTTAACTATAGTTTTTTTTAAATATACATATAATTAGAGTAAAATCAACAATAGATAAATATTCTAAATTCTTTCTTAGAAATGTTGGCTTACATACGTTGCTAAAGCTTATAATTGTCACTAGATTATCGAAAAGCGTTTAATAGATCAGCCTCACGTGGGATTATTTAATTATAAATTTGAGATTTAAAAGAGGTTATAAGCAAGAAGAAAGGATTAACAATCAAGGAAGCAGAATGTATAGTCGTTAGCAAGAGGGGCAACGCAAGATGGGAGCTATGAATTGGGGATGTCAAAATCGATTTAGTACAGAATTTTACATATCTGGGAAATGATTTAACAGACGACAAAAAATGCGACACCGAAATCCGAAGGCGCACTGGAATAGCGAAAGATGTCTTTAAAAAGCTAAGCAAAGTATTAAGAAACGGTAAATTTTTGTTAAAAGAAAAAAAGAGAAGTCTACTGAACTAAAAGTTACCAGCTATAGGCTTCTAAAGGTCCAAACATGAGATGTGTATTTTTTAAAGGGTAAATTAAACCCACATTGGAATAGCGAAAGTTGCCTTCCAAAAGCTAAGCAAAGTATTAGTAAACAGGAAATTTTCGTAAGAAACAACAACAACAACAAAAAGACTACTGAACTAAAATTTAACAGATATAGGCTTCTAAACGCCCTAACATGAGCTGTGTATTTTTAAAAAGGTAAATTAAATTTGTATAGGAATAACGAAAAATGCCTTCGAAATGCTAAGCAAAGTATTAAGAAACGGAATAATGTCGTTAGAAACAAATAAACAAGTACAGAACTATTGTATATTATAATTCCACCAATATGGCAGTGAATGCTGGACAATTTCATCACGGATGAAGTGAAAACTGAAATCAATAGAAGCGTAACTGAAGGTGGATAAGAATACCGTGGATGGACCATGTGAATAACGAAGAATTGTAAAGAAAATTGAAACAAAAAGGCCATTTATACTTAGAATAAGAAAAAATAAAACAGTCGAAATCTCTAGGACATATAATAAGAAAAGAAGGCTTGGTGAATATGATACTCACAGGACATATTGAAAGCAAAAGAACAAGGAAACAGGGAGTAACTATAATGAGTTTGTGTAAATGCAAAAAAAAAGTGAGTAGGATGGAAAGTCTAAAAATAAACATTGCTAAGAACTCGAAAGAATGGGAAATTGAGGAGAGCCTGGCTCGCCCACGTCTTGAAATGACAAGGCGCATTAAAGAAGTAGAAGAATTCATATTCAGGGTGGTATCATAAAGTTATCATATTACTCGAGCTGTCACTGAACCGTCCAACAGAAATACGATCAATTTATTTGTGTTCAATTATTATGCGAATTGTTGTTTAGCTTTGTTGAACGGGCTCTGCAATCTTTACGATGGTTGACAAATTCGATCAACGTGCTAGTACCAAGTTTTGAGCGAAACTCAGTAAATTTTCTACCGAAACTTTTCGCGAACATTCCTTAAATCAAATGTTTCAAGGCTGAAGGTGATAAGACTTCAGAACAAACACTCGCCGGCAAAACGCCAGAAAATGTCGAAAAAATAATTTCCCGAGTCTAGGAGGAGGACTGTCACTGAAGAAGCGATCAGCTTTCTAATGGAATCAGTTGTGGCGTCTAACAGGAAATCATTGTCGTAAAGCTGATTATGTACAGTGTTTCTGCGAAGTTTACCTCCCGGCTCTCGAGATCGATCAAAAATAGCGGCATCTGGACGTGTGACTTGAGGATCGTACTCCTGTCAATGAAATTGAAACTGAAGGATTGCAGGTTCGAGACCGTCGATGAAATTCAAATAATAGTTGTTATTTGACAGTTTTTGCGAAGGGGACTTCCGTGATGCTTTTGAAGCGCAGAAGAGGTGATGGGATCGCTGTATACTTTTTCAAGTTAATTATTTTAAAGGGGATTGACGTCAAATGTAAATAATGCATGATATATATTTTATTGGAGCAAGGATGTCATTTTTAGGCAGGAATTCCCCCTCTTATATTTCAATAATACTATAAAAAAAATACAAACTCTCGTGAAAACGTAGAAACCGATGATATAGCACAAAGTCAAAATAATGGCTAACGATAGACAACTTATGTTTAAATATAGAGGGTGTATCAAAAATACTTTTACAAACTTTGGGAGCGGGTTCCTCACGCCAAAACAAGGACAAAAGTCCATATAAACATGTCCGCAAATCCTTCTTTTTTCAATTTAAAGATGTCTACAGTAGATGGCGATGTGTTACCATGTAGACTAGGTTACATTTGTCATTCGTGTACATTTGTGACCAGTCTGTCTTCAACGTTTAACGTGTGTAGTAGGGAGTTAACTGAGAAGTGTTCCGTTTAACAATGGCAGGATATTCATATCGTGAGCAGGGAGATATTGTTTTGCCATACGGCCGCGTGAATGGTAATGGACGCGAGGCTGCACGGCTGTATCAGATTGCGTTCGCAGACCGAAGGCAGCGGAGTCATCCAACCTTTTCTGTTGTTTATTGCTGCGTTGCTGAGACATGATCTGTGGCACCACAAACTATGGATCGATGAAGACCTAGCTCCGCTCGTACGCCTGAGCACGAAGTTTACATTCTACATGGGCTTTTGGATATATGTTTATACTAGCAGTAGAGCCCGGCGTTGCCCGGGAATGTAACAGTAAGAGATAGATCAAGTATCGACCATCATAAAGACTGAAAAACAAAATTGACAAAGATTATTGTTTAAGGTTGACGGACACGCATGTCTTAATTAGTTTTATCTTTTTTTGTTTTTTTTTTTTTTTTTTTACGAATTGGTCAAACTCAAACAAAACATTGTTTTCAATCGTTATGAGTCTATCGATTGAATAGAATTTTATTATAAACAATTGTCTTGTAAATGGAATTTTTAAAGTATTCTGAATGTAAAAATAAAGAAAAAAGTGTGCAAGACAATAAGAAACACTACCTGCCAAAAAAAAAAAGTGAAGTTTTGTTGAAATCGGTTGAAAAATGTAGGAAATCCGATCCCATATATAAACGAACATACACACACACACACACAAACAACCAACCTGGGTTTTATAATAAGTATAACTCGATAACTGGATATTAATAAGTATAACTCGATATGAGTTGTCCCCCTTTCATTAATGCCTCTTAATCGTATTTTCAAATTGATTTCGTGCATAAAACAATTGTGTTTATCCAATTTTTGGCGCTGTCAGAACCACCGCAAGGTAATTTTATTCAGTCCTGTGAAGTTTTGTTGAAATCGGTTGAAAAATGTAGGAAATCCGATCCAATATATAAACGTACACACACACACACACACACACACACACACACACACACACTGCGTTTTATAATAAGTAAGATGGACATTTTACTTTGTTTTGGTGTCAGGAACTCACCTCAAAGTTTGTAAAAGCATTTTTGATACACCCTGTATGCCTAAGCGTGGCAAGATAAGGTGCCCAACACTGAGGAGTTGTCTCGAGCAGGTTTGCATAGCATATTCACACTCCTCAGATAGCGTAGACTCCGTTGGTTGGGCCACGTCCATCGCATGCCAGATGGCCGCATCCCCAAAGGTCTCCTGTATGGAGAGCTGGCCGCTGGAAGGAGATACACCGGGCGGCCACAACTGCGGTACTGCGATGTAGTGAGACGCGACATGAAAACTGTGGACATCAACACAGAATCCTGGTAGATCCTGGCAGCCATACGATCCGAATGGAGAGGAACCCTGACCAAACACCTCAAGTCAGGGGAGGAGAAGCAGACGGAAAGGCGGGCTCGCAGAAAGCAAAGTGACAGCTCCAACAGACCAGAGATAGAACACACATGCTACCTCTGCAACAGAGATTGTCACTCCCGCATTAGCCTCTACAGTCACAGACGTCGATGTTCCAGTCAAGCAAACAACTAGGATGCTACCCATGGTCAACCCTGACAGACGGAGGCCTACAATATACAATGTATGCCCAAAAACAAAAACAAAAAAATTGAATCGAAATGTAAAAAGTAAATTTTAAAAATCTTTAAGAAAGAACTTTCGTTGGACTTTAACCAAAGTTCAATACTTTAATAAACTCACTAACACCATGACTAGATACTAAAAACTGGTTAAAAATGGCTGCTACTGTATGATTTAACTGAATATTTCAAAGGGGAAATATAGAGTCTGTTTTGATGAATTAAATTCGTGATAAGGTTTTGTTGTTTAAGAATAAGAAGAAAGTTATTTTTCGATAGCAGTGTTTCGACAGTACATTTAGTTTTAGTTGAAGTAGAATAACTATTCGAATTGTACAGTCTCTGGTTTTGTTTCGTCTGTTTAACGGCATTTCAACGCCTTATGGGACATTTAATGACGAAACCTGAGTCACTTGCAAAGACTAGATTATAATTAAATATATTCACATAGCACTATCATCTACGGCATATGAACAGTCTCTGCTTCACAATTTCACTCACAAGGTTTGGGTCAAACTAGAGAATTTTTTTTCCAGGAACCTTCCAACAGTGTCACTAGCTCGAATCATCTCACCAGTCTTGTTATTGCTATAAAACAAGTGTTATCTTTGAATTTTATCTGACTGAAATGACAACACAATCCTTTATATAATAAACACAATCTTTTATATAATAATAACTAAATGAAAATATAATTGAATTTTATAACAATTCGGCAAAAACCAAAAAAAAAAAAAAACCCAAAAAACAAAACAAACAAACAAACAAACAAAAAACAAAAAAAAAAAACAAACAAACAAAATCTTTGTAAAATAAAGCACCTCAGGGATAGTAGCGTCCACCATAATACACTATTTGTCATGCTCAACAATAATATCTTAACAGTTAATTGATAGAATCATCCCATTATTTACGGTGACATGATCAGAAAAGTAATGAATAGATTTTATATTGTGTGCATAGTAATGCGTAGTAATTGACAGTAGAGTTTTAGAAAAAAGCTTCATTGTTCTGCAAAGAGTGAGCAGACGACATTAATCATCCGAGCAGCTGACATAAATATATTTTACTGTCTGACTGTTGAAAACCCAGCAAATAATTGGTTACACTTTTAATTACGTTTTAAGCAACTCCATAATATCAACTTACGTAGATTTTCATGAAATAAAATCCATTTATCTGAGGATGCTGCTTGTTCAATGAAACATGTTAAAATAAGAAATTTCAAAATTGGGATATATATATATATATATATATATATATATATATATATATATATATATATATATATATCAGTTCCACGCCCAATCGGTTCTGAATTCAGAGTTCTCCTTCTCGTAGGACTGGTTGAAAATCAATGCGAGGAAAACCAGTATGCTTTTTTTATTTAACCTATATCTGGAGGAGAATAGATGGATTATTTTCTTAAGGTTATTTGTATATATGTAAACTCAACGAAATATATATTAATTTTATTTAATATATAATTAATTTTAATTATATATATATATATATATATATATATATATATATATATATATATATATAAAATTTGTGTATTTAAGTAGCAAGATAATATGATCTCGGAAGAAGATGGGAAGTACTTAGGAAATGAACCGAAAAGGAAATTTAACCAGCTATAGCACATTTCTCTCATCCTTTAATATCAATGTACGGAAGATTATTCGTGAGTATGAACGGATTTTTGTTAAAAATTAGCAGACATAATGTCTGTAATTTATGCAACCAGACATGCCTAAAAGGGAATATATATGTGTGTGTATATATATATATATATTATATATATGTATGTGCGCGCGCGTGTGTGTGTAGCGGTTAGTGAACGGACAATGGGATCAGCGTATCGAATCCAAATTCAAATTTCGTTGAGTTTACATATGTACAAATAACCATAAGAAAATAATCCATCTATTCTCCTCCAGCTGTAGGTTAAATAAAAAAGCATACTGGTTTTCCTCGCATTGATTTGCAAACCAGTCTAAGAGAAGGAGAACTCTGAATTCAGAATCGCTTGGGCGTGGAGCTGATAATGATATATATATATATATATATATATATATATATATATATATATATATATATATATATATATATATATGAGGTGTGTCCGGAAATGATTACTAGGTATTTAATATTAAAGAAAATAGCTCCACCTACGATAATACCGTCTTAATCTCATTAATCTCCTTGAGATCTCACATATACTGATCCCAGCGTTCTTTTCAAAGTTCTCTTTGGGTATCTTCGTCAACTATTGCGTCATCCATTTCCAACTTACTTGAAAGCTGACTGGAACTTGAGTTAGTAAGAAATATCACAGCGATATGCAAAACGACTTTCTCCAACAATTTCGCCATGTTTGCAAATGCAGATATTAAGATTTGCTCGTCGGCAAGACTTAGAATAAGCTGACTGTATTCACTCCAGAGGGATAAAAAAAAACCCTTTCGGCATTAAATAACCTATTGATATGCCGCTAAACAAAATCAACCAAACAGCTAACAATGAAAGAACTCGTTCATGCCATTAATCCATATATTATCCTACAATTTCTTAATGAAATAAAAATGTATTCCAAAATATAACTTCAACAAAATTACAATATAAAGCACACATATCATCGCCTCTAGTAATTATATCTACACAAACACAAAAGCTGAGTATCATCTACCATGTATTCAATTGTGAAAGCAGAATAACATATATCATATTTTTATTACTTCAATGCTCCAATGAAAATTAAATTTCAGCATTAAATGACCCGTAAGGTGTTGATATGCCGTTAAATAAAAAAAAATACTACCTACGTCTATCTTTTGACTTGAGTATAAACCGGTACGAATCTTTTCTATGAATCCACCCCAAAATATTAATTGACCCCAAAATAAAAAGAATTTATATTTAATAAAATTCACACCAAATTCTCCCAGAGCGAAACCGTTGCATTGCACTTCGGTTGGGTCGACCATTGCAATCGCCCCAAATGTGGGCGACTTGGGTGCGCTATTTCTAAGTGTGGGGTGTACGTCGCGCTGACCCCTTTAAACAAGTCAAAAACAGATTTTCTTTTTTTTTTTTAAATTGTAGAAAATTCCTGGTAAGTACCTCGAATATCATCCGCACTTATGAAATGTGAATAACTTTCTGATTTTTTGGTATTTTTTTTCATTCTGGGGGTTAGAGTTGTTGCGAGGCAAACTAAACAAATTTTGATTTAAATTTATGATTTCAAAAAGTGCCAAAATTTTAATGAAAAAACAAATTTTGATTTTAAATTTGTAATTTCAAAGAGTGTCAAAAATTTAATAAAAAAACAAACTTTGATTTAAAATTTATAATTGCTTGGGGTGAATTAATATTTGCTATGAGTAACTTTACATTATTTGGGCTAAATTAACAGAAAAGATCCACCGGAACTAAATGTACCTTAGACTCTAGAGTACAAATGTTTAGATCCATGTTTACCTTTTGACTCTAAGGTAAATCAAACCTATGTCTACCTTTTTAAAGTGGATAAACCAGACTTATATTTACCTTTTGACTCAAGCATAACCTCAACTCAAGCTATACATATATATCGATTTATTCAGGGCACCCTGAGGCGGTGTAATGGTTAGCAAGCTTGTCTCGCTAGAACAATTACGAGTGAGTTCGATCCTCACTGGGTGCCCCATTATTTCCGCCTTGTGTCACATCTAAGCTGTGCTTGGAAAATTACTATTTATTCATTGTGGTTTTTGTCCCATAAGAATTTAAATAACCCAACAATGATTGAAATGCCATTTAAAGTAACCAAACTAAACAAAATAGATAATAGCTAAAAATAAAGTCCTTGTAATATTCATATGCAAGCACATACAAAAACGTACGCCAAATACAATACGCCTCAAATAACTTACGTATTCTTGACAGTGGACTCAGTCGACATAGTAAAACACACTATGAAACTAAATGTACGTCCATGTAAATAGACACAATAATACACATAGACACGATAATATACATATACACTTATGCTTAATTACGTTCTGTGTTGATTTTTCCATTACTTCTTTACCGTTGTAAAAGCCTTCAAGGCTTTCGACTTACTTTCACATCTGTTTTTTATAACTTGCTCGTCTGTCAACGTAACTCTTTATCCGCGATGCTACAGTAGTTATTTTTCTCTTTCTAGACCTAACAGGAAGTAATGACTACAGGATGTCCTAATTGGTAACGTCCAGTCTCGTTTAGGCAATAACTTTCCCCCATTTATCTGCTAATAAATAAATTAGGAAGACTTAGTTTATCGCGGTTCGTAACTAACGATAAACGAGAACGTTTTGACAAAAAATTCTCCGTCAGTTTATCTTGTTAAATAACTTATATTATGAATAGTAGCTACCTCTACAGAAACGCGAAAGCTAAGGTTTAAAATGAATTGTGAAAAAGAAAAAAAAATCTTTTTTGAAGCTTTTATTTTAGTCTTAACTTCAAGTTAATAAGTTTTTAAAGCTAATAAGTATTTTCAAGCTAATAAATATTTTCAATCTAATAAGTATTTTCACGGCAACTGTTTCGACGGGTTGCATTCGCTGGTTCCCAGACTGCATGAATTTAATCGAGCTACTTGGTTGGCATTTCGGTTCCATCCTTTCACTGCGGAAACGGTTAATATATATTACCATATATACTCGCGTAACATGCGACTTTTGAAGACCTAATTTTGAAGGAAATTTTAAGGGGGTCGCATCATACACGAGATATAAAATCAGCCTATGTACTGCTGGCCCTAGCTACGCCGTTGACCAAACTATATATATCCATTTGTTGTAGTCAAAAATTATAGCTGTATTTAAAATAAACATGATTTTGATAAAAACTGACGCTTTACTTAACTGTATCCAATAATAATGCATGTAATGTTCCCATATTAATATCGTATTATAAAATACAAACATAGTGAATATGCCTCTTTTTCATTGTTTACGTTCATAAGATGTTTAGCTGTTTCTTGCTCGGTTGTTTATGGCTGTACGCGTTTTCGCAACGAGTATAGCGTTACTAAAAATACTTTTATCATTCTATTTTACTTTTTTGACTTATTTAACTAGTTTGGTTTGGTTTGTTTTACGGCATATCAACCTCAATGGGTTATTTAATGCCGACAAAATTTTTATTGCTGGTAATATGTTTTTCTTCAAAATATTTTTCCTTGAAGAAATCTATAGCTGATAATATTTTTTTCAAAGAATGGATAGCTGTTTGAACTGCTGGTACTTTTTTTAAAAAAAGTATTGCTGATAATAATTTTTCCTTCAAAAATTATTGCTGGTAATAATTTCTTTTTATTACGAAGTATTTCTGGTATCAAAACCTATTTTTATACAAGTTTGGGTGTTAACTATTTGCCCATAGCTGGGACCCTAACAGGTGCTACCACCCTGGGTCAAGGTAATAATATAATGTTATTCTGCTTTTCCAGTTGAATCTAAAAATGGATTGCTGGTAATTTTTTTTTTACAAAAATATTGCTTGGTAATTTTTTTTTTTTTTGCTATGAAAACGTATTGCTGGTATCTTTTACTACAAAAAATATTTTTATACCTTCATTTTGTGTTTTGTTTGGGAGTTCACTAATTTTCCATAGCTGGGATCTTAACAAGTGTTACTACCACGGGTCAGCGTGGACCGGGGAACACCAGCAATTAAGAGGTTGTTCCACGCTCCTCAAAACCTCCGGATCAGAGTTTATCGTCATACCCAGGACGACTTATTTAACTTGCAGATGGGATAAAGAGATAGAGGAAAAGAGGCTAGTCTATTGTAACGTGATCTCTCAAAAAGGAACTTGCATTATACACGAGATAAATAATAAAATCATTTATTATAAGTGAAAATTTGGGGGTCGTACGATACGCGAGATCGCACATTACACGAGTATATAGGGTATTTATATGTGTGTAAGGTGTATGCATCATTCATTCCAAAGAAGTTATGGTGACGAGCCCAAACCTCTTGTTCTTGGACGTTTGAGATGAAGATTGGTATCTTGAGGTGTGCGTCTTATTTTCATGCTAAGCTGAACAAGAATCATCGTTATCCGAACTTTTGACAATAAACTCAATTGATAAGACCAGACGTAGCAATTCATCTTATGTGATTCAACTCGTTTCTTGTTCAGTAAGAACAGACACATCAAGGTTTCATTTATCAAGGTAGAGAACGAAACAAAAGAAAGATCATTATCTTGTGAATTGAAGACTGGGCCTTGAAGATTAGCGCGGCAGCTGATAAGGCTAAAGACTATGAATAGCTTTGGTCGGCCGAGAGGGTTTCTGATGCTTACGAGGAGGAGGCGTACGTAGCTGTCGGACAAAAATAAATAAAAAATAATAAAAAAACAAAAAAAAAAAACAAAGAAAAAATGGTGGAAAAAAAACGAAACTTTTTTTCAGCGGCTGTGCCGAAGCCAGCTTTATTTACTGACGAGAGAGAAAAACATTCCTTTTTAAAAAAATAAAATAAATAAATAAACAATAAAAGGAATAAAATATCTATCTATCTATCTATAATAAAAATAATAATAATAATAATAATAATGAGGAGGAGGAGGAGCACTCCCGTCGTCTTCGACAAATAGGGGTCCAGCAGCTCAGCTCTCAGAACCGAACAGCAAGACTACCCGCAAATATAAATGGGGAGAAGGTTTGTGCAGAACCAGCCACAAGAACCGAATACAGGAAACTACCACCAGGTCACCTAAGTTTTTGAATTCAGAGCCTATTCTGCTCTATTATTTAACCCATAGCTAGGGGAAAACGAAGAGATGGATTCATACCTTTCCGAAGTGTATTTGCACATAAGTGGATGTAACGATCTCGACTGGAATTCGAACTCCGATTTCTCATTTATTGTTGTGGATTCCGGGTTTAAATCCGGTACCAATAAATAACAAACGCCAGGAATGAATATATGAAAATAATGTATTAACGTATTAATACAAACTGGTAAAGCAGGTTAGTAGTTCCAGGAATACGGGTTAGTAGCAAAATATATATATAGTCTTTGGTATTGAAGTATCGCTTTATGACTTCTTACTGAGTCTACGTGCTCGCTCACTGTGACTCCTACAACACTGTTACCTCACCCTCACTCTTCCGGTTACCTACAACCTTTTACTCTGTCACTCTCGACTCGACTCGACTCTTGCTCTCTCGGGTCTTCACGTAGCCGTAGTATATGTATATACTGGGTGAGTCCATTTGTGTAAAAAGGGGAGAACCCCTCAACATTTATATAAAAGTTTCCTATTTTAAATGTGTCTAAAACATTTAGAATGCGCATAAAATAACACATACAAACAATATGAACGTGGTAAGCAACAATGCATTGCATCTGTCATTTTCATGATTTAAATGATCTCCGAAGTTGTCAAACTGAGTCACCATAAAATGTTGATTTTCAATATTTCCATATTTACTTATGTCTCCAAAATGTTCCATCTCCGATATTTAGCACTCTACTCCCATAAATGTGGCACATTTTTAACAATACACACACACACACACACACACACACACATATATATATATATATATATATATATATATATATATATATAAAGTGAACATTGAAGTCAACACTTAGAGGCGACAGTCTGTTTCATGATAGACTCGTGGCCTGACGATTGCGTCTAGCATGAAACAGACTGTCGCCTCTAAGTGTTGACTTCAATGTTCACTTTATATATATATAATATATATATATATATATATATATATATATATATATATATATATATTCACAGTTCAAAGAATCGAAAAGTGCAGATCTATTTAATATTTAAAATAATAAACACACCAAACCTTTTTTGCTACCGCAGCTTCCACCAATAAATGTTTTTTCACTGCCTGAAGTGAACCATTTATTGGTGGAAATCCTGGCAGCAGGAAGGGTTAGTGTGTTTATTATTTTATATATATATATATATATATATATATATATATATATATATATATATATATCTTCTTTTTGTGCCGTGTCCCTTCGGGTCGTAGGCGATCATGGCTCTCGATTTCCTGCTGTTCCTTCTAGTTTCAATAAGCTTTGAATTTTTATTTATTCCCAGACCCCTGTTCTTCCCTGTAAATTATATTTCGGACTCATCTTTTTGCTGATGACCATGCATTCTGTCTTCTTGTAGTTTATGCTTAGTCCCTTCTTCGCGCTCTCCTTTGCTACCTTTGTAGGAGACTTTATAGTTTACTTTCCGTATCTGCTATCAACACAGTATCATCTGCATGTCTTATGTTGTTAAGATTGTTGCCGCCAATGATGAATCCTGATAGGTTTTCCAGTTCTCACAGAATTGCCTCGCTGCATAGGTTGAATATGTCCGGTGAGAAGACACACCCTTGCCTTACGCCTCATTCTATTTGTGTATATCTGTTGACCGAATTTTTTTTATCTTTAAACAAGCGGTTTGTTGACAGTAGAGTTTTTTGATTATTCTAATGTCTTTCTCAAATATATCAAGGCTGCTGAGCAGTTCAACAGATCTTTGTCGCGTACTTTGTCGAACGTCTTTGCGTAGTCTCTAAAACACAGGTGCACGTCCTTCTGCATTTGTATTGCTCTTTCTGATAACATTTTAAACATGAATATCGCATATCTTGTTCCGATATCTTTAACGAACCCGCATAGTCCTTGTCCAAGTAGGGTTCGTTAAACCCGATAATAAGTTTCGTTAAAAACAGCTGACATAGTACAGTGATTACTTACCTTGTTGGTTAGCAGGTCATGTAATTTACTAATTGTGTATTAATTCCTCTTTTATACAAGCTTCGGCGGCCAACGAGAAAAGTAATGATTGTACTTTTCCAATCGTTTTTAACGAAACTTGTATAAAAGAAGGATTGCTGCCCAAATACAGAATTATTAAATTGCATAACTCGACAGCTAACAAGGAAAGTGTACGCGATACATTGTCCGTCGTTTTTAACGAAATTTGCTGCTCAAATATACATTATATATACATACACACACAAACACACACACACACATATATATATATATATATATAATATCAATATATTTATATATATGTGTGGATATAAAATGCTATGTTCACAAAAACATGGAACTTTGAGTTGTGGTCATTTTTCACTGGGAAGTTATATATATATATATATATATATATATATATATATATATATATACACACACACACACACATATATATATATATATATATATATATATATAATTTATTCAAAAATTATAACTTAAACATCTTATAACATCACTACAAAAATAGCCATGTTGTTTCAACACTTCTGGTGTCTTGTGAAGTGATGGCGTTGAATGTAGAATAAACTCTTTATTCTACAGTCAACATCATCACTTCATAAGACACCAGAAGTGTTGAAACAAAATGGTTATTTTTGTAGTGATGTTATAAAATGTTTATGTTATAATTTTTGAACAAATAATTTTTGCTCTACTCAGTATTGAGCACTCTTTTAAGAATAGTATTTTTATATATATCGAAAGTACTTGGGAAATGAAAATAATAAAAATTCTCTCGTCCTTTAATATCAATATTCGTGAGTATGAACGGATGTTGATAAAAATTAGCAGACATAATGTTTGTAATTTATTCAATCAGACAAGCGTAAAAGAGAATTTGCTGCCTAAATACACACACACACACACACACATACATATATATCTATATAATTTATTTTTTATTAGATATTTTATTAGATTTTTATTTTTTATCGATACAAATATTTAAGTAAATGCTGTATTTATAATAAACATTATTAACAACATTTACCGTCCAAGAAATTTAATAGAAAAATTATGCCAAACAAATGCTTCCTCTAAATGTATCGCACATCAGGCTATATGATAGTTCCGCGTAGGGTATTGGTTCGATTCCTGTCGGAGAACACATATTTACTATGAAATTACTCGGACGGTAAATGTTGTTAATACTGTTTATTATAAACAAAGCATTTATTTAAATACTTTTATCTATAAAAATAATGTATAAAGAATAAATATATTAAAATAATCAGCCTATTTCCATATGTGTGTATGTGCATGAGTGTGTGTAAAAACTCTGATATAATTAAAATTATGTTTGCAAAGTATGAATAATACAAAAGTTATCCTAGCCGACGTGTTTCCTCCTATGAGGGACTTTTGTTGCCTTTCTAAACTCCACACACACACACGTACGCACGCACGCACGCACGCACGCACGCACGCACGCACGCACGCACAAGGAACAGAGCTTACTTTAACTCAATTTAATTCAAATAATTATATTGAAGTTTTCGGCTCTTGTTTTGAAACATGAGACCTCTTATGTCGCGAATTAGAATCATATTTTTAAATAAATAATTATATATATATATATATATATATATATATATATATATACGTACATACACAGACGCACACAGATATATATATATATATTCACGCACATGCACACACATATATATGACCCCCCACATATATATATGCACAAAAACGTATATATGTATACACACACACACACACACACACACACACACACACACACACACACACACACACACACACACACACACACATATATATACATATGTACGCACACAGAAGATTTGGAGATAAAGGTTGAGTTCAGAGTTGACATGACTCAAGTCGATAGCATCAAATATACGACGATGGTTTCTTTTTCTCTTTCAACCTGAAGCAATAGAATGCGTTTACCTGACACGGCAAAGGTATAGAGTAATGATAAATATATTTAGCTATACCCAACCTCAAATAGTTTAGTTTGAAAAAATAGCTGACAGTGAAGCTGCCTTAAACCTGTATGTCAAATGCTCTCTCTCTCTCTCTCTGTTTTTGTTTTACTATTTCTCCTCACTCTCAGTTCTCCCCTGAGTTTACTTAACATCTTCTACCCATTCTGGTCTCCACTGTATTTCATTGTACGCTGGGTAAAGCAAGGTATTTTATTGTATAGACAAAATAAGGTGCAACTATAATTGAGACTCAACAGCTTATCATTCCAAGCTTTTAACAAAACATATAAGAGCATATTTACTCTTATGTGGCGTGTTGACATACGTACGTACGGTAAAGGGAAGCACATACTAGAATACAGTTCTATGCGTAGGAGTGTGGGTCTGCAAGAAAATTCTAAATGACTGACCAGTTTTTACTTTTCATTTTAAAAATTTAATACGTGATATCAAAAAATAATGTATGTGTTTGAGCATATAATTCACCAATGAAATTACTTTCGGAGCACATCACATTTTTGTGTTATCTATCAATCTCTCGATCTATTTATCTATCTATCTTAGTCTGTACCTACCTACCTACCTACCTCAGTCTATCTATCTATCTATCTATCTATCTATCTTGGTCTGTTCCTACCTACCTACCTACCTACCTACCTCAGTCTATCTATCTATCTATCTATCTATCTATCTATCTATCTATCTATCTTGGTCTGTTTCGACCGACCTACCTACCTACCTACCTACCTCAGTCTATCTATCTATTTATCTATCTTAGTCTGTTCCTTTCTTACCTACCTACCTACATCTATCTATCTATCTATCTATCTATCTATCTATCTATCTATGACTTTGTTGAGTAGTGAAGATAGTTTCGTGTTTACAAATCTAAAAGTCATTATTTCGAATGATAATTTCTTAGGTAATATATGTCCACTTTGAAAATTCGTTCAGTATAATATTACTGACTCAAGATCCGTGGTAGGCATGTACACTAATAAAATATGCCACCATGTTCTATCTATCTATCTATCTATCTATCTATCTATCTATCTATCTATCTATCTCAGTCTGTTCATATCTATCTATCTATCTATCTATCTATCTATCTATCTATCTATCTATCTTTGGTGAGTGGCGGAGATATTTTCGTGTTAACAAATGTAAGATGAATTTAAGAGGATAACCTTTTAGGTGTCTAGAGATTTTCAGTCTATTTTTATTTGACGCAAAAATTGTTTTCCGTAGCCACTGATAGATAGAGTTGCTGAAATCCAATCCAGATGTAAAAAAAAATAGAAAAATTAAATTGCAAAAGTAATGACATGAATAAGATTTAGAAGCCAAATTTGTTTCAATAAAAATGGACGAATGTTGAAGATTATGCACAATAAAATTTAAATTTTTCAAAAGGTTTACGCTTTAGCCATCTTTTCGTTTGGAAAAATGGCGACCATTATATTGCGGAAGTCTGGTTCCAAATGTGATGCAACGTAGTGTAGCCTCTAAAATCAGATGGCAGTCAATGTTGACAAATTTCGTAAGAGCTTGTGGGAAAATAAAATAAAATTATAATAATGAATTATAAAAGAAAAGAAAGCAAATGAATTTTCTTATTTTATTCCCCCACTTGACTTCGCCGAGAGCCGTTAGGTGGCGTTGTTTATGAGTATAAAAAGACAAACATCTTCCTTCCTAACTCTCATTCTCCTCCCTTGCTCCAAGATGGAAAAAGTACTGGAACATGGAAAAAGTACTGCTCCGCTGGAGCACGTTCGTTTCTCCGGTCCACTGACGACTGGACTCTCTTTCCACTTTTTAACGCATGGCGTTCGAATGCCCTCCCTCAAACCTTCAGCTATGAAGTAAAGCGAGCTTTCCTTTGGTCGTTCCAACTCTGCGCAAGGGTGATTTGAGTTTGACCATTATAACAATGCTTACACTTAATTAGCCTAATGTCTAGACCAAGAAAAAGAAAACTAACATACCCAAGAGAGAGCTTCGTTTCCGTACAGTCACTGTAAAAGAAAATAAACGGTCCGTGGTAGAAATCCAAGTTTTTGTATATCTCTTCTTTAATCGTTTACATATGAACATGCACCCTCATTTACGATACACCAACACGTAACCTTTAAATTCCACAAGCCAATTGGTATAAATGTAAAACCACGTTCAACAGACGAGAGTTTATTCAAGTGTTCTTTTGTCTAAAAAATGTTAATAATTCATTTTAATTAATTAAAAGCGAATGGTGTTGTTCTGTATTTAATTACTATCTTTCGCGAAATAAATTTGACAGCAGGAGAACATAAACGGAAATAACTGAAATTAAGCGACTATTAGCAATTGTCAAAGGGTTGGGGTATAGTGTAGGTTATTTTTAGATTGCTACCGACAGAGATGTGATGCTCTCGACGTATGCTTATCATGCCATGGACAGAACATGTGGCCAACGATGGAAGTTTTAAAGAAAGAAGGCTTAGAAAATTTAACACGCTCAGAACATATCGAAGGCAAAATAAGCAGGGGGAAGAACGAGTAAACAATCTAAGTAGACTGCGCAAATGGACAGTATAAACAAAGATAAAGAGTGATAGTGAGGGGTAAAAATATAGAAGAATGGAAGCTGTGGAGAACCATGATCGCCTAATTCCTGAAATGACTTGGCATATAAATGTAAGCGATCTGGGATTGCGAAGGAAATGTTTGTCGCAGATTATTTCCACTTCGCCGAGAATAAATCACCAAGTTCAAGACTCGAACATCGCGGACAGAAAGAAAATGCCGAAAACTCGATTCGCAAGTACTATTTCACAAATTACAATGCACGCAACCAGTCAGAAAAATAACTCCCTCGGCAGCCAAAATCGCCGACTCAACCCCCACCTCCGGATTTGAGAACACCAACTGCTTTTATCAGCCGAACGTTTTCTTTTCCATTCGTCGACAGCTGGGACAGGATGTTCAGTAATTTGCATATCAACATACTTTATAGAGACTCCTGCGACGGATTTGTTGTTTTTTTTTTTTTTTTTAATTCAAATATTCCATTTTCAGCATGTCATGCTGAATACATGCCCTTTTGTTTGGTAAGTAATTTTCTTTTTCGCCACATTTTCTGTCGTAGAATACACTCGACGCGCTGTCGCTTGGTTTGACGAGGCAAGTCGCCGTTTTCTTCGCTATAATGAAGAAGATTGATATAAGCATATTTCACTGAACATCCAGCTTCGCATTGGGCTTCCGGTTGATTCTAGAGTCTTCTCAATCTCTTCGACTCCCAGTTGACCCTACAAAATATATATGAATAACCGAAAGCCCCAAGAATTATCTTCTGTTGCTCCATCTTTTAAGAATATAATAATCCTACTGTAGTGTCACATCTCTGTTGCCATCAGTCTCCTCAACATCTGTAAAAAAATTGTTCCGTACTCACTGCCATATTTTGATTGGACATGAATTATCAATATCCTACTGTAGTGTCACATCTCGCACAAACGAACTGTTTAAGATTAGATTACACCATACAATAACGTCTTAGTGGCATTGTCGTCTTTCTTGGGGTGAATTGAATAGAAATACATATATATATAAATAATTGAAAGTCTCAAGGATTGCTTCTGTTGCTCCATCTTTTAAGAATATATTAATTCCAATCGGCAAAGGATATATGTTTTTTTTTCTTTTATGCTTGGTATTCCTTCAGGACTTAGACGGTCGTGGCTCTCCACACATTTATATCGTTTGTAGATCTACGTAATGCTTATCTCCTTACTACCCTTCTCACTATTCTGTCATCTGTTTATATAAACTCGTTTCACGCGTGTCAACTTCTCCAAGCTCTCTTTCCTCGTTATCAGTCCGACAAATTTCGTCTGTCTTCTCATATACGTCTTCTTTTTTACCATTTTCCTTCAAACTTTCTCGTTGCTCACATGCTCCGTCTATGATATAATAATTATCCTACTGTAGAGTTACACCTTTGTTGACATGAATCTCCTCTTCATCTCTTAGAAAATTGTTCTGTATGACTGAATATAAAGTACCAGTATCCGATTGTAGTTTCGAACCGTTTTAGATCAGATTACGTCATACAATAGCGTCTTTAAGAAAGAACAAATTTAAAATAAGCTGATGTGAAGAAATCTTAACCATTTCACCCGAAGCAATGCGACAGTGCCACTAAGACTCAAGAAGGGTTACAGCGAGTAAAAGAGAATGAGAAAACTTTACTTAGGAGATGGGATAAAAAGGACAATAAAGGAATACTATTCAGGAATAAGGAAGATGGCATTTGACGTTATATTTACATTTTTGAAGATTGTAGTTTGCAGGGAAGCAAGAAATTGGAAAGGAGTTCCTCAGCTGAGAAGTGTGAGAAAACAAACTGTTAGAATGGAAATGACTGTTTTATCTAGATAGTTCAATAGTAAAAGAGTGAGATTTAATTGCTAATCTAGTAGCACGCTTAAATTCATGCAGACAAGACAAAAAGAGTGTCAACTTCTCCAAGCCTTCTTTTCTCATTATGTGTCCTACAAATTTCGACAGTTTCCTGATTCTAAGCATACATGTTTTTTTTTTGTTACCATTCTCCTTAAGACCTCCGTGTTGTTCACATGCTCAGTCTATAATATAATATTTATTCTACTGTAGTGTCACATCTGTGTTGACATAAGTCTCCTCTTCATCTGTGAGAAAATTCTTCCGTAGTCACTGCCATATTTTCATTGGATATGAAGAATCAGCATCCTACTGTAATGTCGAACCGTTTTTGATTAGATTATGTCATACAATAATGTCTTTATGAAAGACATTCATGGGCATGACGATAAACTACATCCAGTAGCAAGGCCTCTGATCGGGAGATGGGAGGTTTTAAGGAGCGTGGGACCTCTTAATTACTGTTGTTCCCAGGTCCAGCCTGACCCAGGGAATAGAACCTGTTAGTGTCCCAGTGAATCCCAAACAAAAATAAAAACTATGAAAGTATAAGAAAATACATTTTATAGCAAAATGATCACCAATCCTTATTTTATAGCAAAATGACCAATACATTTTATCTGTAGTTGAAGCCATAAGATTGTTAAAAATGTTTAGATTTCGATATTAAATAACCCATAGAGGCTTATTTGGCGCTAAACGAAATCAACAATATTATGAAAAAAATAGTATGATATCAAGAAAGTCTTTTAAACAATATGTAATATATGTTTATAAATTCAATTGAACTATCTAACCCACTACTAGGCAGATTACATTGAAATCAAAATCCCCATAGACAATTCACCATAGCTGTTACCATGGGGATTTTGATTCCAATTTTAAAACAAGTAAATTTCAGATATACGTTATTCCAACAAAAATTTCGCTTGAAGATGGAACGGAGCCCATTTTACTTTCAACTCAATTTAATTTAAAGGATTATATTGAAGTTTTCGGCTCTTGTTTTGAAACATGAGACCTCTTATGTAGCGATTTGGAATCATATTTTTAAATAAATAATTATATTTATGCTCTACTTTTGTATCGAGCACTATTTTTAAAAAATAATAACTAAAATACTAAGGGACTTTGGATTATTTACCTAACCAGTTCCTTCCTATTTTCTATATATTTTCACACACACACACACACACACACACACACACACACACACACACACACATATATATATATATATATATATATATATATATATATAGTTAAACATGGAGAGCCAGACAAACCTACCAAGGTTTCACCTAAGCGGATCGTCAGTGAAGGTCGGCTTATTTATTTATTTAGTTAGTTATTTTGGGTACTCGCATCGGGTTTTTTTTTCTTTGGGCCTTGAACTCGTATGCTGAACTAAAAAGGGGTGTGAAGTGACATAATTGATGTTAGGGAGCTTAACAAACTAAAAAGGGGGTAAAGTGTGACATAATTGATATTAGGGAGCTTAATGAACTAAAAGGGTATGTTGAGTAACGTAACTGATGTAAGAAGCTTAACGGGCTAAAAGGGGGTGCAGAGTGACATAATTGATGCTAGGAAGATTAATGAACTAAAAAGGGGTGCGAAGTGACATAATTGATGTTAGGGAGCTTAACGTGCTAAAAGGGAGTGCGGAGTTACATAACGGTTATCAGTTAAGAAACCAGAATTGGCGAAAATGGTTCGAACTAAAGTTGAATCTGTTTATGCCTTACGTAGACTGCCATGGATCCCTTCAATAAATCTACCAGAACCTTTTTAGGTCTCCACCAACAACTGAAATTATTGTGCCTTCACGTGACACATTTTTTTGATTTCCACTTCAGTATCCTTTGACTGTTATTCGAAGATCTTCAAAGCAACATTACAGTCTGAAGGAAATGAAAGTGTTTTTTGATCACTATGTCTGGGCGATTAGCTTTCATTGTTCTGTTTGTGTGTATTGTAAAACCCCATGAAATTGTTGCAGGTTATATTTCTCTATGTCCTATGTCTCTTTTGCAGTTTCCTTCCCATAAAAGTCAGAGATTTCCCAATGCAGATATTGACCCAGCCTGTCATGCCGAGTTTTATATTCGGTGGATACAACCTGCTACAAAATGGTCAGTTGTTTCTGGATATTCATCACAACAACTGCATTGGGGGTCAACACAATTGTTCAGTACGTTTTCTTTACAGTTTCTGTTAGTAAGCATTACTCCTGAGCAGCAAAATAAAACCTCCGGTTTCAGCTTTTAATCCTTTTTAGTTCATTAATCTTCCTAGCATCAATTATGTCACTCTGCACCCCCTTTTATTTCGTTAAGCTTCCTAACATGCACTCAACATACCCTTTTATTTCGTTAAGCTTCCTAACATCAGTTACGTTACTCAACATACCCTTTTAGTTCGTTAAGCTCCCTAACATCAGTTACGTTACTCAACATACCCTTTTAGTTCGTTAAGCTCCCTAACATCAGTTACGTTACTCAACATACCCTTTTAGTTCGTTAAGCTCCCTAACATCAGTTACGTTACTCAACATACCCTTTTAGTTCGTTAAGCTCCCTAACATCAGTTACGTTACTCAACATACCCTTTTAGTTCGTTAAGCTCCCTAATATCAATTATGTCACACTGTACCCCCTTTTTAGCTCCTTAAGCTCCCTAACATCAATTACACCACTTCGCACCCCTTTTTAGTTCATTAAGCTTCCTAGCATCAATTATGTTATTGTGCACCCTCTTTTAGTTCATGAAACTCCCTAACATCAGTTAAGTTACTCAACATACCCTTTTAGTTCGTTAAGCTCCCTAATATCAATTATGTCACTCTGTACCCCCTTTTTAGCTCCTTAAGCCCCCTAACATCAAGTATGTCGCTTCGCACCCCTTTTTAGTTCATTAACCTTCCCAGCATCAATTATGCCACTCTGCACCCCTTTTTAGTTCGTGAAGCTCTCTAACATCAATTACGTTACTCAACATACCCTTTTAGTTCGTTAAGCTCCCTAACATCAATTATGTCACACTCTACCCCCTTTTTAGCTCTTTAAGCTCCCTAACATCAATTATGTCACTTCGCACCCCATTTAGTCCATTAAACTTCCTAGCATCAACTATGTTACTCTGCACCCCATTTTAGTTCATTAAGCTCCTTAACATCAATTATGTCACTCCATACCCCCTTTAGCTCACTAAGCCTCCCAACGTCAATTCTCAAAATAAATAAATGAATAAAATAAATCGTTAAATGTGTAAAGCAAACATAATCGGGCTCTTACTTCATAGTTTCTTTTTACTAATGTTCACCTATACAAGGCCCAAGCGCCACGCAAGGTAAAAGGTGACTTAAGGATGTTGTTTTATTGTTATTTTCTAAGCGGGGCACACAATGAGGATCAGAACTCACTACTATGTCGGTATTGATTTAGCAAGACATGCTTGCTAACCATTACACCACGTCGAAGTGTCAAGGAGGTTGTGTTATGAGCGGTAAGAGGTTTATGAGGTTAATGAAGTTATTGCGTAGAAAGACGACCGACCTTTTCTACACTAAATGTCGGACATGGACTCTTCCATCCGCTATGAGTAGCAACGGTGGTCGCAAAGTGGGTCGCAGGGCATAGCGTTTTCGTTCGCATTGTTGCACCGACCTACGACATTCCCTATTCAGTCAGTTATGATCGCCTACATGATTGCCTAAGAGTGTGTCACGCGTAGGCGATCATTTATATTTCGATACATGATTGAAGAAGAAGTTTTTTTTTTTTTTTAGGTTTCTTTTCATTTCTTTCTGCGGTAGACCAGTTGCCATCCAAGGCTACAGAATCTGTCCTGTTATTTACCCATAGCTGAGGGGAGAAGAAGAGGAGTCATAACTTTCCCAAGGTAAGTGAATGTAATGGATTTGATTGGAATTCAAACTCTGCTATCCGATTCCTCAATCCGGGCTGCTATCCATTACTCCACCGTCTCTTGTGTGATTGAACCTTTTATTCCAGTGTTTCCTTGCAGTATTATTAACCAGAACTACAAGCGTTATACGGACATTTTATCAGAAAATAACGGTTAACCCTAGAATTGAAGAGGTTAAGATTATAGTGATCGAGAAAGCATCCCCTTGAGAATCAGTTCTACAAAGTAGCCGTTCTTAGGAAGAAGCTTTTCTAGTGGAACTTCCTCTTTACTAATGCAATACGAAGAGAACGGAGATGGCTTGACTCAGTGTAGGTGGAGTTGGAATTGGTAGAACTATGGAATGTAGCCCGCCTGAACATTTTCTATGAAAATACAGACAGAGTAGCGAGATATTAGCACATTTTCGTCTGTGGGGAAAGGGGTTGTAGGGTGGGAAATAATTTATCATCCTCAAAGCTGCGTTGACGCTCCAGAAATAAACCCGGCAGGCACTAGGTCGCCTGTAATAAGATAAAGCCATGTTACTTTAGGGGACTATGGGCTTGCGGTTACAAGCAGATAAATTTCCTATTAATTTTATAAAGAGCGAATTAGGGACTGCATTTTATGATTTGAGTATTTAATTAAGATCTTCCAAGTTTAGTGGCTGCAGGCAATGACTTAATTTTTTTGGTATCACCCTTAATGAAAGAAATTCGTTACTTTTTGGTTAAATCTGTTTTCTATTACATATCAATTAGTGCATTAGGTATGAAATTTCATAGACTAATATTAAAAAAATAAGTTGAAACGGGCACTTTAATTTATGGACGCCAAAATTTGCCAATGATCATGGCGTCATTTTCGTTAGCAGAGTGCTAAACTGCTATGTGATATCAATCCTCCTCTGTGGCAGAAAAAGCTCGAAAATCTCGTAAAGTAAGAGGAGACTTGAGCAACATAGATGTGGTTCTACAGAAGGATGCTGAGAATGCTATGAACGGAAATATAGAACATAGGAAGCAACATGGAAATCGTAATAAAACTGTAACTATAAGCTTCAAAGAAAACGTCAAGGAAAAGACTTTGATTAATGTTACATTTCAAAAGTAAAGTGCAGAGATTTTTTGCGAAGGTTCCTTTACGATTCTTTTTGTTAATTCCGTCTAGATATTTTTGTTAGTATGAATATGTCATTGATATATCGAAGATATATCAAGTTTGACAAAATTATTAAAGATTTTTTTCTTTGTGATACATGTATACATTAGATAACTCTGGATTTAATAATTTTAGTAAGTTTAAAACTTTTATTGTTTTAATTAACTCCTACTAAGCTAGAGTCTTATTCTTCTAAGTGTCATATCATTTCTGGGCGTTGGCGATCATGGCTCTCCACAATATCCTGCCTCATAGTAACTTTATCTTTCTTTCTATCTCCCCCTAATCCCTGTTCTTCCAGCCATTTACATAACTTCCTTAGGTAATTTATGCACTGTTTTTCTGTAACTCTCTTGCTTTCAGTATGTTCTGTGAGTGTCAAATTTTCCAAGCCTTCTTTCCTCATTATGTGCCCTAGAAATTTCAGCTATCCTTTTCTCATAAGTATATGCTTATACTTAGTATGTTTTTGCTTTCCATTTTTTTTTATAAAACTTTGTTGTTGCTCATATGTTCGGTCTATGGTATTCTCAGCATCCTTTTGTAGAACTACATTTCTGTTGTTTCAGGTCACTTCTTCATTTGTGAATTATAGTTTGTTTTCTTAGCAGCATATCAACTCCTTATGGGTCATTTAATGCCGAAATTTACTTTTCTTGAAAGTTTGAAGAAATAATATAATGTTATTCTGTTTTCCCAGTTGAATCTAAAAATGGATTGCTGGTAATTTTTTTTTTACAAAAATATTGCTTGGAAATTTTTGCTATGAAAACGTATTGCTGGTATCTTTTACTACAAAAAATATTTTTATACCTTCATTTTGTGTTTTGTTTGGGAGTTCACTAATTTTCCATAGCTGGGATCTTAACAAGTGTTACTACCACGGGTCAGCGTGGACCGGGGAACAACAGCAATTAAGAGGTGGTTTCACGCTCCTAAAAATCTCCAATCTCCTAATCATCTGATTAGGAGATTGGATGTAGTTTATCGTCATACCCAGGACTGAAATCAAATGAAGTAAAGTTCGCACATAGGTTTAATAAATCAAATAATAATAAATATATTGTTTAATAAATAAGCAGCAATTAAGTTGTGGTTCCACCACACTCCTTAAACCCTCCCGGACAGAGGCTTTGTTGTCAAGTCTCGTTTATCGTCATACCCAGGACGAATCTGTGAGCTAATAAATTTGACTATTTAATACTTATGTTAAATGACCTGTTGCTTATTTAACCTATTTATAGAATTATTATACTGAATAATTTGTGTCAAAAGAAGCTATTCATTGTCGGCGATGTTCTCGAATAGAACAATAGAACAATATTAACATAAAAAGTTGACAATATCAGATGAACATCTTACCATAGAGATAATTCCGTCAATATCCCTGACCACTCCTACATTTTTTGACTCTTTTTCTGAATGAGTCAGACGGAAAAATATTAATTTCTATTCTTAAGTTTTCACTAGTTCCTTTTTTTTTATTCATTTTTATCGCAGTTCTCCGACTAGTGATTTTCTAAGACAGGCTTACATGTGGCACAAGGCCGAAAGTAGGGGGCACCCAGTGAGAATCGAACTCAGTACTCAGTCGTAATTGATCTAGCAAGACAAGCTTTCTAACCATTACACCACGTCGAGGTGCCCACCCAATTCTCCAACTAATTCACATTCTACAACCATTAAATAATCAGCACGGCACACAATAGATAGATAAATAAAACGAATTATCTTTTGACAGAATTTGAACGCCCATCCCGTATACCGTATACTTGGGACCACTTCTCACATGGATGATGCTTTACTAAATAGGTTACACCAGAAAGCGAAATCACAGATACATCCTTATTCGGAGTCTATGCTCCTTACAGTGTGTGTTAATCTAAGCTAAGTAAAATTAATATTTAGCTTGTCTCGGCGTAGTGTAATGGTTAACAAGGCTAGTCTGGTTGGCCATAGATACTGAGTAGCGAGTTCGATCCTCACTGGGTGTTCCACACTTTCAATCTAAACTAATTACAGTAAATAAGCGTTTCGGTGTGTAGCAATGAGCTAGTCTGACTATTACTGTTGAATAGAAGGTTCAATCCACCCTAAAGGTTTTCAGCCGTTCTTGATGATAAAACACCTGCCTGACAAATCCTCTATTTTTTAGTACTGAAGCTATAACCATTGACTTAACTTTCGACATCTTAACAGACAATGAGACGGACGACTTCAGTCTTCTCAGATTGACTACCCGTACTTACATAATTGAGAGAGAAAAAACAACAACAATTCCTTAATATTTAAATTAATAAAAAGGATCAAGCCCATCTGTAAGAAAGAAAAAAAAACACCTTCTTTTGGGTAACCATAGCAACATCCAGAAAAATGGAAAAGTTGACATGGCCGCAAAGCTGTCTCTAAAAATGAACATTTCAAATTTGAAAATCTATTCGGCGTTATGTAATGGATGAGTGAGTCAATCTGGTTGAACATTGTAGGGTAAGGAGTTTGATCGTCACAAGGTGCTCTATAATTGAGTCTTCGTGTAGTAAGCTATGCGCAATTTTAGGGCTATGCAGAATGGATTAACAGTTGGTGAGCTCGTCTGGTTGGCCGTTGCTACAGAGTGGTGAGTTCGATCGAGTTTCCTATATTTGTGGTCTTGTCCAAAACAGCGAAGTAAATATTAGTACTGCCTTGGCGGAGAGTCATGTTTAGCGAACGAGCCTTGTTGACTATTACCACATTCACTTAAAAAGCACAATCGACATTAATAACTATTAAGGGCTATCATTAAAAAAGAAAATAGGTCTCGCCTCTTAATGAGCTGGTCGAAATTGGTGAGGATGAAAATGTTATTGGTTGATCAAGCAGAAATGAATTGCGACAAGTACTGAGGTCATCATTGTTAGAAATATAACTTAAGCAGACAATGAACGACTGTACAAATACAGTGGAGATAGTAAAGAGACTTGACACAATTTTGAAGTAGACCACTCCATTTTTAAATAACTTCAGGATCGTGTTAAATGTGTACTTTGGTGTGTATGATAAGATATACTATATGAATGTGTGAATTTTAAAATAAGCAATCATGTTGTAAAATCTCTCAGCTGTTTTTTTTTTAATTTAAAGTTCTGCCAAATGTACAAATACACTTTTACAAATACATTGTTTTATTTTTTGTTTTTACTAATGGTCACTCAATACAAGGCCCAAGAGCCACTTAAGGTAGAGGGTTACCGTGTGGTATTGCATAAGATTAACGTAAGAAAGGACAAGCGTTAGCAGTACAGAACTGAAGCAGACTTTAGAAGGAACTGGAAACCTAATCCTAAATAGGAAACAAGGGATAAACTTCTACCCCTGTTCGAAAGACCGGGAAGAAGTGTGAACCGGAGTGCGAACTTTTATATGTGTTTATCATTGCTTGAACCGGCTTCTAATGCTCCAGTCGGCGCGGCTTGGTGAGAGTAGTCGTGGCTCCCGGGGGCACAGTCCTATGGTTATATAGCGAACTCAGTCGAGTTCCGCCACGGAATATGTGAGCGAGCGGCGCTAAGTTGAGTCTGATATGAATCTCTTCGGTACCGAGACCCATTTGGTACAGTTGGTATGTTGTCTGCTTGACAACCCAACTGTCAGGGTTTCGATACTCGGTGGTGGATGCGCACTGCTGATGAGTCCCAATTATAGGACGAAACGGCCGTCCAGTGCTTCCTCTATTCCTGTTGAGGTTTCTATCAGACTCAATGAATTATATATATATATATATATATATATATATATATATATATATATATAAATAAGCGTTTCATCCCAAGCAAAGCGGGAAGCCACTAGGACGCAAGGGGTTGCAGAAGATTTGGAGCAAGATCAGATAGGAGTGATAGAGGAAAGGATGAGGCGAAGGATAGTGGATAGATCAAGGTGACTGGAGATGTCGATTGACATTAGATTTGAAGGCAACTGGAGATGTCGATTGACATTACATTTGACATATATATATATATATATATATGTTAAAACTTCTGAAGTTTTGAAAACAGTATTATTTGAAAATAATAGGAGTAGATAGGTTCTCCTATCGTCCAGTCCACACACTTCTCAAGTCTTTGGAACAGAAGTAGAGGCTTATCCCTTGTTTCCTGTTTAGTATTGGGTTTCCGGTACCTTCTAAAGTGTTCTCGTTCTCTTTTACTTCCAGTTGACCCTTGCATTATTGCCTTGCTTGGACAAAAAACAGCAAAAACTTCGTCGATGCTCACATATTCGGTCCTCAACATCCTTCTGTAGAACCATATTTCTGTTGCTTAAAGTCTCTTCTTCGTCTTTGAGAAGATTTTCCACTGCTATACAGTAGGACAAATATCGCGTAACAGAAGCTTTTGCACAATTTTAATATATCAAACATCCACGACATTATAAGTATGGGGGATGTGGATTTCAGTTTCTCCAGCTTTGACCTCAAGGTATGACGATGTTATTAAGATGAGTTGCCTCATTTTTTTATCGGTATCACGCCATGCAAGGCAGTAAAGCCACTAGGACACAAGAGGGTTACAGGGTGTGGAAGAATTAGGAACATAAACATTAATAAGGAGCGGGAAGAAGAAAGAATAATCCGGAGGACAGAAGATAGCGTTTGACATTGTATTTAAATTTTTGCAGATTAAAATTGTCTGGAAAGCGAGGAGCTGAAGGAGAGTTCTACAAGCGAGAAATGCAAAATAAATAAATAAATAAAATTAAAAAAAATGAAACTGTTAGCATAGAATTTACGGTTACATCTAGCCCTCTCAACAGTAAATTGATAAGATCACGACGCAATTCTAGTACTGCGCTTAAGTTAAAAAATAAGTCTAGGTACCATAGCGAAGAGCCTATCCAAATAATTATCATGAAAGTATTTATAGAAAAGACAGAGAGGCAACCTTACGGCAATGGGAAAGTGACTGAAGCCGAGCTGTCAGATCAGTACCAATAATATTGCTGATCCTTCTTTTGATTTTGTCAAGGAGCTCAAGGTAAATAACATTAGTCTAAAATCATTATTGCTGTAAGGAGGGCGCTTGGAAGAAAGATTTATTCTCCCATTTACGTTTCTCCTGTTATAAGCATTGTTATATCAGTGATATTACAGCACCGTAGCTTACGGACAGGACGGAACCGGAAGGACTGAAAGGAAAAAGAAGTCAAAGTTTTCCCTCATCAATTTTGATTTGTCACAGGGAGCATTATCCTGCATAAAAATGAACTTGGTGGGGTCGATTTGCACCCTTTCAGCAGAAGGGAGCAGACAAGACTCTAAAATTCTCTTGTACTGCTCGCTCCTGAGGGTCTTTTCAATAGGTTTTAAGAAACCAGTTCCATGAAAAGAAAAGCATCCTCAGAACATTATACTGAACGGATGCTTGACAGTACTTACTGCTAACTTCAAAGAGCTTTCAAAGTTTCTTCTTCTGTTTTAGATCGCTTATCCTTTGAATTTAGCTCAACTTTCGTTTCATCAGAGAAGAGAACATTTAGTAAAAAATCAGGTGAGTCACTTTTATCGAACAGCACTGTACTTGGGCAAGTCTAGATGAATATAAAAAAATATTAGAATTAGATATCAACCAAATTTACATAAGGTGCTACTATGTAGTTAAAAAAAGTAAAAGCAATGATCCTAATTGGGTTAAAGAGGCGGGCCTTACAACCACGTGTTATACGTCATGGTAGAAGGAGTAGATAAACTACAGGTGGGTAGGTTGCATGGTCTCCTCTGAAGCGCGTCAAAATCAAATACAGCTTAAAGGTGAGAATGACGGCACCCATGTTGAAAAATATCTACATTCAATGCCATAAAAATATATGAAACAGTTTCCTGTCAAAATATATATCAGTCAGTAATATGCCATGCATGATACACGCTTAGGTGAACATGTACCTTTCGATACATGACTGACGAGGCAGCTTTTTTTCCGCAGTAGGTTGCCATTTCTTTCTGCGGTAGACCAGTTGTCATCCATGACTATAGAACCCGGTCTTTCCTGCTATTTACCCAGTAACTGAAGGGGGAGTAGAAGAGGATTCATACCTTTCCCAAGGATATTAGCGATCATATATCTTTTGACTCATGGCTGACGAGGCAGATTTTTTCCCGCAGTCGCTTGCCATTTCTTTCTGCTGTAGACCAGTAGTCATCCAAGACTATAGAACCTGTCTGTCCTGCTATTTACCCAGTAACTGGAGGGGGAGTAGAAGAGGATTCATACGTTTCCCAAGGGTATTAGCGATCATTTATCTTTCGATACATGACTGACGATGTAGATTTTTCTCCCGCAGTAGGTTGCCATTTCTTTTTGCGGTAGACCAGTTGCCATCCAAGGCTATAGGACCCGGTATGTCCTGCTATTTACCCATAGCTGGGGGGAGAAGAAGAGGGTTCATGCCTTTCCAAGGGTATTAGCGATCACGTATCTTTTGACTCATGACTGACGAGGCAGATTTTTTCGCGCAGTAGGTTGCCATTTCTTTCTGCGGTAGAACAGTTGCCATCCAAGTCTATAGAACCTGTCCTGCTATTTACCCAGTAGCTGGGGGGTAGAAGAGGATTCATACCTTTCTCAAGAGTATTAGCGATCATGTATCTTTCGATACATGACTGACGAGGCAGATTTTTCTCCCGCAGTAGGTTGCCATTTCTTTCTGCGGTAGAACAGTAGTCATCAAAGGCTATAGAACCCGGTCTGTCCTGCTATTTACCCATAGCTAGGGGGGAGTAGAAGAGGATTCATGCCTTTCCCAAGATTATTAGCACGTAAGTGAATGTAATAGATTTGATTGGAATTCGAACTCGGTTCCTCAATTCGAGCCGCTATCCATTACTCCACCATGCCTCCTCGTCAATAAATATACAACAGCATAATTACTGTTAATATCCGGCGGTCAAGTAACTACCCAAATGCGTATAACTGAAATTTGTCGCTATTATGCCGAAGAGCAGCATATAAAAATGTGTCCAATACTTGACCTATTTATTAGGTTGGTGCAAAAATAATGACGTAATAATGTCGTTTTTGACGTTAAAAATACGTCAAAGAACGACATTATTACGTCATTATTTTTGCACCAAGCTAATAATAATAGAAAGTGTACACGTGAAAAAAAAAATCACATGTAGAAATACTGAATATGTGACAAAAAGATATACAATCAAAATTAGCACAAAACGATACATAAACCCGCTAGTCAATAAGTCCTGAAAATTTAATTAAAATGCGGCGATTATTTGATTTTTGCAAGAATCTCCAAATTAATGTGTCTGTCACCGCAAAAAGAGAGGCTAAAATTTTCTATGCTAAAAGTTAGTACTTCCACTGACACAAAAAAACAAGTTTTTTAATTAAAATTTCGAATGTTTTAAAAAGGAGTAAAAAATTTAAGTACACATCTAAAAAAAAATACCCCCAGGTCAAGGAAAAACATTCCATGAATCCCTGCAAACGTAGGCTGCGCTTGTCTCAATGGCGAGCATCGATCCCTCTCTCTAGTCCAATGAGAAGGTTCAGCC
Source organism: Acanthosepion pharaonis (assembly GCA_903632075.3). Lineage (NCBI taxonomy): Eukaryota > Metazoa > Mollusca > Cephalopoda > Sepiida > Sepiidae > Acanthosepion > Acanthosepion pharaonis. The sequence goes on from CAHIKZ030000874.1 coordinate 577,537, forward strand.
TTGGAAAGCTGCTCTCCAGGGCTGGGCATCTCAAAGTATGATGTTCCTCAGTTGCGACTCTGTCCTCCGATGGAGTCACAATTGAGCTGCACTCATTCCGAAGACAAAGATGCAATGGAGTGAAGATAAACCCTGCCCGAAATGGAGTGATGTGATGAAGCGGCTGTCGTGACCCACATGACTTATCCCCACTAAATGGAGATAAGCGCCTTCTGGATCTCTACACTACCATTCATTTTAAAAAATAAAACTTCATTATCAGGTTTTATTTAACATAAGCTTCAAAAACTTTTATAAGGTGTACAAGAGAAATGACTCCCACATTTTAAATGTTGACATAAAAGACCAACGTAACTGCTATTAAAAATATTTCACTGTTATTTAAACAAATGGATATAGTTTTTATTCGTTTGTTTTTTAAAGTGATATCCTCCAAATGGTGACCTCTATTCGCCATACAATGTTGTAAATGATTTCTAAAATTTTCTATCACCCGGGGGTTCGAGCGCTTCGAGGTCTTCCAGGTGGCTTTCTTTTAAGCGTTGAATCTGTGGCCTTGAAATTTTCAGCCCATAGCAGTATTGGTTTTCTATCAGGGACAACATCATTCCGATGTAACATGAAATGAACACGAAAAGATCTGTGTTGCAATTAAAGGTTTATCACACTTAAAAAACGTTTCAACAGCAAACGAACGGTGTACATCAGTCCAAGTCATGATAGTAATTGATAGTAACTAAAAGAAATGGTATGATATTTGCTGGATGAAGATACCATTGTCACTTGCCTAGATTTACTATCACCACATCGGTGACAGTTTAAAATGTGGGAAGTATTTCTGCCGCATCCCGTTTAAATCTTACGCGCGAAATGAAAAAGTTTATAGGTCTCAATCGAAAAGATATGTACAATAGTTTATTCTCCAGCACTTCCCGACTCCATGCTTTCCCCGCCAACTTTAATCTGCAAAAATTTAAAATAAATGCTATGTCAATCGCTATCTACTGTTCTCTTGATTACTCTATCACTATTCTCGGCCCCTAGTTGTTGTTTCTGTTTCTAACTCTTCCACATCCAACAATGCCTTGTGTTTCAGTGGCTTTACTGCTTTGCTTGGGGTAAACAAGATTAAAAAACAAAACAGCAAACAAAAAGCCAAAAAAAAAAACGTACTAAAAACCAAAGCAAAAAATGTTTATAGTAGGATTTAAAATTTAAAAAATATTTATTTTTATGGGGGAATCGGATAAAAGACATAGAATTAGGAATCTTTAAAACTTGTTATCTAACTTTGTCCTTTCTTTTAACGTCTGATTTAGCCCTCAGCCCTTATTTTATTACACTCTGCTTGTAAAATAATAGATGCGGCTGATCTACTGCGATGTGGGGTTGGCGGGCGTCAGTCCCATTGCTTTTTATTTTGTGGTGCCAGGCCTGTGACAACGTAAGAAAAAAAAGAGAAAAAAAAGAAGAAAAAAAACGGAAAAGAAAATATTTCTTTGAAATAACTGGAACAAAGAAAACCGTTGTCATGTTGCTTTTGAGCATATAAAGACAAATGGATATCCGCTTCCAAAACCTGGTAAACATTTCGGCTGATGGTTCAAATTCAGATGAAAAAAAATCTATCTAGATTTTTGCAGATTAAAGTTGGCTGGAAAGCATGGAGCTAAAAGAAAGTTCCCCGAGTGAGAAGTGTTAGTAAAGAAACTATTAACATAGAACTTACGGTTACATCTAAAAATGATTATATGCCAGCTACATTTCTAATTGGTATCAACCCCAGTGAGGAAGTACAGCCACTAACACACACATTTTTACAGGATGTGGAAAAATAAGGAATAGAAACATTACTAATGAGCAGGAAGTGGAAAGAGTAATCAGGAGGGCAGCAGATAGAGATTGATATTGCATTTAAATTTTTACTGATTAAAGTTGGCTGGAAAGCATGGAACTAAAAGAGAGTTCCCCAAAGGATCTAGATCAAAACTTTTGGTGCTAAGACAAAAGAATATGTTGGCTGGGATAAGTATAGAGAACTTAAACAGAGGAATACACCTGAGATGTAAAAAAAAAAACAACAAAAAAACAAGTAACTGTGATAGCAAGGTTAACCTGACGCATAGGAGGTTTTTCTTTTAATAGCCATCGTGTAAAAGAAATTGAGCCGATCACGTATCTATTATAGAAGATTTGCATTTAGTCATCGAAGAGTAAGTCACTTAAACAACATGAGATTCCATTGCTAGATCAGCAGTTAAGAAAGTTGGTTCACTGTGTCGCGCTAGACAATTTTTCTCTCTAAAATTTATCTTACATACCTTTAAGTCTACTATACGTCCATGCTTAGAATATTGCTGCCATATATGGTCCGGTACTTTGGTTATTTATCTAGAGCTCGTAGATGAAATCCAAACAAGAATCAGCAATATTAATGGTCCTGGTATGGCATCTTGGCTTCAGTCACTTTCCCACCGCCGTCAGGTTGCCTCCCTTTGACTTTTCTATAAATACTTTCATGGTAATTTTTCGGATGAGTTCTTCGTTATGGTGCCTAGACATTTTGAATTTAAGCGCAGTACTAGACTGACGTGGAGATCTCATCAATTTACAGTCAAGCTGGCAAGATGCAGCCGTAAGTTCTAGGCTAGCAGTTTCACTTTTTTACATTTCTCGCTTGTGGAACTTTTTTTCCTGCTCCATGCTTTCCAGTCAATTTTAATCTTCAAAAATTTAAATGCAATGTCAATCGCTTTCGACTGTCCTCCTGATTACACCTCTTTTTTGTCGCTACTTAGTAAATTTTCTGTTTTCTAATTCTTCCGCGCTTAGTAACACCTTGTGCCTTAATGGCATTACTACCTTGCATGGGTTAAACTCGATTAAAAAATAAGTTGGAAAATGAGTTAAAATCACCGTACAAATACTAATTGATTTCACAGTTGGATCGGACAAAGAAGAACTGGGAGTTGCTCTCGAAAATGACCTCCAGTCAGTGGTTAACTGGGGGAAGGAATGGATTGTAAATTTTAATAGAGAACCTTTTCTGCCTTCCATCAGCATGGCTGATGCTAAACTCCATGAGAGAAACTTTATTTGCCTTTTTGTGCTGGCTCATGTTTTTAGCCGACATGAAGTGGAGTGATTATTTTGAATTAACTGCTAGATATCCCGCTAGGAAAATCGGTTCATGCCAGACAATTTTTCTCGTCAGAATCCATCTTTCACATTTACAAATCTATAATTCTTCCGCTCATTGAATATTGCTGCCAGATCTGGTCTGGTGCTCTTACGATGTCTCGAGATTCTTGACAAAATCCAAAGAAGGGTCTGTAATCATACTGATTCTGGCGTAAATATATTTTATGACAATTATTCTGAGGAGATTTCCTTCTCTGTGCAACGACTGCGTGAATTCAAGCGTACTGCTAGATTAGCAATTAGGTCCCACCGATTTAGTGATGAACCAGATAGATGCAACCGGAAGTTCTACTCTAATAATTTCTTTTGTCACCTGTGTAAATCTCTTTCGGTTTCGTGTTTCTCTGCCACCTGTAATCTTAGAAAAATTTGAATGCAATGTCAATTGCCATTTTATGTCTTCCTGAAACCTGTTCTTTTATTGTTCTTTCAATCTCATTAAAATTTTCTCATTCTCTTTCATTCCTTGCGTTTTAGTGGCATTATCGCCTTGCTTGGAGTGAAATGATTAAAAAAAAAAAAAAGGTTTTAGCGGGGATATAATGCACGTTCGATATGTATTTTCTCAGATGCCCCCAAAGAGAAAATATTTTTAAAAAATCACAGAAAAGGAAAATTTCGTTAGAAACAAAGAAAATAGAACTGAACTATGTAATTATCAATCCTCCTATACGGTAGTGAATGCTGCACAAATTCTGCAGAAATGAAGAAGATAATTTAAGGAATGTGGCTCTACAGAACGATGTTGAGAATAACATGGACAGAGTATGTGAATAAAGAGGAAGTTTAAAGGAAAATGCATACAAAAAGTACACTTTAAACTTAGAATCAGAAAGAGAAAATTGAAATTTCTAGGGTACATAATGAGGAAAAAGGACTTGGAGAATTCGATACTCACAAGATATGCAAGAGGGGCAGAGTGAAACAGGAAGCAGCCTATCTAATGAGCTTGTATAAAAAGATCACAGAGAAGGACCTTGGAGGGATAATAAGGAGGCAAACTTTATTGAGAGATATGAAGGATAGGAAGACGTAGAGAGCCGTGATCGCCCGGGTCCTGGAGGGAGACGGTACATAATAAGAGAATGAATAACAGTGAAATGGTTTTTAGGAAAATTACTTATTCATATGGCTCATCCAAAATAGTTACATAAATTCCACAGCAATCATCACTTAAAAAATAAATTCTGAATATTACTAACCTGTTTAGACGGGATTTCTTAAAAATATTTTCGCAGGACAAAAAAATGTCTATCACGTGACATGTTGTCAGCCACTTCCAAGTGGTTAAAATTTTTCATATCACTCACTTAACTATCGTATGAAGAATCAAATATGGTGCTTCAAAATCAAATGGGCAAGTAGCTAATTCTATAATATATCCAATATAAACTGCCAAAATAACAATTGTAATACAAACCCTATATAATAGATACAATATAAACTGGCTATATACTAATTGTAGTATAAACCCCATATAAAAAAATCCAATATAAACTGCCAATATAGCAATTGTAATATAAACCCCATATAATAGATTGAATATAAACGGGTCATATAATAATTGTAAATAAACCCCATATAATAAATCCAATATAAACTGACCATATAACAATTTTATTATAAACACATCAATATAAACTGCCGATATAACAATTGTAATATAATCCCTTATAATAAATCCAATATAAACTGCCGACATAACAATTGTAATATAATCCCCATATAATAACGCCAATATAAACTGCCCATACAATGAATTAGTATAAATTTCCTATATAACAAATCTAATATAACGTTCAGTCTGATGAACGAAACTACCATACAGTGTTGATATTATATCTCTCTCTCTCTCTCTCTATATATATATATATATATATATATATATATATATATATATATATATATATATATATATATGTACTTGCTTGTCATGTCTTATATGACAAACGAGGGGGTACAAAATAGAAAGTAAGACAGTGAAAAACTATGGCACATAAAAGAAGAAAAAATATTTTCTTATCCGAAATTTTCTCACCGAAAAAATTCCTCACCTGTAATTGGGGGAAAGGCCAATGCTTTAACAAATGAACTATACCTGCAAGTTGCAAGTGTATTCCAGACAATATGGATTTGTTTGTTAAATTGAGGAATTTTTTTTTTTTGTCTTTTTTGGACAGAGAGGGAAAAGAATGAAAGAAAGTCTTGTGACTGATTTCCGGCTACCTTGAGCTCGGTGTCAAATAATAACAGTCGGTGAAAATCGTTCGGTACTTAATTGTCTCCTTCTCACCGAACCTTTCCTTAGCCCTTGACTGTGGCGCAGTGTCTGTGTGAATAAAACACACCGGTTGTCAAATGTCAGATTCGTGAACTTCCTATTGTCGCTAGTAATCTCTTACTCATTTTCGCACACCCTTTGTCCTTAACTCTTGATCCCCTTTCTATCCACCCCCACCCCACCAAATGTCACTCTCCCTTTATCTATATGCTATTCACTCGCTCACCCACATTACGTCGCATTCATATCTATCTAGTGGTTTTCTAAGGGGAGCTTAGATGCGGCACAGGACCGAAAGTATGGGTCACCCCCGTGAGGATCGAACTCACTGCTCAGTCGTAATTGATCTAGCGAGACAATCTTGCTAACCATGACACGACGTCGAGGTGCCCAATTATGGTGGTTTTCCAAGCGTAGCTTAGAAGTGGCACAAGGCTGAATTTATGGGGCACCCAGTTAGGATCGAACTCACTACTCAGTTTTAATTGATCTAGCGAGGCACGTCGAAGTGTCAAAATATAGTAATTTATTAAGCGTCGCTTAGATGTGGCACAAGACTGAATGTATAGAGTATCTATCTATCTATCTATCTATCTGTATCTATATATATCTATATGTCTATGTCTATATCTATCTATCTATCTATCTATCTATCTATCTATCTATCTATCCCCTTGTGCAAATTAATTGAAACAACCGCTTTAGTTTCCTATCTTTAACCATACGGCTAGTTTTAAACCCACTTTCTATTTTTCATTTGCAGTGGTGTTCAGTAATATGAATCTATTTTCGGCGTGTATGATGAAATTTGTTTGGGCTTAAAAATATTGCGTCATCGTTGATTGCATCAGATTTTCATCCTGACATTATTAACAATGCATTTTATAGCAAGACAACCAAACAAATTTTGACATGTAATATCAAAAATCCTGTTTTGTGCTTTTCTACATATTTACCAAGCTTAATTTATTTAGAGGCACAAAGTGGTTCACTATAAAAAGGTCGAAATATTTTACAAGCCCATTAAGTATCGTTCTTCGGTAGGGGCGCTATACTTTTGTCTATTGGTGTATGGATGTGCGGATGGATAGCAACTGGGAATGAGAAATGGGTGAGCTGAGTTCGAATTTCAGTCGAGTTCGTAATATTTCATTTATGCACAAATACCCTTGGGAAAGGTGTGAATCAATCTCTTCTCCTCCCTAGCTATGGATTAAATAGTATAACTGGAAAAAATCATTGTTATTTCCGAAAAATTGTTAACGCAAAATAAAAGAATTATTCTTACAATGCAAAGTATGTTTCGACTTTAGATAACCCACAAAGGGTTGATAAACCGTAAAAAAGCAAATCAACCAACCATTGCTATATAAAAAAAAACAACTTTTTAATGAACTAATCAAATTATTCATCAACCTGATAATATTTACCCAAATGTCTATGGATATTTACAATATATATATATCTCGTCTTTTCTGGACGTAGCCGATCATGACTTTCTACAGATACCTTTTCTTTATTATTTACCAAATATAACTTCTTGGGAAAGATAATGTGGTTGCTTCCAGTTTCTTTCGCCATTGTTTGGAATTCAGGAACGTTCTCGTATCCTGGCTGCTATCCAATGTTAGAGAGCCCAGTTTACTCTTCTACTTAACTCATAGCTGGGATCAGAAGAGATGGATTCATGCGTTTTCCAAGGTCATTAGTGTGAAAGGGATCACTATAGACCAGATTGTATTTGAAGGCGTCTCGCCGATTCTTCTTTCCGGTGGGCCGTTAATCAGTCATTACTCAGTCATTACTCAGTCATTACTTAGTATTCTATCTTTACTCAGTCATTACTTACTCATTACTCTGTCATTACTCAGTCATTACTCAGTCAATTAAAGCCTCTGGTACTTTGCCAAAAAGAGGTAGAAGGCTAATAGGCCAGTAGTTGGAAGGTTCAGACAATTTGCCTTAGACTAGAACTACAGAAGAGGATTTCCAACAAGTAGGAAAGCAAGAATCAGCAAGGCTTTTTTTGTAGAGTTTAGAGGAAACAGGAGACAGTTCAGGAGCAGGTTTCTTAAGAACTATTGCAGGGGTAACCTCAAGTCAACATGATTTATGTGGATCCAGTTTAGAGACGAAAGCAGAATCTATGGACGGTGTTATATGCATATCACTCAGTTCTAAGTGGAAAGTTAAGCAAAGATACTGCAGATGAGTTAAAAGTAGAGTTTGGAGAAAAATTACGAATAAAATATTATGCTTTATTAGCAGATGTTAACACCTCAAATTGAATCAAAAAGGAGGGACAGAAGACTTATTTAGCACACTACGACAGAGCCGCCTGTAATCACGTGAATCAAACTTATTAGAAGCTCTAAGGTCCCTCATTCTATCTGCAAACAAAGAGAATTATTTCGAGCAGACAAAAATAGGCGTCTGTTGTGATCGGAATTATCACGCTGCTACATTCGGAAAAAAGTTACTCCTGTGGGCTATAGCGACTGAAAAAGCCGGTGTCGACCACGGAGATTTCACCTGGTATTTGCGAGAAGGTACAAAAGCATCGACGCCGGCTTTAAACTATGAAGAATCCTCTGTGTGGCACAATTCTCAATAGGAAGGTTAAAAATATCATTCAAAGAGGTGTCTTGAATAAAGTCAAAAAATGAATCCCAAACAGTACACTTTTAATAGAAGAAAGTCTTGTTAATAGGAAGTTCTTTTCTAATAGATGATTAAAAAAAATATATATATATCAATATATACTACAGCATGAGCCTAATTATATGCCGCTTAAATGAAAGATTAAGGAAGGGCTTCTCAGTCCCACTGGTATCTTCTCAGCACCCCATCGTAGTTACTAAATGTCAAGTTTGACACAAGACCATCATATTGGATCAATGAAGAAAGAGAGAGAACGAAATTATAATTCTCTCTTTTTTGTCTGAGTCGCTTTCGTTGCTTTGAATTTCAAATGTGTGTCACGGACTTTTTTCCCTTCAGCAAGTCGAAAGGAATGCGTTGATTAACCTTGTTTGAAAACGGACTTACTTCTGAATCTGGTGGGCAGCAGTTAATTAAAAAGTCTTTTCGCTGTGTAACATAAAGCAAATGACAAGAATAAAAAATTAAAGCCGAAAGATATATTGCAATGTATAATTTGGTTTCAATTTACTGAATCGTTACGGTCAAAATTACTGAATCGTTCTATGTTAACTGTTTTTCTCGTTACTTTTGTCCCCCAATACGATGCTCAAGAACCAAGACTGAGTTATTAAATGAGGTTATTGCATGGACGCACAAAGAAGTAGCAAGAGGTACATATTATATGTAGGATAAGTAGGCTAGACAACGGTTGGCTATCGTCTTGAAGATGTAAAGATTGTAGTGATCGGTGAAGCATCATCTCAGAATAATGCAATCATGGCTCTCCACGACTTTCTATTCTTCATTGCTCTAAACAATGTTCCCTATCTCTTCAAGTCCATATTCGGGCATTCGTTTACACATTTACTTAGGTAGGTTAATTGAGATTTCGCTCTGTCTATATGGCCTTCGGTTTACGGCCACATCAGCGTCGAGCATAGTCAGTACCTAGATAGGTGACAGCTTAGGAATACCAGGTGGCGTAAACTTGGATGTGAAGGTGGTGTAATGGATAACGACTCGGAATTGTTAATCGGAGAGCTGAGTTTCAATTCAAGTTGGCTTCATTATATTTACTTACGCGCAAATACACTTGCGTTAATTAGTAAAACTCGTAGCATTAAAACCATCGTTTACCCTCACCACCACCACAAAAATAAAATTGCGTACAAAATATTTAGACTTAAGCATTAAATGAGGTTGATATACTGCTAAAAAAAAAAAAACAAGTAACCAATCAACCATTTTTTGGCCTTTAATATATCCTGTGAGTATCAAATTCTCTAAGTCTTAATGGATCCCAGAAATTTCAACTATCTCTGATCCTAAGCACAAAACTTTCTCATTGCTCACATATTTTGTCCATGGTACTCTCAGCATCCTTTTGTAGAGCCACATATTTGTTGTCTCTGGTCTCTTCTTCATACATGAAGAAATTTCTCAGTATTCACTGCCATATAGAAAGATTGTTATTACATAGAAACTCAACACTTTTTCTTTGATTCTAATGAAAATTTCCTGTTTCTTAATACTTTATTTGGTTTTTTGAAAGCATCTTCCAATATTGATATAGCCTACGGATTTCGGTGTCACAATTCCTATCGTTTTAAATGTAATTGAAATTTTGAGTATATTAGAATAACGACAAAATTCCTTCCACTTTTCTTGTAAACTTCTTTTTTCTTTCTTTTTCCTTCCTTCCTGCCTTTCTTCCTTTTTCTACATTTCTATCTATCTATCTATCTATCTATCTATCTATCTATCTAAATTCTCCATATATTTCTATCTATCTATCTATCTATCTATCTATCTATCTATCTATCTATCTATCTATCTTCGTATCTATCTATCTTCGTATCTATCTATCTATCTATCTATCTATCTATCTAGATCTCTTCGTATCTTTCTTTCTTTTTCTTTCTTTCTTTTTTTTTTTTTGTTTCTTTCACCTACCACATAAGATTCTTTAGCTGTTTACAGGTTTTCTGCTTCAAAGTCTAGTGATATCATAGTTGTCCTGACGAATGCCAAACATATTTAAATGGAACTATTATCTCTAAGTGACAAGGTAAAGCGATGAATCGGCATTTCAAGTGGGCAGATCACCCAGTTCTTCACTCAATTAAAATTTTTGTTTCAAGGACTCTGGGCCAAGGTCAGAGAGATGAGTGGCTTCTGGACCCTGTGATGAGGCATGTCAACATATTTAAGTGTAAAACCAGAATTTCTAATTAGTTGAAAGTGTAGGAAGATGAAAAATTTATTTTACGCAACGATTTAACGAATTGTACCCGAATAGCCTTGAGAAGTAATGAGACATTCTGTCTGTTTGTCTCTCTTTCTTTGTGTCTGTCTGTCTGTCTCTCTCCCCCCCTCTCTCTCTCTCTATATATATATTTTTTTTCTTCGCTAATTAAACTAATTTGTATATGAGATGTTGAAAAGTTCCCAAGCTGATACATTCCCATAGTTTTTTTTTTTAAAGGTTTATGGATGGGTCGAAAAATACTCAGCACATCATCGCATATTCTATGTCTGACTTATAACATTGGTATTACGATATCACTAAATCAACTATTCTTTCTTTTTTTATTTCTTTCTTTCCATTTCTTTACTTTCTTTTTTTTTCTCTTTACAGTGAAACACAGGAAGTCACCGAGAAATTCAAAATGGCTGTGTTAGAAAGAATACAGTTTCACTATTTTCTTTGACATTTTATAACGAGCATTGTACCTCTTCTTTCAATAATAGCATTCTTCTTTTTATTTATTTTTGTTTACTTATTTATTTACCTATCAAGCTAGTTGAGTTGATGATATTAATTTTGACCGTGGTGATGATTTTTTTTCGGTGGGTTTAATTTAAATAAATCGCATATGCTTTATTTAACCCCAAATATAAATGCCTTTTGTCACACATTATATTTTCTTTCTTATTAATCTTCCATGAAAAAAAAATCATGCATAAACATAACATATGTATTTTTTAAATATAAAAAAATTATAAGATTATACTGAAAATTAAAAAATTGTTGTGTAAAATACCCCTTTCATCTTTCAGCCACAGGCTTATCTATCTATCTATCTATCTATCTATCTATCTATCTTTTGATGTTCGTTTACACAAAAAGACACACACACACACACACACACACACACACACACACACACACACACACACACACATATATATATATGATTTTGTAAGTGCGTTCATATTCCTTTTTTGATTTTGTAAATGTGTTCATTTTTCCTATCTGATTTTGTAAATGTCTTTACATTCCCTTCCTGATTTTGTAAATGTCTTTACATTCCCTTCCTGATTTTCTAAACGTGTTCATATTCCGTTCCTGATTTTCTAAACGTGTTCATATTCCGTTCCTGATTTTCTAAACGTGTTCTTATTCCGTTCCTGATTTTCTAAACGTGTTCATATTCCGTTCCTGATTTTCTAAATGTGTTCATATTCCGTTCCTGATTTTCTAAACATGTTCATATTCCGTTCCTGATTTTCTAAACGTGTTCATATTCCGTTCCTGATTTTCTAAACGTGTTCATATTCCGTTCCTGATTTTCTAAACATGTTCATATTCCCTTCCTGATTTTCTAAATGTGTTCATATTCCATTTCTGATTTTGTTCAGCTGTATGAGTGAGAATCTATTTAGGAACGCTTTCAGCCTTTATGTATATCTCAACCTTGATGTAACCAATCATAAATAAACTCGCTGCGCATGCGTAAACACACGTTATTCCTTAAGGTTACTTGTTAGGTGGTAAGACGCCATCGGGTAAAAATGTGTATTACTTTATCGCCGCATCCATAATGACGAAGAGATTATACCTCTCGTGCAGAGTTATTTTTAAGAACTTCACCCAGGTCTGTGAGCTCCTTTCTACAGTCCATATTATGGTCAATGCGACTTTTAGCTATCGGCGTTAAAATGGTGGACATGTCAGACTGAATGAGATCAAGAAGAAAGCGACAAGGCTGCTGATGAAGAGGTCTATTAAAAAGTGGAAGGGACTTTGGGATAAGCGTGTGAGGGACCGACGAGAGTGCTTTGAAGTAAATTAAAACCTTTTTTTTTTCTTGATCGTCTATTTTTCATTGGTATTTAATATTTTTCAGGCCAACCATCCATAGTAATCTGTCTGACTCATAGGTGAAAAAAAGACCCAGTTTAATAAAATTCTAATCAAATTACACTCTCGCTTTTTCATTCAAAAATATAAATAAAACTGAAAATACATAGGAACACGCTTAAAATTGTAGGATTAACCCCTTGACAAAAATTACAGACGACATGATATTTGAAAGTCTCGCTTTTTCACGTTCGATCACGAGAATGACAACACGTGACTTCTTCTACAATGAACTTCTTTTCTTTCCTTTTCTGTAAGTTCTATTAATACCGTTATTGATTGTTGTTCGTTTTGCTATTTTCTTTAACGCACATGACGGTGCATCTCGAGATCCTTGACAAAATCCAGAGAAGGGTCTGCAATACAATCGGTCCTGACCTGGCATCTCGTCTCCAGTCACTTTCTCACCGACGTGATGTAGTTTCCCTCTGTATGGTCTATAAATATTTTCATGGCAAATGCTAGGATGAGCTTTTTACTCTGGTGTTCCGATTACATGAATTTAAGCGTGCTACTAGACTGGCAACTAGGTTTTACTAGACGCAAATCCCACTTCTACTCTAACAGTTATTTCTCGCACTTCCTACCTGTGGTACTCCCTTCCCATTTCTTGTTTCCCTGATAACTTGTAACCTAGAAAGGGTTATTGAAAAAGAAATAACAAAAAAGGGGGTTGGAATTGAAATTGTAATCTTTATAAAATCAACAAAATACAATACTCGCCAGCGGCGTGAAGTAAGTAATCCACTACCAGTGGTAGACTACTTAGACAGCATATTACGATATTTACTTGCCTCCTTACGAGATAGGATGTGGCGCAAGGCCAAATTTTATGTGGGGAAATCCGAGCCAGTGGGCTCGGGCAAAAATTGCCTGTAGACCCCACATACGCGGGATCGGGTATCTGTCTACCTCCCCGGACGAGACTTTGCCCTTTGACATAGCCTCATCCGGGTTCCTCTCTGTCCGAAGGCAGTGCGTTTGACACGACGAGAGCTTCCCACGCTGACATCTCACGCTGCCAGCTTAGACAGCATATTACCCCCACTTACAATAGTGTCTAACGTATTAATGAGGATTAGGACATACCCATTAGTGTTCATAGGTACGGTATATAACATAAGTACAATCTTCAAAAAATTAAATGCAACGTCAACAGCCATCTTCTGTTTTCTTGAACCGTGTACCTTTTTTGTCTTTTCCTCAATCCTCCCGATTCCTAGTTTTCTTTCACTTTCACTCTCAGCAACCCCTTGCGTCTTAGTGGCATTGTCGCCTTGCTTGGGATAAAATTATTTAAAAAATGGTCTACAAGTAAAAGCAGGAGTCGTAAAAATGATATTTCATTCAATCTCGCAATATTATTTCAAATATTACCATCAATATTCCGAAAGATGGTGACCTATAACCTCTTTTAGACCGGATAAGAATTACAAGAGAGTTCTTGAAATTCCAGTGACAGCTCGATTAGTTTAGACAGTTAAAGAATTTACGACTGAACATTTGGTTTTATAAAGTTTCTTATTTAAGCCGTTTTCTGACAGTTGACTGCTTTTCGTTGCGCCCATATCACGTCGAAACACCAGTTCACGTACACTCACCGAAGATAGCCAACGCCAAACCTGGAGTGTAACTAGATGGGGGACTGCTTGGGAATACCAGATACTGTAAGCATGGATGCTCGGTGGTGCAATGGATAACTGTTCAGTATTAGAAATCGGAGGGCCGAGTTCCAACTCCGGTCGGGTCCGTTACATTAACTTACGCGCAAACACCCTTGGGAAAAAAATGAATCCAGCTATGGGTTAATTAGTAGGACTTGTATCAGTAAATCATTATTATCTCAAATAAATCTTTACAATCTAAAAATATTTTCTGGTTTTGAATATCCTGCAAAAGCTTGATAAACCGTAAAATAAAAAATCAATCAATCTGGTTGCGCGTATAAAAGTTGACCGTTCCATAGACTGGCTGCCAAAGAAGCCAGTGTGTCCTGCTATTTATCCATAGCTGGGGAAAGAAGAGATAGATTCATAAATTTTTCATGGGTATTGCGTCCAAGTGAATTTAACGAACTCTACTGGAATTCGAACTTGGTTCTCTGATTTCCCACTCTGTGTCGCTATCGATTACACTACTCGCACATCCTCAACTATCCAAATTTTGTGATAACCGTCATTTTTCTCCAGGCTAACCATATGCAGGGTGTGGCAGAAATACCCTCCCACCACCTAAACGTCCGAGAAATAGCTCCCACATAATGTTGACATGTCCTAGATGAAGACACCATTGGCAATGTTTTACCATTTTGTGGGTATTATTTCTGAAGGTAATCTTTATAACATCAACAAAATACAATACTCGCCAGCGGCGTGAAGTAGGTAATCCACTACCAGTGGTGGACTACTTAGACAGCATATTACGATATTTACCTGCCTCCCCACGAGATAGGATATGGCTCAAGGCCCAATTTAATGTGGGGAAATCCGAGCCAGTGGGCTCGGGCAAAATTGTCTGCAGACCCCACATACGCGGGATCGGGTATCTGTCTACCCCCGGACGAGACTTTGCCCTTTGACATAGCCTCATCCGGGTTCCTCTCTGTCCGAAGGCAGAGCGTTTGACACGACAAGAGCTTCCCACGCTGACATCTCACGCTGCCAGCTTAGACAGCATATTACCCCCACTTACAATAGTGTCTAACGAATTAATGAGGATTAGGACATACCCATTAGTGTTCATAGGTACGGCATATAACATAAGCACAATCTTCAAAAAATTAAATGCAACGTCAACAGCCATCTTCTGTTTTCTTGAACCGTGTACCTTTTTTGTTAGTCATATAAAGTAAAAGTGGTTATTTTCTAATCTACAACACTTTTCGTCGAAAGATTCCCGCTACTCAATCGCTATTTCCATGGAAAATGTTCTAACGAGCTACATTCATTATTTCCACCAGTTTAGACCTGTGTTGTTCTTGTCCTAAGTATTATCGTTCACTACCAACCTTCGTTTGATTATTCTATTCAGTAACCTTCTCTAGGTTACAATAGTAAGAAGGAAGTTCACTTTGGACAGCTTCACCCCAAGAATCACTGCTTTGTGTGTAACAGACTCCCGAGAAGATGCTTTCCCGATTACAATAATCTTAACCTCTTCAAGTCTAGGGTGAGCCCTTGTTTTTATCATATAGCCTCTGCTGGGCCTTGTATAGGGTTAACAACGGTAAAAGAAACTTATAATGTAAGAGACCTATTATGTTTGTTTCACACATTTAATGAATTAAGCAAGTCTAGAGTTAACTCTCACATTTCCTACAAGTGCTCATGATAAATTCATATCTCCTTATGTTCATACTATAACCTCATTCAGTTAACGTCTACCTTGAGTAACTCTTGCATTGTTGAAGAATTATTTTTAAAAAACGTAGACGTTTCCAAGAGATTTGATTGTTTTGATAACATCTAGAATAAATCCGTGAAATGTAGAAGAAAATAAAAGTTAAATAAAACAAAAAAAAAAAAAACCGCAACTATTCGAAACTATAACAAACACAGTGCAGTGTTTGGATTGGGTAGAACTCCATTATACCAGGTTGAGAAAAGTCAACAAAGATCTGACCTTCATTTCAAGTTCAAATTTCGCTGCATCGTGCAAAATGTTATTTTCTTAGTTTCCTGTTCTTTAAACTTTGACAGGAAAAGAAAACCATAGCAATTACCCCGGAAGAAAAAAAAATCAAAACTTTCAACCCCAAAACTTTAATTCAATATTACCTTTAAATTGTTTGCACATTTGGCTCCTCGTTCAAAACGAGGCTTGAAATGTCTTCTTTTTTGCGGTTTGTGTTTGTGAGAAACAAATATTCTACTAGAATAAAATTTAGTTTGATTACTTTGCCTTAAACTTTGTGTTTATTATTTTGGCTCAGTAGTTAGAATAAAGGACTGACACACGGAAAGTCTCAAATTCTACTTCTGATGATTTGTGTGGGGACATTTTTTATTTTATTTGTATTTTTAGTAATGTTCAGTTTTCTACTTATGTTAATCAGTGACGAAAATTTGTGACAAATATTAAGTTTCGTTATTTTAAAGCTTTTATAGGTTTTGTTAGAATCACAGAATTATTTAAGGATCAACCACAAATGCAAAATTACTGGAAATTGTCATTGTTTCATTTCAATAATGCATAGTATTCATGTGATCTGAATAAGAATTATTATTATTATTTGATATCGTTGGAGTTGTTAATTTTTGCTGCCTGATTTATTTGGGTTGATGTTACGATTGGTTAAATTAATACTAAAAACATTATTAATCATATGGAGATATTTTTTATCTGTACACATAAGCTCGAGCCACCTTCACATAAACCAACACTATATATATATATATATATATATATATATATATATATATATATATATATAATGTGTCAATGTTTCATTGAATAATTTAAACAAGTTTTGTTTACTTATTTTCAATTGGATCCTTTCATATTCACGGACTAGCTTTTTGGTGTCATTATTAAAGGAAGAGAGAAATTTGCGTGTTTATACATATTATTTTATTCCGAGTACTTTCGACATTAACACAATGTCATCATCAGGATGTCGTTTATTTCAAGTCAAATATTGTAGTGTTCATCATTTCCTAAGACAAAATTGCTGTGTTCGTCTGAAAGTTTAATTTATTTTTTACAACTGAAGTGAAAAACCTTTGAGGTGATGTGGTGTACTATGTAGCTTAGTGTAAATCGTAGGAAAGGTAAGTTATGGGTTTGTCAAGATTTTTTTTTAAGGTGTTAACATTATTAGTGCAAAACCATCTACTGTAAGCACTTGAAACATTTGTGCAATATTCATAATTAATTTTTATTAACGTTTAGTTTTAATTTTTTTTTTAAATTTTAGCTTCAAGAATTTTCTTGTTTATGTTTATTAATTTCACAAAAAGTTTAGAGGTATTTTCAACAAGAATTTTTCAATAAAATATGTCTCAGTGAAATCATGTTGCCAAAATATGCGCATATATATATATATATATATATATATATATATAAAAGATGCTGCTTAGATGTCAAAAATTGTTAAGTTAATGGTAAATATTTGAGCTGAGAGCAAATATTTTTCTAAGAAGATTTCTCGAATATTCAGACCGCTAGATAATAATAAATAAATATACTGTTTAATAAGTAAACATAGCAACTCAACTATGATCATCCCCTAAAAATAACGCTTATGTAAGAATGTGTATATATATATATATAACCAAGTATATAATTGGTGTATGCGGAATGAATTCCAATAACCAACAATTATTATTCTTAAAAGAGTGCTCAATACAAAGTAGAACAGATATAATTATTTATTTAAAAAAAAATTATGACATAAATATGTTATAAAATCACTACAAAAATATCCATTTTGTTTGTGGATCAAAGAGGATTGATACAGGCGAGAGATCTAGCAAGGTGGTTGCACCCGGCTGTCGGATGCTTAGTCTGTCAATGTCCGCCTTGGTTACGTCAGCCCGACTGTAACAGTGGCTCAACGTTGTTATGTTGAAAAATCATTTTGTCTTGTGCCTGCTTTTTCTTCGATGATTGGCTCAAACGCATCAATTGTAGGCGATAGCGATCTCTCGTGATGATTTCAGTCGGTTTGAGCATCTCGTAATAAACTACACCCAGCTGATCCCACCAAATGCAGAGCAGAGGCTTCGAATTATGGATATTCAGCTTTCCCGCCGATGTTGATGCATAACCGGGCTTACCCCATGATCTTCTATTCTTAGGGTTATCGTAGTGTATCCACTTTTCATCGACGATCACGATACGATACAACCCCCCCGCAAAAAAAAACTTTCCTTTTCTGCCGCTGAAGCAGCTGTTCACACGTGAAAAGACGCCGGTCGACGTCTCTCGGTTCAACTCATATGGCACCCAATGTCCTTTCTTATGAATCATTCCTAATGCTTTCAAAAGTTTCGAAATTGCTGTGTGATCAACACCTAATGATTCTGCAAGTTCAGCTTGCTCCTGACAAGAATCTTCATGAAATAATGCCTCCAATTCTCCAAACTTTTTCGGTGCGTCAGAGCGTTCTTTTTCTTCAACATCAAAATCATTATTTTTGAAGCGTCTAAACCAATCTCTGCATGTTGTTTCCGACAGATCATGGCCGCCGTAAGTCTCGACAAGAATTCTGTGTGCTTCAGCTGCAGATTTCTTTTGAATAAAGTAGTGCAATAAAATCCCCGCAAATATACTTTCTTTGACACGAAATCCAACATGTTTAACTCTATGAAAAACAAAGTTGTTTACACTTCGGCGAAATGACATACACTGAATTTCAAGCTTGCTTATAGTATTTCTTTATAGATGCGTTACCATCTGAAACTATAGGCACGCAGAACTGGGAACGCCATCTGTTGGAAGACAGCGAGAACTTATTCAAGGTCCTAATATATCTCAAATATTTATTTTTTTAGCGACAACAATACTAGAAAATGTTCTCATATATTTAATGATAATTTTATACGTCTGAAGGACTGAGTTACTAATTATAGAAAGTATTTTATAGCATTTGTATCATAAATTTTACAAGTCAATTTCCTTTCTTATTACGGAATCCAGTTTGAAAACAATGAATGGCTATATGAAGATATGTTCGATTTTCGAATGGCAAGATGCAAAAAATAAAAGAGAACTTTTTTCAGAGGTTTGACAATCTTTTAATTGGATAATGGGAATGTTTAAAATTCGAAGTGTCTGTAAAGTAATTGCATTTATTGCATGGCGTCAAGCAAAGATGGACGACAAAAAGAAAAAAAAACTCAAAAAACACGTGAAATAGTGACTAATTTTAACTTAGACACTTTTTCTAATTTCGTTAGTTCCGCCTAATTTCGTCCAATCACGTTGACTGATTTATTTCACAAATAGTCAAACTAACTTTCTTTACCACCAATCAAATCAGATCAGCTTCTATTACTAAAAATATGTTACTTACAACCAAAAAATAATAGCAGTAAAAAAAAAAAAATCTCCTAACCATTAAGTAAACTATATTAAGGCTTGGGTTATTCATATTCTGAATAATCGTGTCTCTTAAAATAATATCTGGAATAACGGAGTTGTAAAATCATAAGCACTAATCCGGGTACTTCGACGTGGTGTACTGATTTACAAGCTGAGTAGTGAGTTCAATCCTCACTGGGTGCTAATACTTTCGGCCTTGTACTACATCTAAGCAATGCTTAGTCCCTGCGCTTCGACGTCGTGTAATGGTTAGCAAGTTGGTCTCGCGTGATCAATTACGACTGGGTAGTGAGTTCGATCCTCACTGTGTGTCGCATGCTTTCGCATAGAAAATCGCTATAAGCATTAACTTTAATATTAGTAGTTTTGACTTTTGGAACCAATTCTTGTTGCTATTTTATTTACTAGCGCTACTAAATTATCGTAAATTTTTGCATCTCAAGAGCAAAAAAAAAGCCGTGGTTGGTAATAAAGTTACAGGAAAAAGAGTTACAGAAAAAAGTCACAGTTTTTTTTTTTTTTTTAGGAAAAAAAATCACAATTAATTTATAGCGGCACGGGTTTACGGCCATATCACGTTGAAACACCGGTTCCCGTATGATCACTGAAGTTAAGCAAGCTCGAGCCTGGTCAGTAATTAGATGGGTGACTGCTTGGGAATACCAAGTGCTGTCAGCTTGGATGTGCGAGTGGGGTAATGGCACGGGCTTTTTAATCGAAGAGCCGAGTTCCAATTCCAATATATATATATTTTAAGTAATTCATTAATTTCTATCATGTACATCATTGTTTGAACCGGTTTCTAATGCTCTAGAGTAAGCTGCTTGGTGAAAGTAGTCGTGGCTCCAGGGGGCACAGTCCTATGGTTACAGAGAACTCAATAAGAGTTCCACCACAGAATATGTGAGCGAGCGGCGCTATATTGAGTCTGATTTGCAATCTCTTCGTCACCGAGACCCATTGGAACAGTTGGTATGATGTTTGCTTGACAACCTAACTGTCAGGGTTTCAATTCTCGGTAGTGGATGCGCATTGCTGATGAGTCCCAAATATAGGACAAAACGGCCGTCCAGTGCTTTCTGCATTCTGTTGAGATTTCTTTCAGACTCGATGAATTACTTAAAATATAATTATCAAATCATCCTAAAAATTTATATATATAGAGAGACTATTTCTATAAAGTAATATTTTTCTTCATCTAAAATTTTGCTATGAATTCGATTAGTCGTGTATTTTGTTAAAAAAAAAAAAGAGACATTATGATGTATTTAGGTTCTTATTTTGGGTCGCACGCGTGACAATAAATAATACTTATAAAATATTACTCATTCTCCATGAACACAACGTATGCCACTGTCAGATTTTGCATCGTTAAAATCAATGATGAAGGAAAGTTCGTTCGACTTTAGAATTCTGATCGAAAGAATCCATACATAATGTTTTCGGTGAATGCTAATCATGGCACAGGTAATAATGGCACGGTAAAATGGCATAAGATTCTAGTTATTAAATTCTGTTTTTAAAGGTTGACATAAAATAGTGTACTCATTTCTAAACATATTTGACTTTATTTTAAAACAATAAAAGTGAGATGCGAACCCAAGTTGGAAAGAGAATGTTCTGACCAAGCACAAATAGAAGCGTTCTCGAATACAATGGGATAGATATGAAATAAAAAGACAGATGCCTAGACTGATAAACAAACGTCGATTTTCTAAGCTTAACTCTAGTACAAGTCCCAAAGTATGGTGAACCCAGTGAGAATCGAACTCATTACTCAGTTTTAATTATTCTAGCGAGACAAGTTTCGAGTGGCCAAAAATTGATAAACGTATAACTCTGATACTACGTCGAGGTATCCATATGGCGATTTTCTAAATGGAGCTTAGAGATGTGGCAAAGGTATGGCGCACTTAGTGAGGATCGTACTCACTATTCAGTCGTAATTGATTTAGCGAGACAAGCTTTCTACCCATTACACCACGTCTAGCTCCCAACTATTGATAAACGTATAACTCTACCACGTCGAGGTGTCCATATGACGATTTTCTAAATGGAGCTCAGAGATGTGACAAAAGGTCGAATGTATGGCGCACTTAGTGAGGATCGAACTCACTCGTAATTAATTTAGCGAGACAAGCTTTCTAACCATTACACCACGTCGAGTGCCCAAAGATTGATAACTCTAATTAAAGAGATGGCACATGTAAGATAAAAATATGGTTTTTAGAGCTTCGTTTCAATATTTCTAACTTCCTTTGATTTTCAGGTGAAATTAGCGTGGTACTTTTGATGTGAAAATTACTCTTTTTTTTATTTTCAATCAAGCCGACGTATCTTTCAACATCTTTTCTCGAAAAAAAAAAATGGAAAAAGGAAAGTCAAAAGACGATAAGAAGAAAGCCGATTAAATCCAGTCAAAAGAACTCATGAAAGAAAAATACTTTATATTCTGCGCGCCAACCAAAACCTTGTTGATATTAGTATGTCGTCTCTTCGTCCACTTCCGGTTGTATACTTAAAACAAAATAAACGCTGATAAAACGAATATGGAAAGACGCTCAGAGGTACAAGTGCTGCTGGTTTAGATTACAGATCCCCGCCGTGAAAGGTAAATGTTAGGACTTGTTCTCATATCCGTGAGGAGTGATGCGAGTCGAGTTGGATTTTTGTCAGTTCTTTTTTTCTTTTCTTTTTTTTATATATTCTGTTGTC
Organism: Acanthosepion pharaonis; assembly: GCA_903632075.3. NCBI lineage: Eukaryota > Metazoa > Mollusca > Cephalopoda > Sepiida > Sepiidae > Acanthosepion > Acanthosepion pharaonis. The sequence continues at coordinate 599,565 of CAHIKZ030000874.1, forward strand.
AAGAACACATTCTTTTGGAAGACAATGAAAAAGAAATCGCGTTGAAGAAAAAGAAGTGTTGGAAGGGAAAAATGTGGTGCAAGAAAGAAATGAACTAAAAAAAAAAAATGGGAAAAAGAAAAAGACATAGGCAAGCAAAAATTTAATTTAAAAAAAATAAAAAAAAGAAGCGAAAAGAATGAAAAGAAAGAAAACAAAGAATGTATTCACAAGAAAAAAGAAAAGAAAGAAAGAAAAAGACTAAGAAAAGAAAAAAAAATACAAAGAAAAAAAGAAAACCTAAGGAAGGAAATAAGATATAAGAAGGAAATACGTAGAATATAAAAAAAACAAATATTGAAACTATAAGTGTTAAAGCGAAAAAATAGATGGGTAAGTTAAAAAGTTCGTAGGCTAATTATGAAAAAGTATTTATTTTACGCAACAGTCTGACTATTACATTAATTTTATTGTTTAAAAACAGTTGTGCCTACTTAAACACGTATGCCCATTTAAATATAGCATTTACAATGCTGGGTTTTCTTTCAGATAAACAATATGGCTTTCGCCGTTCTGAGCCAACTGCTGATTATTGCTGAAAGAATATATCATGCTTTAGTTAACAATGGTCAATCTTGGGCTGTTGCATTGAACATCTCGAAAGTATTTGACAGGATTTGGCAAGCCGTTCTTTTTCACAAGTTGAAAAGTTATGGTTTTTCTGAACGGATCTTTTAACTGATTCAGTCTTTCTTATCAAACCGTGGAATGAAAATTGCCCTTAACGGCCACTCTTCTAGATCTTTCTGCATTAATGTAGGTGTTCTCCAGGGCTCTATCCTTGGATTTCCGTTGTTCCTAATTTTTATTAATGACTTTCCTGCTGGCATCACTTCTCAACTTGGTATCAATGCTGATGATACAAATATTTGATCCTGTCTTAGTAATTTTGATCAGTTCGATAATGTCAAGCATCTGTTCTAAAAAATGACCTTCAATCTGCTGTTAATTGGGACAAGCAATGGCTTGTTAAATTTAACGCATCCAAATAAAACTGCTCTTTATCTTTTATCTGAGACATCACTTTCTGCCGTCCATCATCATGGCTGATTCTAACTACCATGACCGTGACTTCTCGGGCTAACATTTATCGCTGATATGAAATGGAAAGATTATATTGAATCAATTGCTTTGATTCATACTAAACACGGATAAGAAATTATTTCGCCATGAGAGAGAGAGAGAGAGAGAGAGAGAGAGAGAGAGAGAGAGAGAGAGATGAAAAGTAATAATTATGGGAGGGTTGAAGAAGGAAAAAAAAGGCATAAAAGAGATGACAAACAATACTGATATGGATTTCAGTTTCGCTTTCATGTGTACCGCCAACTCGTAACACGTTGTTCTGAGGAATCGGTTATTCAGTCAATGGGGAGTAAATTCGATACGCACTCGCCATATTGTAACTGACTTGGAGTTATCAAAATAAATTTACACTATCATTCACAGTGTAATCCACCGCTTATTACTGGTGTGAAAGCATAATCAAATAATAATAATAATAATAAACTAGGATCATCACTATTGTGATAGGGGTATGATAAAGAAGGGTGCCGAAAATCATGGAATTAAATTTCTAGGCATATCAGCATCTTAGAGTTACAAATGATTACTTTGTGCGGAACTTCACATATCATCCACAAAAATTTCCCCATCTAAACGAAACGTCTCATATATAACTAGCATCTTTTTTTACTCATAATCCCCGAAGCGACTTCGTAATTAGGCATTTAAAATTACTGTTTCGCAAGATGATACCACAAATACTACTACTACTACTAATAATAATAATAATGCCCAGACATCTTTACCAAAAGCCACAAAGACAGAATGTGCTCTCATATCAGCATGGCAGTCCCTTCAGATTTTAATTTATCTTTGAAGATCTTCAAAAAACTATCAAAATACAAGGATCACGAAGTGGAAATCTAAAAATTGTGGCACATGAGGACCTCAATAATTTCAGTTGTAGTTGGAGCTCTCTGTTTGATTGGAGAAAGGTTCCGATAGACTCATTGAAAGGATAGCTGGTAGCCAATGCGTTAAAGAAATACAAAAAACTGTACTCGCAAGTACAACTCAGACATTACGAAGAGCATTATCTATGTAAAATGTGTGTGATTTCACGCTTCGCTTCTTTTACAAAAATGTTCAGTGGAAGATGTCATGAAGCCATTTCTGAACTTAAGTTTCTGGTTGAGACCCTGACGGAAATGAGTATATAATATAGATCAAAAAGAAATAATAATAATAATAAGTAAATACAAATATCTGGCGATGGAAATAGAAAAATATGACATTCAAAAACTGAAGCTGTTCTTGTGGTTGGAGCTTTGGGTCTGATAAAGAAAAGAAATCCTTGGTGTAGCATCTCCCCAGGAAATCCTGTAAAATCCTTCATGTAGCATCTCTCCAGGAAATTCAACAAAATCCTTGGTGTAGTATTAGGTTGGTGCAAAAATAATGACGTAAGAATGTCGTTTTTTGACGTAGAAAATTACGTCAAAAAACGACATTATTACGTCATTATTTTTGCACCAACCTAATATATCTCCAGGAAATCCAACACATATTCCGTGAAGAGCATTGTCCCATTATTGTTAATAGTTGTCTTTTGTTTAATTGAGAGAAAACAACAAAAAAATCACATCCTTCAACTGCCGTATGTCATTGGTCATTACCCAGTATGTCATTACAAAATAAATACAGATAAAAAATAATTTTTCTTATACTACTACCTCAAGCACCACCACCATTACTACTACTAATAGTAATAGTAAGGTCAAGAAAAAGAAAAAGAAACAGAAACAATAATTTCGATGATAATTACTAGAAGAGAACAAAAGCAGGTAAAAAGCAAGGAAAGAAAAGAAGGAAACAAGAAAGAAGGAAGGTAAGGAAATAGAATAAAAAGAGAAATGAAGGTTGTAAAAGCGAAAGAAAGAAAGAAGTTTATAAAAGAAAGAAAAAGGACAAGAACAGAAAAGAAAATAAGAAGAGAAGCATTACTTTGTTCTACATTTTGTTATACCTTCAAATCAAATCCAGATGGCCGACAAAAAGTTAGAAGCAACTTCTCTGTTTACAATGAATAAGGGTAAAAAGTTTTGTTGATAATGCTGTAATGGGGACACTTGAAGAGGAGTGAGAAGAACAGATGAATAAAGTGAGAAGGATAAAGTGATCAGGAGGAGCGAGTTGAGACAGATACGGTAATAGTTATTCTGATTTAAATAGTATTCTCAAGTTAATAAAAAAGTAATTTGTCATTTTTGATAGTTACATAATTCTATACTTAGTCAACGGTCATCGTTTTTATACTAATTCGACGCGATTCTTGTTCGTTTCATAATTTTGAAAAGGTCCGTGTCAGACGATTCGTGCTCACAAACGACCATATTTATACATATTTTGTTTTAAATCAATTCACCCCAGGCAAAGGCGATGATGCCATTAAGACCAAGAGGCTTCTGGGAGTGAAAGAGAATGAGAAGACTTTAGAAGACTTTCCTAAACAGGAGACAAAAGATTAAACTCTACCCCTGTGCAGCAACAAAAAAAAAAAAAAAAAAAACGGGAAGGAGAGTGAACCGGACGATAGGCGTGTAGCGGACCGTGGTTTTTTTTACGCGTTATGATATGAACACGTGTTGTCTCCTGAAATAAAGTCCCCTACAAACATGGCGAACTCAAGATGAGTCCACCCAAAAGAAATGTAAAAGAAAACAACCAAGAACCGATATATATATATATATATATATATATATATATATATATATATGTATTAAACAACAAAAAGGGTTTAGAAAAGACAAAAAGCATTAACGTGTGTGCATGCATGAACATAAAGAGTTCGCATTTCAAAGTATGTTCGTATGTACGTATGTGTGGGTGTGTTTTTTTGTGTGTGTGTGCATAATGTTCATGGGGTCTTTCCACAAGTGGGAAACGCGTATCTCCACGAGAGATCACATTTTTGAAGTGTGTCCGCTGAAAAGTGGAAAAAAGAAAGAGAGAACAAAGTATTCTCAAGTATTTATAGTTTAGGGATAACGTCCCCTAGGAAAAATTTGAACAATTAGAAAATTAAGGAGGAGTTAACTCTGACAGGGGAAAAGCATTTTCAATCACTCAAACGACTTTTTTTTTCAATGGTTATGATCTGTAATTCTTTATATTGAAAAAAGATTTTTTTTCTAAATGTCAAATTAATATAAGGTTCGAGAGCCTCTCGCGTAGAGGATTACAGTTGGAATGGTACTTATGAATGAAGTTTGAGATATTAGTGGAATAAAAGTAGAGATAATGAACATAAAGGGGATCGATAACGATTGACCTTTGAATTAAAGAGGTCAGAATCAAAGCGTTTAAGGAAGCACTTACGCGGGAGTCTGTGTCGCAAAGTAGCAGGTCTTGGGAAAAGGTGTCTGAGTGGAACTTCCTTCTTACATTTGGAACAAGGAGTAAGTGAGGATGATTCACAATAGCTACAATGACAAAGAAACCAACTCCCTACTAATACCGATACCACTAAAATAATATGTATTTTTGTATAACCTAAATAACTTTAAATAAGTAGTAACTTTAATAGGAGTAGATAGGTTTGACTATCGCCCAGATCACACCCCATCTCCTTCTTTTGAACAGGAGAAGAGGTTTATTTCTTGCTTAAGATTGGGTTTCAAGTGTTTTCTCCTAAAGCAGTGATTCTCAATCGACGTGCCGCGGCACACGAGTCTGCCGCGTGATCCTCTTAAGTGTGCAGCGAAATATTGTCACATATATATATATATATATATATATATATATATATATATATATATATATATATATATATATTAGAGCTGTTTGGTGTCTGTTGGATTTTAAATCAGTCCACCAAAAGTAGTGTTTTATGTATATACTTGTATATACATTAACATCTTTCATTCTAACCTGAAGAAGCCAGAGAGAGCAGACTCTGTTAACGAAATGTATTGCACCATTTATATATATATATATATATATATATATATATATATATATGCACATTTCATTGAATACGACAGACAAGGTGATTTGATTTTTTTTTTTTTTATACAATTTCTCATGCAATCTAATTTTTTTTCTTTTCAGATGATAAATTATATAAAAACTGGCCGAATGTTCTTTTATTCTGGGCGCTTTCGGCTATACATTTAGCCATTTTCAAGAATTAAAAATTTTAACTGTTAGATAAGAAAATCGCGTTGAAATATATCAGGTTAGTGCAAAAGCAATGCTCAATTTTTGAGAAGAGGGTTTCGATTGTATTTATGAAATTTGTGCTTTTGTTATATTTAAAGAATTTCACAAGTAATTTATACCTTTTTCTTTCAGATTATAAAAATATTTTTCATGATCTTCTGCAATATTCGAACCGACGTTCGCCTCATCTGAAGATCACATTCGATGTATTTTACTGTATGAGTTTCATGAAGGTGTCAATACAAGTGCAGTAGCAAAATCTATTCAGAGCGCTTATGGAGATGATGCAATGACTAAAAGAAGTTGTAGCATGTGGTTTTCCCGTTTCCGAAGTGGGAATTTCAGTTTGAAAGACGAGCAAAAAGAGGGCCGTCCAAAAAAAAAAAAAAAAAAAAATTGATTCCGAAGCGTTGGAAGCTGTTGTCACTGACAACCCCATGATTACCTCTAGGGAGCTTGCAGTACAATTTAATATAGACCATACAACCGTACTACGCCAATTAAAAAGGTAGGTTTCAGTGGTTGGGAAATGGGTCCCACACGAACTGTCTCCAGCGAATTTGCAATAGCGTGTTGCTTGTTGTGAATCATTGCTTTCACGACACTTTCAGGCACCATTTTTAGGTAGGCTTGTTACACGCGATGAGAAGTGGATACTTTACCATAACGTTAAACGCCGCCGATCGTGGATCAGTCTAGGAGGAAGATCAGTTCAACAACCAAGAGGAGGACTTCATCCAAAGATGCTGAGTGCATGGTGGGATATTGAAGGATTTGTCCATTACGAACTGTTAAACAACAATCAAACAATTATATCTAATCTGTACTATGATCAACTTCTTCGTTTGAAAACAGTTTTGAACCAAAAGCTTCATCCACCATATTTTCCTGGCCTTGCTCCTTCTGATTATCACTTGTTTCAGGGACTACAGAATCGATGGTCTTAGGTTGGCATCAAGAGAAGAGGTTGAAAATGAGTTGGATTCATATTTTGCTTCAAAACCTAAGGAATTTTACAGGCATGGCATTTATAAGGTTGACAGATGGAATGATGTTCTAAAAAGCAAAGGAGGTTATACTAACGAATAAATATTTTTCTAATCATGGGTTTTTCATTTTTAATATAGACCTTGAAACCGGAGATTACTTCTTTTGCACCAACCTGAAACAATCTTCTAGTTTGTCCCAATCTTGAATATTCATGACATCCCCAGGTAATGGGTGTGGGGTAGCGACTCGATAATAATAAGACGCTTTGTATCTATCTTAGTGGCATTATCGCCTTCTTTGGGGGTGAAATGATAAGAAATAAATGGAACTTTAATCACTAAAATGATAAATAAAAAAAGTACAATTTTTTTCTCGTTTGATGAAAGTAATTGCTCTATTTGCTGAAAGTGTTACTTTATTTGATTATTTGATGAAAGTATTGCTTTATTTCCTGAAAGTATTGCTTTATTTGATGAACGTGTTGCTTTACTTGCTGTAAGTATTGCTTTACTTGCTGAAAGTATTGCCATATTTGCTTCGCTTCTTTTTTCTATTTTTCAAGACAAACAGTATGCTGGATTTAACTCCTGATATCTGTTTTCTTTTCATTGCTTTTTTTTTTGTTCGTCTATTTCTTTCAATTTCTCTCTCCTAATTTTCTTCGCGTTTACGTGCCTTCCCTTCTTTATTACGAACGGTCATCTTGTTTCACGTCTTCTATTCCACTAAACGCCGGACATTGTCTTTTCGGGTCCCTTTCTCTCTTCCTACCATTCAAAGCTTCGTTCTCTCGACAAGGAATGTCACGCTCTAGATATGCCGAATAATAGTTTTCGTGAAATAACGATAAAATGTACAGAAGGGTTTGAAATAAACTCTTGGCCGTCCAGTAACCCGTCATAACACATGAAAGATCTACAATTATTGGGTTTATTCACAAATAATTTCTGATTTCGTTTGTCAACTTTCAAAAAGTAAAGTACAATTAGATTTTATTTAATTATATATTCATCAGTAAGCTCTCTGATAACTTTTGAATAAAATTCCTCGGGTTTTCACGTGAACAAATGTTCAAACAACTCTTTAATCTACTTTTCATTAGATAATGATTCTCACCCCCTTCCCCAACAAAGCGTTTTGTAGGGATCGAAAAAGGTAATGACCGTTTGGTACAAGGTCATAGGAATACAGCGGGTGGACGAACAATTCGACGTGTTGTAATGGTTAGCAAAATTGTCTCGCTAGATCAATTACGACTGAGTAGTGTGTTCGATCCTCACTGGGTGCCACCTACTCCGGGCTTGTGCTACAAATAAGTTACGCTTAGAAAATCGCTGGAGCACCTCGATGCGGTAGAATGGTTAGAAGCTTATCTCGCTAGAACAATTACGACTGAGTAGTGAGTTCGATCCTCACTGGGTACCCCATTACTTTAGAGCTTGTGCTACATCTAAGCTACACTTATTAAGTCACTGGGCACTCTGACGTGTAAGGTTTAGCAAGCTTCCTTCGCTAGATCAATTTCGATTGAGTAGGGAGTTCAATCCTCACTAGGAGCTCCACACTTTCTGCCTTGTGCCACAACTAAGTTACGCTTAGAAAATTATTTTCGGATACTTCAATGTGGTGTAATTGTTAGTAAGAGTGGTGAACTCGATTCACACTGGGCGTTCCATACTTTCGGCCTTGTGCCGCAGCTAAGCTACCCTTAGAAAATCACCATAGTATATAACGAGTGGGGATAGAACAGACTAAACGATTTACAAAAAAGTGGTTTTATTCTTTCTACATACGGGCCTTGTCATAGAGGAAAACAACGTTTTTCCTTTCATCCACTGTGTATGCTGCCATTACCGTGCAAAAATTAAGATATGTTAGCGTATTCTAAATATATTCTTAGCTGCAACGTAGGATTAGCAATGAATTTGATATATTCGTCATTACCAAAACGGAAATTACTTGTGGTAATGCCAATGTTAACATTAGTTGTTTCCTTATAAGGAAACATTTGGCGTTCATAGACCGAATAGCCAATATTGCTTTCGGGTGAAATTTATAAAACATTTGTATTAAAACAATTTTTCAGGAAAATATCTTTATCAAGTCCAGTAGATTCTGTAACACCAGTCCACGACTTTCGAAGAAGGGGGGGGGTCGCTAAGACCTACACGCTTTACTTGCCCGATCTGAGAAAGCGGTTTTATACGGCTAACAGTTAAGATATTTCTAAACGAATTTGGCGCCATCCATGGCATCCATATGAAAGTTTCGATAGGATTATTTAAGGAATATTTAAGAACATGGAGCGTGTATTTAGGTTCTGATATTTCATTCGAAATCCAATTCTCGAAGGCATGAAATTGTTCCCTGATGTTTGGATTATAGATTCGTTTTTGCTACTGATAATCGTTTTTTGTGATTTTTTTTGCATCTGCATCTTTATCGGCTCTGACCTGGTATTTCGGTTTCAGTCTCTTTCCCACCGCCGTAACATAGCTCCCCTATGCCGTTTCTATAACTATTTTCATGGTGATTGTTCTGATGACCTTTCCTCTTCAGGAATTTACGTGCAAAACTAGATTGGCAGCTAGGTCTCGTCTTTTTAAAGTTGAAATGTCTAGATGTAACCGTAAGTTCTATGCTAACAGTTTCTTCTCCGGCACTTCTTGCTGGTGAAATTCTCTTCCAGCCTCTTGCTTTCTAGTTAACTTTGAACTTCAAAAATTTAATTACAATCTTAATCTTTATCTTTTGTCTTTTTAATTCATTGTTCTTTTATTGTAATCTCACATCAATAATGTTTTTCGTTTTCTAATATTCTTTCGCACTCAGTAAATTCCATACGACTTAGTGGCTTTATTGCCTTGCTTTGGAATGATTAAAAATGAAAAAAATTCTGAGCTACATTTAATCCCATCTTTTATTCGTTCAAGGCGTTTTATTCATCAAGGCAACTTTTACTTTGTGTTAGCCGATCACGTTCAAACTTTTTAACATTGGACGGTTGAATGTCAAAATTTCTGGAGGTTACCCTTGAGCTGATCTTTTTCTTTTCTTTGTCTATCCCTTGGTAAAAAAAAACAAAAAAAACTACACTAATTACGAATACATTACGGTCTTTGTATAAAGTGTTATTAACAGTGAAAGTATGAAGGAGGGATGGGCAAAATATTGTAAGATGTATTTCCTCTGGATGAAAACTTTGAAGAAAAAAACACTTTACACAATTCCCAAACGAGACAAATTGCATTAACCTATTTGTGGATGTGATCTTTTTTTTTTTAATTCTCATTCAATCTAAACTGGCAAAATTAGCTGATGCTGTGAGGTTCTGGCAAGGCGATCTGGGTTAGCTTTGAGTTTTTCGTATAGATACCATAACAGGCCCAGATTTCATTATGAGCACAAATATAGATTCATTTCTGAAGCGTACACTGTGCCCCCCCATATATATATATATATATATATATATATATATATATATATATATATATATTATAAATTAATTGATTTAAAATATGGTTTTTTCTGGTTACACAGTTCCAACCATGTTTCAAAAATAGAAGCTAAAACCCCGAATTTAATTTTGCAATTAAATTAAAAGCATTAGTTCCATTTCATCTTCAAGCGAATTTTGGAGTAACTTTTAAAAATTACCGGTTTTTAAAGACACAGCTAAAATCACGTTTCCATGGTTACAGAATATTCTACTTAAATTGAACAAGGGATGTCTAGATTTTCCTTATGTCAGTATCATTGTATCAGTTATTAGCTACAATTTGGTAAGAGGTAGGGATGTATTTTACAATGAAACCTGACATCAGTTGAATGGATGTCGTCTGGATTTAAAAAAAAAAAAAATTGTTAACGGTAAAAAAATTTCAACGTCATTTTTTAAATTAAAGATTTAGCGGAAAAAACATATTTTAAATCAATTAATTTATAATATTAATGATCTGTAAATTTACATTGAGCACTATTTTGTAAAATAAAATATCTATAAGAACACCGGATTTTATATCTTACTATTTTTTTTTTATATATACATACATATATATATATATATATATATATATATATATATATATATATATATATATATATATATATATATATTTATATGGTCTGAGGCGAGAAACAGCCATTATGCAATATTGATTTTATGTCCCACTGCCATAAATACACCCCTGTCTCTTTTTCCTTCTAATATAAATTTCAGCTATTTTACATCGTGCATTCTTTTTTATTACTACCAGCACTCACTGTGCTCATTTCTCTCTCACTCTCTCTCTAAATAATGTAACCCTCCCACCAATACATTTACAATATACTTGCTTTTCATATATATATATATATATATATATATATATATATATATATATATATATGATAGAGAGTGTTGGTGTTAATAAATAAAACAGTGCTCGATGTAAAATAGCAGAGCCAGAATTTATTTATACTAAGAATCAATATACATTTGTTTCTCATCGTTCGATGCACCGAATCGTGAAGAAGAAAAAAGCATATTTATTCTTAGTATTTATCTTTCTCTTTATTTCTTTTTATATATATATATATATATATATATATATATTCGATTCTTCGATTCTGTACACAGAGGAATAATGCAGAAGATCCTCCTGGCATACATATGGTATCTCCCCTAAGACAGTAACTGCCATTATAAAGCTATACAAAAATACCAAATCTTTGCTTAGATCCTCAGACGGAGACACTAACTACTATATCAAAGCAAGAGTCCTCCAGGGTGACACTCTTGCACCTTTTCTCTTTTTTCATCACCCTTGACAACGCATTGATCACTTCCCTTGACAAACATCATTTCCCTCTTTCCTCACTATGTGCCCTAGAAATGTGAGGAAATTTTCCAGTATTCACTACCATATAGGAAGTTTGTTATTGAATAGCAGTTAAACTCTTTTTTCTTTGATTTTAATGAAGATTTCCTGTTTTTTAATACTTGGTTTAGTTTTTGGAAGTCATCTTTGGATATCCTACGGATTTCAGCGTCACATTCCCCATGTAATCAAAATGGTGAGCATGTGAAAATAACGCCAATATTCATTTCATCTTCCCTCTTAATCTGTGATTTAGAAGGACCGATGTTACATAACAGTTCAGTCGTGTTTTCTTTGTTGCTTAAAGGATTTTCCTATTTTTTAATAACTCTTATCTTTTGGAAGGCATCTTTCACTACTTAGCTTTTGGAAGGCATCTTTCGTTAATGCGTTTAATTTTCTAACCGTAGGTTAGTTTTGACAAAAGGTCGCAATTATTGAGCATCCAATCACTTCACAATGTTAAGGGTCAACCAGACTAGCACGCTGAATATTAACCAACGCCGAGGCGCTTACTTTACTCTGCAGTTGAGGGTATGTGCATAGATGTTTATTTGGAAGTATATTTCTATATATCTAACGTACATACGCCTACCCCTCTGCGTGCATCTGTCTTTCATTTGTTTCACCCTCAATCAACAGGCTAACACCCGACACGGCAGCCAGTTTTATAACGCAGACTTGTTTTCAAACATAATTAATCTAAAAATATGGCAAAACACAGTCAGCCCAATGCCAAATCCTGGGTCTTTCGCTGTGGGCCTACGGCTGTTGTATGGTTATCAGAAGTCGCCATCGTTCCGCTTGTCCGGGTTCTAATTCTTATGCTGTCAGCTATTATGATATTTTGTGTGTGCAGCTGACACTGATTTGATGATGCTGATATATTGACTGCATTTCAGGATGTATGGAAGAATGAACACAGTAGTATCTTGGCTGGCTTATGTATATTTAACTGAGGATAGAATAAGCAGCTGTCCATACGTGGGAGCTGGAAAGGTTTTGGGCACGTCCCACTCTTCAAAATAAAAAATTCCGTTAGAAACAACGAATAGAGAGAGCTTGATTGCGATGTGATATCCATCATCTTATATGGCAGTGAATGCTACACAATCTAACCACGGATGAGAAGAAAAGTGAAGGCAACAGTGATACTACAGAAGGATACTGAAAATTCCATAGATGGACCAACTACGCAGCTAGGAAGTCTTAAAGAATATGGCAACAGAAAGAACATTTCTACTCGGAACAAGACAGCTGAAATTCCTTGGACGCATAATGGGGAAGAAGGACTTGAAAAACGTTGCAGGCAGGTCGTATATTCCACCATCGATCTACGTCAAGGGTAAATTCTTAGAATTTGTAGATACGTTTGTCTACCTTAGTAGAACACTATCCAAATAAAATACATTTGAGGAAGGAATCAATTGCAGACTTTATAAGGCTTGTGGTACGTTCTGTGAGCTCGTATCGAGACATTGATCGCAAACAGACATCAAAATAGCAACCATAGTAGAGCTCTGCCAAGCATGTTCACTATCGACGCTACTTGGAGATATATATATAGGTGTAGGCATAAGCAACGTCTCGAGTCTTTCCACCAGCCATGTTTGCATGTAATACTAAAGATTTAATGACGATCTGGATAGGAATGTGCTACTTCTTTTATGTGCCGTAGGAGGTAGGTGATCATGGCACTCCACATCTTCCTGTCCTTTGTAGCTCTTAATAAGTTTTGTCTTTTTGTTATTTCTCCCAAATCCTGTTCTACCATTCATTTGCTCAAGCTCCTCAAGTATTGTTGCATAGCTCCCTGGTGGGAGTGGTCTTGGTCATCGTCGCCAAATTACTCATATGGTGCATAGCCTCCTCATTTTGGAGAGCTCTTGGGTGACAGCGTCAATTCGATAATAAAGTTGCATTCTTCTCTCACGGCCGGTGATCGCTAGTGGTTTTGAATTCAGATATAAAAGAATTTCAACACAGGAACTTTTAAACTTACCTATTTTATTAATCACGTCGATGCTTATCCAGTGAGGTCGCTCCCCCTCTACTGGGGAGCCATTTCAGACACGAAAGGAAACACGTTTACATTGACGGTTAAGAAACAACTCCCTGAAAAACGTTTCTCTATATCTGCCATTCCCACTCTGGCTCAGCCAATCAAAATCGACTTCCTTATTTTGTCTTCCATCTGACCTTTAAGGTCAACCTCAGGAAGTCTGAGAAGAGATACACTTCCTCTACAAAATAATAGTCTGCTAAACTATTATTTAACAGTATGTTACGCGCTGTTTCCTCTGTCCTTCAATCTGTCCTGTGAGTATCATGTTCTCCAAGCCCTTCTTCCTCATTACGTGCCCCAGAAATTTCAACTTTCTCTTTTTGATATTAAGTATAAATTTCCTTTTTGTTTCCATTTTCTCCAAAAGTTCATTGTTGCTCACATGTTCGGTCCATGGTATCCTCAGCATCTTTCTGTAGAACCAGAATTCTGATGCTTCAAGTCTCTTCATCTTTGAGGAGATTGTCCAGCATTCGTTGCCATGCAGGAGGACACGTAACAGTTCAGTACTCTTTTCTTTGTTTCTAACGAATTTTTTCTGTCTTTTAATACTCTGCTTAGCTTTTTGGAATGCATCTTTGGCCATCCCAATACGTATTCGGATCTCAGTGTCGCACTTTCCATCCTCTGTTAGAACACTTCCCAGATATAGAAATTACTGTACTTGTTTGATTTTAGTATTTACGATTTGTAATTTGCATTTTGAGCTCATCCTTTTGGTGATAACCATGCATTTTATTGTGTTGTAGTTTACACTTAATTCCTTCTTCTCGCTTTCCTTCGCTACCTTCTGTAGCAGCTTTTGTAATTTCCTTTCTGTGTCTGCTATCAATACTGTGTCATCTGCAACTAGAAAGTCTTAAAGAAAATGGCAGCAGAAAGAACACTTCTATTCAGAAAAGACAGGTAAATTTTCTTGGACACGTAATGATGAAGGAGCACTTGAAAAACGTAACAGACAGGCCGGATATTCCACCATCGAACTACGTCAAGTGTAAAATGTTACAAGTCGTAGATACATTTGTATAACTCGGTAGAACACTATTTAGATTTGACGAAATCCGTTATAGACTAAATGGGGCCCGGGGTGCTTTTGTTAAGCTCGTATTGAAACTTTGATCGCAATCTGGCATCAAAATAGCAACCAAAGTAGAGGTCGGCCAAGCATGTGTACTATCAACGCTGCTATATGAATGAGAGGCTTGAACAACCTGCCGTAGGCATATCTAACGTCTCGAGCCTTTCCACTAGCGATGCTTGCGTGTTATACTAAAGATTTAATGGTGATCATGTGCTGTATAGGAATGTGCTACAGCTGGCTAAAATAATGACTAGTGAGTCCACGATCCTGAAGCACCAACCGAGATGGGCTGGTTGCCTTGTCCGCTTAGAGGACAATTGCATGCCGAAGCATGTGCTGTAATGTTGAGCTATCGCAAAGCAAGCGTTATCAGTGCAAGCCGCACAAACACGTCAAGGACAATCGTAACCCTGTGTTAGTGACCGCGGGTTTCCGAAAATTAGGTCCCCTGGACTGTTTACTGTTTACCCCGATACAAAAATGCTTATAACGTTACTATTATGTCATACTGTTGAAAAAATAACATAACTGGCAATCTCCGTCAAATAAACATGGTATCGAAACTTGAACTGAAGATATAATTAATAATACATTTGTCATATAAACAGATGTTGTAAATTGTAGATGAAACACACCGATATAATAATAGAGAAAAGTCTTATTCATAAAAAATAGTCATAATATAGAAAGATATAACATTATCTAAACTTATGATTATAGGACGGAAAGAGTAATATATATATATATATATATATATATATATATATATATATATATATATATATGAGAAAGAGAGAGAGAGTGTGTTTGTGTGTGTGTGTGTGTGTATGTTAGACAGCAATCCTTCTTTCATGCATGTTTCATTGAATGTGGCAGACAAGATTTTTCAATTAGGTCTCATTTAAATACTCATGGAGATCTACTGGACCCTATTCGTAACATACTTGCTGACAACACAAAGATAACAGTATCGTTTACATGTACAAAATCGGCTAAAATTAATGGAAGCCTTATTAACAAAAGCAAAAAAGCAACACTCAGTTATATCAGCTATGAACGTGGACACAATATCTTGACAATGTTTTGAAAATGAAAACATTATATAAATACATACATACAGCAATCTATTTCCTGTTAACAGTTAATATATTTCAACCTTGAAAATGGCTAAATGTATAGCCGAAAGCGCTCGGAAAAAAAGAACATTCGGACAGTTTTTATATTATTTACCCTCCGAAAAGAAAAAAATTATAAGATCACATGAGAAATTGTGTAAAAAAATAAATCAAGCTATCTCTTCTGTCATATTCAATGAAACGTGCATATATATATATATATATATATATATTAAGGAAAAAACAATAGAAAAACTGTTGTCTTAGCCGACGCGTTTCGTCCAATGTTGACATTTTCAAGGCAAAAAGCGATATGTATTTATTGAAGCAAAGTATCTATATACAACAAACAAAATGTCGTTAGCAACTAGAAGAATTTAGAATCGCTATTGTATATTCATATGGTCAACTGAAAACTTACGTCAATTACTTTATGTTTGAAGAGAATATTTTCAAGTGTAGAAATATTGTTTCCATTGTTGTGTTGTCGGATTCAACCGTTTTCTTTTGATTTCTTGATATATTTGTTGTGTACGTCGGCTTGGGAGAGTAGTGATTCTGTTAGGAAAGGTGATATTGGGGAAAAACCTGGGTGTTGATTAATATTTGGATAATATTCAATGGCGACACTCTCGAGGATTTTTCTTTTGAGTGAATTATTTTCTATTTTTATGAGCGTAACATTTACAAAATTAAAATTTATAAAATGTTTCTTTTTTTTCCAGGTTTTCAGATAAGAAATTTTGCCATCTTGACACCATTTGTCGTAAGAATCATTGAAAAAGGCTTTGAGTTATTCAGCTAGAAAGAGAACAGGTTAAAATCATTTTGAGTCAGGCCCCAATATGTCTTTCCAACTGAGCAATCATTTATCATTAATCATTTCTAAGATACAATGGTTCAAAGCTTAATCTAATAATGGAAGAACTTTGCTGTCACACCCGGTATATTTACTCTATTCGCTATTGAATAAATTTTGGTTATCGGAATTTTATTCAGTATCTGTTTATATTTTTGAGATGAGGTATTATGTACATTATTCGGAGAATGTCCTCATTTTTGTCGCCATATTTATTACAAAGTTTCGGCTGTCGTACACTCCGACCTTCTTCAGGTGGTTGGAATGTCGAACTGAACCCTTTATTTCTCTCAGTGGGTTAAACTGTTCTAGTTCCACGTGCTATGTTTAATCTCCTGTTAATTCCCCATTCCAAATTCGCCACTGGCTTAACCGGGTATTGAACTCGGGTATTTATTTTTTTAAATACGGACAAAACAACGTACTCACTACAAAGATGCATTTTTGTTTCGTTGCGCATGCATCTCGACTGGTGAGAACCAACAATAATTATGAACAATTCTATTTACAAGCAAGCCGTTTATGAAACGTCATTTTCTTTTTCTCATTATCCAAATTGCTTTTTTTTCGGGGGTATATATATATATATATATATATATATATATATATATATATATATAGTTCAGAGTAAGCTATGGTAGTAATCAAACATTGCTCAATAAAAATATGTATATTTATATTAAAAAGAATTGTATATCTGTTCTTCCCTGCTACTTACAGTTTCATGCGTATAATTGTCAATACGAACAGGCAATGGCTACACATTGAAAAAATATATAAAAAATAATAAAAATAAAATAATATGAAAATAAAAAATGTTAAATATATTACAAGCAAGGCGCGTTGAGGAACAGCTATAGTTCTTATATATATATGCTTTAAAGTAAAATTTATATAATCGAAAATACTTTTGATATACTCTAAAGATCTGATAACGGGTCTGTAATTTTCTTTTTATGTAGCGAATTACATTTCATTTCACCAACAGAAATGAGGAGTATTATTTATAGCTCTGTGTTTCGACAGCAGACAACAGCATTGCGGATATGCACGCTGGTTGGTTGATCATATATGGAAAAATGTTTGTTTTTGCGCCATGTTTCATCTCCAAATATCTTTAAGCACCTCTTGCAAATAGTTGGCTGTCGTCCAATGAAGAATGCGTAGGTGCATATCATCGCTCTATTAAATGGGTCGTCTTTTTGTGTGTGTGTGTGTTTTGTAAAGAATTGATATCGCACTTTCTTTATAAATACACAATTGTATGCGCATGCACGCACACACAAAAATATACACATACACATTAATACATTCACTTGAGAATAACAAATGCATAAACACTGACAAAACAACCAACATACATATTCAAACTAAAAATAACACATAATCAAAATTATAACGAAAAGTATTATATATATATATATATATATATATATATATATATATATATATATATATATATATATATATGTATCTATGTATATATGTATGTATGTATAATGCTTCAACATTGAGGAATCTATCTGAAATAATAAAACGAAAGAATACTAATATACAACCCAGTGTGTCTTAAAGATTTTAATTTTTTATATTTTTATTGTTCAATATATATATATATATATATATATATATATATATATATATATATATATATATGTTTATGAATAAAAATGACAATAGAAAACTGGTAGTTGATAAAGTCCAATGTTTGACGATAAAGTCCACATTGGACGAAACGTTTTCCTATTGTCATTTTTTTATTCATAAATATTGTCTTTCTACTGGTTAAATCGGAGAAATTCTGTATATATATATATATATATATATATATATATATATATATATATATATATATATATATATATGAAAAAAGTTTAATCTACTCAACAACTCTATTTTCTGTAACTAGGTGTTCTGTTAGTTAAAAATGGAACTAATATAAACAAATATGAATCTCTCGAAATTTCATGAAATTAAATAAGAGGGGAGGGGTTAACAGATACAAAAAAAAAATTTTTACCAAATTTTTCCTAAAAAGAAACATTTCTAAAATAATTTCATTCATTCGTAAATAACTCCTGTATGTGCCATTACATTTCGATAATTATCTGATTTTTGCAAGAATTCCAAAATTGATGTGTTTTTAATCCCGAAAAACCGTTAAAGTTTCCCATGTCACCCGATGACGGAACAAAAACATTTTTAAGCAAATATTTGAAGGTTCTAAAAAGCATTAAAATATAATTAAAAAATTAAAAAAAAAGGCTTTGGTCTTTCCTCTTAATAATGACATAAAAAGTTTGGTGATAATATTTTGTTTTTATTAAGTCTGGAATATTTTTCATCGTGTATGGTCATTTTTAGCGAATGTTTGAGCTTCCTATCTATCTGTTTATATCATTCTATCTATATCTCTCTCTCTCTCTCTCTCTCTCTCTATATATATATATATATATATATATATATATATATAACATCTATAAACCCATAGTCCCTTTAGAAAGACACCAGTCGAAAATATTAGCGTCCTGAAATCAAATTTTCAAAAACATTTCGTTTTAAGAGAGGCCCTGTAAATCTAACAAATCCTTCCCACCATCAACCTTAACGTCTTTAACGAAATGCGAAACGGTAACGAAATGCTGAAGTTCTTTTAAAAATAAAAGGTTGCCCACTTGAATTCCAGCTATACCCAAAACACGATGTCTCAGAATTAATGTTCCAGCTGTAATTCACGAATAATACATGTCTCACAGTCGAAAACTTGAAAATAAACTAACAACACCAAAAAAAACAAAAACAAAAAAACTCGTCTCCTTGAAAAAGGCTAAAGAAATGGCCAAAAGCGCTTTGGACATCGACGATATGGACAGTTTTTGTAATCGCGCAGTCTCACGAAACGAAAAAAAAAAACATATGTAAGAACGCTGGAAAAAATAAATATAATATTAATCAAATTTTCCTTGTCCGTCATATTTAAGGAAAGGTTGTTGCTCAAATATACATTAAATATATATGGTGGACTCTCCCGTCGAATTCAACGTATGAGGGTCAGGTAGATCAGTTCCTGGGAACCGACAGCCATACACCAGCACATATGATTTGATAATAGTGGTGAAGGCTTTGTTCAGAACCAACCACACTTTTTGGAGGGTCGAATACAGAGACCTGGTGCACTATGTGCCACAATGTCCCCAAACGGCCCTCCACAGGTTTTGAATTCACAGTTGTCCTTCTCCTAGACCAGTTGCTATCCAAGGATATAGAACCCAGTCGGTCCTGCTATTTACCCATAGCTGGAGGAGAAGAAGAGGATCTACACTTTTCCCAAGGGTATTAACACGTAAGCGAATAATGAATTGACTGAATTGAACTCGGCTTCCGATTCCTCAATCAAAAAAATCTCTCTCTCTCTATATATATATATATATATATATATATATATATATATATATATATATATATATATATATATATATATAATATATATATATATATATATATATATATATATATATATATATATATATATATATATATATATATATATATATATATATATATATATATATATATATATATATATATATATATATATATATATATATATATATATATATATATATATATATATAATATATATATATATATATATATATATATATATATATATATATATATATATATATATATATATATATGTATATATATATATATATATATAAATATATATATTTCATTAAATAATAGTTTTAATAATTTTAACAATATTCTAAGCATTCTAATATTGTTAGTAATAATAAATACGTAATATGCACGTGTTTATCGTTGCTTGGAAATTGTCCATGTAAACAGAAACATCACATTCTTGTCCGTGTATTGCTTAATATGTTGTACAGTAATTGTCATCTTTGATAATGGCTTATGTAAGCCGAAAGCTTAGATTGGATTAAAAAATATGGATCAATATTGTGATTTTCTTTCTTCGTTTAATGATAATATTATTAAACTTATCAGACGTTATGAAAAGAATTTGCATAAAATAAATAGACAACACTTGTCTATATTATTTAATGAAACATGTATGAATGAAAAATGCTGCCTAAATACACACACAATATATATATATATATATATATATATATATATATATATATATGTCTCTGTCTCTCTCTCTCTCTCTCTCTCTCTCTCTCTCTCTATATATATATATATATATATATATATATATATCATGAATAATATTCGGTCATTGTAGATATTGTCTTAATGAAACTAACTACAATGCTACTTTCAATATTCTATTAACATAAAAAATACTGGCTAGTATTTTTCCTCAGGAAATAAAAACTTTAAGCAAATTTTCCATACCAACATAAATATCTAGGCTGTAAGTTTTAAGCATTAACTGATGAACGACCAATTTTTTCTCATACACACCCACATCTGCAGCTAAAATACACACACACACATCTCTGAAACCAACATTTATTAATGTGGCTTGGATGTGTTTACCCTTACGTACACACATTCCCGATGATATGCACCTACGCATTCATAGCTGCTGCGAGAATTCATCTACCCATTTTAATAAATTATTCCTCTACCCACATTCGGCGACACTCGCAGAAATTTAGAGATACGTAAATATATAAATCCGAAGTAATTGTTCATTTCAGGAAAATATTGCCAATCCAAAATATCTAAAAATACTAATGTTATTCTTTTGAATAGTTATAAGCAAGTAGAATTTAAATTTATTTTTTCGGTCTGAAGGATTCAATCTATTTTTAAAAAAAAAAAAAAAAAGGATTAGTTTAACACAAGAATCTTAGCGCCTTTTTCGCCTTTTTCGTCTTTTTCTTTTTTTAAGCAGAAACAATCTTTCATGAGAATTTAATTATTGATTGAATAATGCCAATATTTTATTTATTCAAGTATTGAATTTATTCGAATTAGTGTCATCACTGAGGCCGTTATAATCTTAATATTCTGTTCGTTATACTTTCCAGCATTCTTCATTCGCATTTAATAATCTGGGAACATCTAACCTGTAAGCCGACCGTATTTAGTAACCTGGGAATTTCTAACCCGAAAACCTCTCGAGTTTATTAACCTGACAATTTCTATCCTGAAAACTTACCGTATTAAGTAACCTGAGAAATTCTATCTTGAAAATATATTGTGTTTAGTAACCTGGCAACTTCTAACCTGAAAACCTATCGCATTTAGTAATCTGGTAACTTCTAACATGAAAAACCTATCGTATTTAGTAGCCTGGAAATTTCAAAGTGAAATCCTTGTTCATTTCGCTCTCCGTGATAGTATATAAATATTTATTCCTCCCTCAATAGTAAGTTTGATCATTTCGATACGGTCAAAATGGCAGCTGATCTAAATAAATGACCGACAGTCTCTTGTTAAATGGGGCAAAAAATGGCTTGTTAATTTGAACTCTTCCAAAACAAAACTGCTCTCTATTAATCATCTAAAAGGGCCCTTTCCACTTTCTATCAGCGTGGCTGATGCTAACCTCCAGGAGAGTGACTTGTTGTCCCTTCTCGGCCTAATATTCTCGGCTGGCATCAAGTGGAAAAAGTATATTGAAACCATTGCTAGGAATGCTGCTAATAAAATTGGTTGACTGTCTCTCGTGCTAGACAATTTTTCTCTCCAGAATCTAACTTACATATGTCTACCATGCTTAGAATATTGTTACCACATAGGACCGAAAACCTCTTGAGTTTATTAACCTGAGAATTTCTATCCTGAAATTCTATTCACATAGGACCCGGTGCCTCTGCTATATATTTAGAGATTCTTGATAAAGTCGAAAGAAGAATCTGCAATATCTGTCTATATTTCTGAGATGAGCTATTATGTACATTATTTACATTATTCGGACTATTGTCCTCGTCTTTGTCGCCATATTTATTACAACGTTTCGGCCGTTGTACGCTCCGGCCTTCTTCAGGTGGTTGGAATGTCGAACCGAACCCTTTATTTCGCTCAGTTCTAGTTCCACGTGCCATGTTTAATGAATGTCAGCTATCAGTTATCTCCTGTTAATTTTCCCTCTAAAAGTTCTGCCTTAACAGGATATTGAACTCACACTTTTTGGGTCCTATCCTTGGGGACATCTGTGTATGAATTTCTGGGTATTATGACCCTAATGTCTTCAGCAACCATTTTTGCCAGTGCTCCTATTGCAATTTTCCGGTTATCATTGCAT
This sequence comes from Acanthosepion pharaonis, assembly GCA_903632075.3. Taxonomy (NCBI): domain Eukaryota; kingdom Metazoa; phylum Mollusca; class Cephalopoda; order Sepiida; family Sepiidae; genus Acanthosepion; species Acanthosepion pharaonis. The sequence goes on from CAHIKZ030000874.1 coordinate 622,028, forward strand.
TTTTTTTTTTTTTTTAACAGAGCTCATATTGCAACTTTTGTTGTTATCACTTTCCTCTGGCACTCCTTATTACTGGTTCCCATATTGTATTTATTTCTATGCTTGGTCGGCTCAGAAGATATGGCGACAAAGATGAGGACAATAGTCCGAATAATGTAAATAATGAAGAATCTGAAATGTTATTTGTTCTGAGCTGGCATCTCGGCTTCAGTCACTTCCCCAGTGTCGTAAAGTTGCTTCCCTACACCATTTCTATAAATATTTTCATGGTATCTCTTTGGATGAACTCTTCGCTATGGCATCTATTATGAATTTAAGGGCAGTACTGGATTGGCATGTCGGTCTCATCAATTTAAAGTTGAATTGGCTGGACGTAACCGTAAGTTCTATGCTAACAATTTCTTCGCACTTCTCGCTTGTGGAATTCCCTTCCGACTCCATCTTTTCCAACCAACTTTGATCTTCAAAAATTT